>CM022708.1:1889743-1905132 GCA_012295165.1 Asparagus setaceus
AGATTATATCTTAGTTTCAAGATAAGATTGTGATTATCCTATCCGTTAAGCAAAAGATATGAATAAAATTAAATCATAGATTTATAGAAATTACGCCTAATTTTACAATCTCCTTGGATTCCAAAAGTGTATTGCGCTGTCTTGAGATAATAAATCGGCAATTTGGAAAAAATATCTCTAGTTTGTAGCCTAGACGTTAGAAGGAAGAACTTTTTGGGTCCACTTAAAATACTCATGTTTGCAAAAACTTGCTATTCACAAAAGTGAGATTATAGTGCAAAAATGAATGCTTATTGTCTTAAACATGGAGCACTAGATATGACTCTACATACTAGTTTAATTTCAATGAAATTAAATATAGTACTATATAAGTGGAACTGATCTATATATTTGTCTTCAATTTAAGTATTGGTGTATTGTTATCTGTCATAACAACACTTTTTTTATTTTTATTTTATTTTTATTTTGGGAAATGGCATGGCAACATTAACCAAGCCTTTTGGACCCAAATTCTTCTACAGAGGGCCCTCTATTTGACCTTTTCACCACAATTTTTTTCTAACAAAACCATCAGCTAATAAGCTCTAATGGATGCCACTTGTCACCCCCAGCTATTTCCCTGTATTATTATTATTCAATTCATTATCTCTCATCTCTCTAGGGCCTGTTTGTTTGGCCAAAAGAACGCTGAAAATGGGGAAAATGAGAGGAATTAACAACATTTTCCATGACTTGAGTGACTAATTTTGAAACCGCTCATGCGAATTAGGGGTCCTAGTAAAATTTCAATGATAAATATTAAAAGTTTGTTAAGGACTAAAATGTAAGAAAACCCATTTTAAAATTATTACAAGCTCCTCATAATCTCTCACGTTCCCCTCCCTCAACTCTCGCCTTCCCTCTCTCCTCTCCTCTCTCTTCCCCAAAATCCCCAAAAACACAAAACAAACAATTTTCACGAAAATTAAAAAAAATTAAAAATTAAAAAAAAATCCGTTCTCATCGTCATCTACATTATTTTTGACGAATGTTTTAATGGAGAGGAGTCATCATCGACATTGTTCTCTGATCTAGATTCTTGTTCGCCGTGTCGTCTCTGCGATCGAGATGCGGGGGTGGGCCCCCCAAACTCTCCTCCTCCTCCTCATCACAATGGGCCTCATGTCGGCCCAAGCCCAGGCCCAAGACGACGACGATGGCGGATCGTCACTCGAGAGAGAAGATGAGTTGTCACCATATTATTGGATGATGTGAGTAATTTTAAAGATGATAGTAGATGGGGGAAAATGAGAGGAAAGTGAGTTGGATGAGTTGATTGATGTGACCCATTTCTTGTGTTTAGTTTATTTTTAAAAGTAAGAAATGAGATGAAAGGAGATGAGTTGTCACCATATTATCGGTTAGTGTGGGATATTTATAAGGGTGGAAAGTGATGGAAAATCAAAAAGTGAAGGAAAGTGGAGGAATGTAACCAAACACACCCCTACAGTCAATGAGTCCAGACACAGAAATACAGGGACCACCAAAACTGCCGGCGGAGAAATGTGAACGCTCAGACGGCAATCACCCTTACCGCCAAAACAACAGCTCCAATCTCCACATTTTCTTTATTTATTTCCCCAAAAAGATACACAAACAGGGAGCCAACTCCTCGTCCCCTGTTGACAACAATCACCCTTCTTCACAAAACTATGGGTTTTAACTTTTAAAATATTAGTCACATTATCAAATCTTTAATATTTTAAAATTAGTCCCTCACATCATTAAAATTGCATTAGATCCCCGATTCTTATATCTTGCTGATGGACCCAATAGCAATTTCACGAGGGAATTATTTCAAAGTCTGGGTTTCTGATACTAGCCCTCTAAAACTTTAATATGTTGAAATTAGTCTATCAAATCATTAAAATTGTTATTATATCTCCAGGTCATAGACAACTGCTCTTCTTTGGAAATTGATTTGAGGCAACTTTCCTACTTAAAAAGAGGCTAAATAGCACTCATATACCCTATTGTTTCACCTACTTTTCACTTATATACGCTTACTTATATTTGATAGCAAAAAATACCTTAAAGTTTTTTAAACTTGCACTTATATACCCTCATTTTTTTTGGCGGCACTTAAATACCCTTAAGTTTTACTACTAGCACTTAAATACCCTTAAGTTTTACTACTAGCACTTAAATACCCTTAAGTTTTACTACTAGCACATACATACCCTAAAGTTTTAAAATTTTCACATAAATACCCTCAGTTATACAAACTTGAGGGTATTTAAGTGCAAGTTTTAAAAATTTTAGGGTATTTAAGTGCCAGATTTGAAAACGCCAAAAACAAGTGAGGGTGTACAAGTGCAAGTTTAAAAAATTTTAGGTTATTTTCTTGCTACCAAATACAAGTGGGGATACGTAAGTGAAAAAATAGATGAAACAATAGGGTATATAAGTGCTATTAGCCTAAAAAAATACAACTTATGAAAATGAGAGGAATTAACAACATTTTCCATGACTTGAGTGACTAATTTTGAAAACGCTCATGCGAATTAGGGGTCCTACTTCCTAGTAAAATTTCAATGATAAATATTAAAAGTTTGTTAAGGACTAAAATGTAAGAAAACCCATTTTAAAATTATTACAAGCTCCTCATAATCTCCCACGTTCCCCTCCCTCAACTCTCGGCTTCCCTCTCTCCTCTCCTCTCTCTTCCCCAAAATCCCCAAAAACACAAAACAAACAA
Source organism: Asparagus setaceus (assembly GCA_012295165.1). Taxonomy (NCBI): domain Eukaryota; kingdom Viridiplantae; phylum Streptophyta; class Magnoliopsida; order Asparagales; family Asparagaceae; genus Asparagus; species Asparagus setaceus. The sequence goes on from CM022708.1 coordinate 1,892,481, forward strand.
TTTTTACGAAAATTAAAGAAAAATAAAAATTAAAAAAAATCCGTTCTCATCGTCATCGTCATCTACATTTTTTTTGACAAATGTTTTAATGGAGAGGAGTCATCATCGACATTGTTCTCTGATCTAGATTCTTGTTCGCCGTGTCGTCTCTGCGATCGAGATGCGGGGGTGGGCCCCCCAAACTCTCCTCCTCCTCCTCATCACAATGGGCCTCATGTCGGCCCAAGCCCAGGCCCAAGACGACGACGATGGCGGATCGTCGCTCGAGAGCTACTACAGCCAGACGCTCTTCGCTCGGATCATGGACCTCACCGACCAGTTTCGGCCTCAGATCAAGGACAAGCTCGGTTACTGCATCCAAGACCCGTAATCACCTAATTTTTATTTTTAAATTTTTTTTTGTTTTGGAGTTTTGATGAACTTTTTTACTTCTTGGTTTTGGTTTTAGGAACCAGGAGATTGATGCTGCGTTTAATTTCTCAAAGGATTCAACTTTTCTTACTAATTGTCTCAGGACGACGAGTAAGACTCAAATTCACCTTTTTTTTAATTAATAGTTTTGCCTTTATTTAGTTCAAATTTAAAGCATGGAGTGTATCTTAAGACTAATACTTTCTACTACTCTTGTATCTCAAGACACGAGAGTACGATGTCGATTGAAACTCATAATTTTTCAGTGCAATTCTCACTGTGGTATATGTGGTCCAAAAAGGAAAAGGAAAAGAGAAAAGATAAAAGAAAAGGGAAATTGAAATTTTGGGAGGGAATAGCGGAAAGATGAGAAGATGACAGACATTTAGAGCAAGTTGTTCTGAGTTAATTTGGAGTGGTAGAATTGTAGTTGAAAATAGTAAACAAGAAAACTTAGCTGGCCCATCCAATAGAGAAGAGAATTCATGTAACCCACATAAAGCAACAAAGCGAAGTCTCACTTGCCGTTATTATTGTCTATACTTTGATGTATTTGCTCTTGAAAATTATTGATTTTTAGAGAGAGTTCATAGAGTAAGACCACTACTGAGAAAGGGTTGGGAATTTAGATGATTGCAGTTGAACACATTTATAGAATGTCTTATAGAAATATTTAATCTAGAATTTGCACAATCATACTGACCTAACAACAATATGCAGATTGCAATATCTGGTTGCTGAATAGAAGTCTATAAAGGAAGCAAACACAATGAAGTCCCTAATGGGGGTGGAGAGTTGAAAGAAGAAGCCCATTTCATTTTTATTCAGACTCCTACTGAGAGTTTAAAGGGTCATCAATTAATATTCACGAATCTATGAGCTTATTAATGTCTCTCGTTCTGTTGTTGTTGTAATTCATTTTTTATTGAAAATTACAGATTTCTAGAGATAGTTCACTGGGCTGAGCTTTGGATAAATAGTAAAGTCAGCAAGTAAAACTGAGTGTGAATTGAGAATTTGGATTTATTCGCTACAGTTAACGAGTTATCCTTTAGGTGGATAAGCATATTTTTAGAATGTCTTATGGAAAGACCTTGTCTAAAGTTGCATGACCACATTAAACTAACGACTAGGCAATACAGTTGCCAATTGTTGAAGAGTAGTTTAAAAAAGATGCAGATGCATATGAAAGTCAAAATGGAGGTGGAAGAAACAAGAAAGCCTACTTTTGTTTTCATTCTTACTCATACAAAAAGCTTAAATGATCATCAATAAACATTCGTGAATCTATGAGCCCATTAAGTCTCTTTGGTGTTATTTTTGTACATACACAAATATATTTTTACTGAAAATTACTGATTTGAGATAATTTACAAGGCAGACCATTACACAAATAGTAAAACCAGCATATAAAACTGAGAATGGACTGGGAATTTGGATTGACTTGCTGCAGTTAATGAGGTCTTTTATAAAATATTTTATAGAAAGTTTTAATCTAGAATTTGCATGATCACATTAACCTAACATCTAGGAAAAACAGTTACTGAGTGTTGAATAGAAGTTTAGAAGGTAAGGAGATGCATATGAAAGTTCGAACAGAAAGAAATAAAAAAAAGGCTATTTCGTAGTCATTCTTTTCTCATTCTGTACTATTTTCGTTATGCATATTCATGAGCTAAAAAATTTCAGTGTTTTCAAGTAAATTTCTGAACTTTCTTGGACTGAAGATGACCTTGCAATATGTGCTTTTCAACATTCTAATTAAGTACTTGGATTAATCTTTAATTTTCTGATATGAATTGACAGAAGATCTTTCCAAACGTTTATGCACCGCAGCAGAATTCCTATTTTATGTCAATAGCTTTTTGCAAAACGAGGGTCAAAAATTCTTAAGGCCTAATTCAAACTGTAATTTGACTTCATGGGTTTCTGGATGTGAGCCTGGATGGGCATGCAGTGTTGGCAAGAACATCAAAGTTAATCTCAAAGATGACAAGAACACGCCTACGAGAATTGTTGACTGTGGTCCTTGCTGCGAGGGCTTCTTTTGTCCGCAGGGTCTTACTTGCATGATACGTAAGCATATTGCTGCCCATGATCGCTCTTGATGATTCATTTACTTTTATGCTGGATCCCTTCTCATAAAGGAGGTTAATGTTTGTTTTGGAGAAATATCGTTGTGTGCTACTGTTCTGAAACTGAATTGACTCCGATGCAAATTGTATTTACTTTATTTGTCATGGTTCTTATTGATGATATACATAAATATTTGACATATATTTTAATATACATTAGCTGTCCTGCTACATGTTTCCTGAATTGTTTTCTTGATGCATTAAGAGTTTGCCATTCTGTAGGAACTTATAATCTTTTTCTATTTATTGGCAGAGACCTCACAATCTTTATTGTGATTGAAAGAGATCTAAATACTGCGTTACCCAGATTTTGCAATGTAAATTATTATTATTATTACTCTGTAGAAGAATGTAACGTGTTAAGTCCATTTGAAAAGGTACAATGCAAGTTTATCATATGTAACTTACTGTTACCATCATCTGTAGATACATCATGTAATGATAAATTACATCATTGCTTCTTAAATTATGAGAAATAGAGTACAAGAAACTCTAGTTTTGACCAAGCAATATACCACCTTGAACAAGTTGCAGAAAGGGAAACTTTAGGCTGGTAAAAATGTAATCTACCAAAAGGTTATAATGACAAAGGGTCAGGCACAGGACATGCGTCGTAAAGATGATTTTTTTTCCTTCAAGTTTTAAGATTAAAAAAAACAGGTTAGAGGTTGCAGAATGTAACAAAGGCTCGTAATTTATATTATAAAGTGAAATAGAAATTAACGGCTTCCCTTTCACTAGCAATTTGCAAAACCAATGTTGCAAGCATTAATAGTATTTTTTACGACTACATGCAATAGATTACTTTTTTCAGTTGAAAGATGTACTTTCGAATCTGATCTGATGGTTGATCAAGTATGTTTCTTTAAATATTTGAGCAAATCTTGCTTCAGACATGTAAATGTATTTTTCCACATTGTATGTTAGTCTTTACTTTTTAGATAACACAAGTACCTTTCCTATATGATTGATTTTTGTGAAGATGATTCTAATTTTGTTTTTTTGCACCCTCAAATGAAGCTTGTCCTCTTGGTGCATACTGCCCACTTGCGACTTTGAATAAAGATACTGGTACTTGTGATCCGTAAGTTGATTTTATTCTTCCCAGTTTCATGGCAATATTTATTATTTTCCTTAACACGCCTTATGAAATTGCTTGTAAACTTATGTAGATATGACTATCAGCTACCTCCAGGAGATGCAAATCACACTTGTGGTAGTGCAGATAGGTGGGCCGATGTTATAAGTAGCGGTGAAATATTTTGTCCTGCAGGATACTATTGTCCCAGCACCATTCAAAAAATTTCCTGCCAAAGAGGGTATTCCTTTTATCCTATCTATTCCTTTACATTTCTTGCAGTGTGTGCATGTAGGCAGGTGCACGGAGTGCGTATCGCATGCAGTAGCAGTGCCCGCATGCATGCATGTGTGTATTATTTACAATCAAAGTTGGTAATGATGATGTAATCATAACAATATTTAGCATCATATTAGATATATTTTCAGTCCTTTTCTTGGTCTACAATTATTTCTTATTAATTGATTTTCATTTATATCTTTCAGTCATTATTGTAGGAGGGGTTCTACTTTTCAAAACAGTAAGTTCCAACTGTTACTTAATTGTTCTTTAACTCTTCTTTTTCTGAGAAACATGCAAGCCTATCAGTTGTGTTCTACTTGATCTGACCAAGCTAAAAACCTAAGTCTACTGTAGTGGTTTTAAATATATCTACAAATGAATGTAATCTTTATTTAATTCTAGAGTCATTCTATTACACTGCAAGTAGTTCTAGCAACAAGCACAAACACTGATGCAGACACACAAACACATTTGGGTTTGGATAGACCTAGACTTTGCTCCTAAAATTAAGAAGTTCACCACAAACTGTTATATGCCCACCATATTTTATTTACTATTCATTTCCTCTCCCATTGACATTTGACTAGCTCATAACCCCATGGCAAATAGGGGCGGGAAATGTGCTAACTTCAATGTTTGAAATCTTGGTACTGGTCATGGTTTCATGTTGCCACTATTGGTATCTAGAGTTTCAAGAGGCTCTGGTAGTTCCAAATTGGAATTATGATATAAGGAAAAAGTTAGTTTAGTCACAATATTTCTATCCTTTTTCTCTCTAAATATAACATTATTTAATCAACTTATGTTACTTCAAACCTCAAATCTTCTATTTTAACAGTATTTATCAGCCAATATCAGCTTGTATTAGTTATCATTAGTCAACATATCAGTCACTTTCAGCTGAATGAGATTGACATGCTTAAAACCAATATGATACAAATTAATACTTGGCTGTGTTGGCTGATACTTCATACCTTTGTTAACTCGTACTTTTATGGGTGAAAGAGAAGTGTAGTCTAGTTTTATCCACATACACATGTATACCGGGAACTTGCAGCGCAGGGGGTGCAACTTAATAGTTTAAACGCATTGCTAGAAATTCATGACTAGTCATGAGAATTGGTGATCCAAACTATTCAATCTTCATTATGATCCACATATCATTTTATCTATGATATCATTATCTAAGGCCTTTCCCATCAAAAGTGGTTTCATAAAAGGCCAAAAAAGTTTGACGACATTTTACAATTGCTTTCTTGACTCGGACAAGAAATTTATGAACAAGAGAGGAACCTGCCATAAATCTGAGAATGCATACTGGTGAGAGTAAAGTATGTTTCACTGGTCTTGCAGTTTATGCTTATACAATAGAAGAGCACCCTCCAAATTTATTCTAGATTAAGAAACTCTAGATGAAGAAGGTTGGGGAGCGTCCTTTTACCCTATTAGGTTTTGTTTTTATTCTATACATCTTAAAACTTACTAGGACAGCAAAGCGACCCAACATTTCAAAATCATGAATTAAGCAGATGAAAATAATTGGAGCAGTCCCTCCCAAATATTACTTTCTTGCTTTCTATGAAATGTCAAAAAATAACAGGATAAACATCTTTAAACCATTGGAAAGGTCTTATCAGAGCAGATGATTCTTATTATGGTTAAACATCAATTGACTTCTGTAGCCAGTCGTTTGATGGCACTGGTGTTCACTCTATCTATGCGTCTGATAGTGTCATTTCATATTAGTCACTTATACTTTATTCCTAGGTATGTGTATGTAGATGGTTTTTACTAAGGGACGGCCTGCACCGGTTATACTTTTATGTGTCATATAAGTATACAAGTTCTTCATGCAGGAGTTTTTGAGAGAATATAAGCATGAAAACTGATTGATGACATCAGACATGGATGTGAGTAAAGAAATGCTAGATATGAATATAGGCAAGCTTGGAGATGTTGGTATAAGTATCCTCTTCCCTGTTCTTGGAGGACCAATGCAAGGGAGATGATGGAACTAGAGGATTTTAATTTTCAAGTTGTATAACAATGTAAAATAAGTTAGGTATTCAGTTGGTTGTAGGCTATGTTGCATGGGTACGGGTGTGGATACCGGTATGTGTACGGGTACAGGACATGAAAATTTGTAAAAGGTAGGGTACGGGGACACGGCTATATAAATATTTATATACACCTATATTATATATTGGAATTAATAATTTATATGAGAACAAGAATGAGAAATCAAATTCCTATAAAATTTTATGTTTCTTTACTATGTGGATAGTTTTTGAACTAGACGTCCAAACGACCCTTCAAAATTATAATTCGGAACCTGACCTATGTTCAAACAAGTTTCAAGAAGTGGATGTGAAGTGTAGGATATATGTCCAAAAGTGTATGATAGCTGTTTTAAATTAAAACATGTATTGTATCATTGAGTACAAACCCAAATAAATGTATGCATATATGCAAGGAGTGTTCAAGGAGTTTGGGTACGAGTACGGTACGTGTCCGGTATAGGTACGGCTTCAAATTAGAAGTACCTAGGTAACATAGGTTGTAGAAGAATTGGAACCAAGGAATACGGGAGTTACTGAATTAGAAGCTTATTATATCATTAACAGAGAAAGGATAACCTTCTTTTTGTAAAAAGGGCATGATTTGTTATATTCCCCTGCCATAGTGGCTCATTAGATGATTTGACTGACTAAAGGAACTGAAGTTGGGACAACTTATTCTAGTATGATCTACACACTTCTCACTATTAATTCTTACTGTAGCACGTAAACCAATTAAGGCTGTTGAATATAGCATTAAGTAGACTTACATAGCTGATCTTTAGTAATGCATGAAACATGAAATCTTGATGCTTGAATGTGAATATTATCGGTATGCCTGAGTAGCTATTTTACTTTAAAAAGTCTGGCACTGCAAAATGCATGCATTTACACTTAAGAATTTGAAGTCCACTTATTGGATTTTGATTAGTAGCATATCTTGTAAAATAGTAAATGACCCTAGAGGACTAATAGAAACTTTACCTCATATGCGTGAATGTATAGTATACTTTACGCTTGAAAGATGTAATTAATTCATAATATTTAGGCATCACATAGCGAACAGATGCTAAAGGTAATTATCCAAATAGCCAATATTATGTTGCATATCTTTACATCTGGTTTAAATTAACATCCTGTACTGGTGTTCAACAAGAGAGGCTTACAGTGATTGCATTAATTTGGATCTTTTTCTCACTCTGTTGGTTGCTCTTGATTATAATTTTATATGTACTTGCAGAGTGCTTTAATAAGGGCTCATGTAAGCCGAATTCTGCCAATCAGGATATCACTATATTTGGCATTTTGTTGATAGTAAGTGAGTTTTTGCGATTATTACTTTTACTTAGTGGCACATCTCTTTCAAAATGGCTAAACTACCAAATTGACATTTAAAAAAGACCCGTTTTACCACATTGGTATTTAAAATATCTCCGATGACGTTTTGGTATTTAAAGTGAGTTTAAGTTAGCACCTGGGTCCAAATTTTCATCGGCGTTAACTATTCCGGATGGAAAATTTCTTTGCGCCCCCTAACATCTTAAAATCATTTTATTTTATACCATTCTTCTCCTTCTTCCAAAAAATTTCTTCCACTCCCTTCCTCAAACCCATCCCTACTCCCCCCTCCCCCACCCCTCCGGCTCCCCCAAACCCCTCTCAATCCCTCAACACTCAAACCAACCTCCACTCAAGTGCATCATCATCATGTCAAGCAAAACCCACCTCAATCTCCCCTCAAACCCCCGAACCTAATCCCCTCCCCTTCAAAAGCCATTAAAGAATCTTACTCCCTCTTCAACCTCTCTGCTCCCAAGCTTTTGGCGCCAACCACCCCAAGCTCTAACCCTTACCATCTACAGCTCCGTCCTCTCCTCCTCCCTCCCAATTTGCACGCTTTGAATTTCAATGCGGAATATCCTCCTCTTGTTGGGCCAAGACCCAAGATTACCTCCATGGCCCAAACTTACTTAGTCTACTCCCTCCCCGACCTCATATCCTTCTACTTCATCCACCTAATAAGGATTTACCTAAGGTACAGAGAGGTGGGGGGCGGTGGCCGAGGAAGGGGATGGGTTTAAGGAAGGGAGTGGAAGAGATTTTCTGGAAGAAGGAGAAGAAGGGTATAAAATAAAATGAAGATGTTATTAAAGAAATTCCGAATAGTTAACACTAATGAAAATTTGGACCCAGGTGCTAACTTAAACTCATTTTAAATACCAAAACGTCATCGGAGATATTTTAAATACCAATGTGGTAAAACATGTCTTTTTTAAATGTCAATTTGGTAGTTTAGCCCTTTCAAAATGATACATGCATATATCTTTTGTTCATAGTTGTAGACATCCACACTTTCATCTCATCACATTTTCTTTAAAACTGAAACAAAGACCACTGTGGTTGAACTAAGCCCATTTAGAACTATACTCTTCCTTAAAGGGTTGATATCAAACTGATGACCACCTAAATTTAGTATATTGTATACTTGATGCCATGCAACAATAACCCTTGAAAGCCATTTCTCTCTAGACAATTTCGAGTATACACCTTTAATTCAGCGGTAGATATAACAGTCAATTCATCTATATGCATAGTCGAGGATATTGTATCTTTATCCATCCTCTAAGAACTTAATAATTATCTAATTGGGCTCATATTTAGGATAGTTTGCTTGAACTAGTTTTTATGCGGTGGGTAGTTCACTAATCTTTGCTCGATTGATTTGGTAATATGTTTCCTAAAATTGTCCTATTTGAACCCTTTGTAGAGCTAGAGACATTAAGTTTTTGAAAATTTCATTTGACCTTTTTTCTCATTCCTAATTAAGATTAATTTTACTTGCATGCACATTGAAATGATGTTTTCCCCATACTTACCTAAACTACTTTTTGACGCGGATCACACAGATGAAGATTTGTTGAGGATAGTTATATGGATTAAACAAAATAAAAGATAAACTACTGAAATTGCACACATTTAAGAGAAAAGGATACAAATCTTGGGCTGGCAATTCACATGTGTAGTACAGTAGTAATTATTCATTTGAACACTTCGTAGAGCTAGGAGACATTAAGATTAATATTACTTGCATACATTTTTGTTCCATACTTTTCTAAACTATTTCTGATAGAAGGAAATTGCAATTATGTCAGGCTTGAAATTTCCTCTTTGAGAACTTAAAATTTAGTAATTATTCAATTTCTTCTTTATCTGTATTTATTAGTAGGCAATATAATATATCATCTATGCTAAGAATATTATTTGATTATTCAAATTCTATTTCTAGACTTCAAAAAGTTATGTTTATTGGCAACCTTAAATTTTCTTTATTATCTGACGTGTCCTTTCTCCTTTCTGAAGGTTGGACTAAGCTTGTTGCTGCTAATTATATATAACTTTTCCGGCCAAGTTTTATCTAACCGTGAAAGGAAACAAGCCAAATCAAGAAGCGGCCGCAAGAACGGCAAGAGAGACTGTACAGGCCCGTGAAAGGTGGAAATTGGCTAAAGATGCTGCAAGGAAACAAGCAGTTGGACTTCAGAGTCAATTATCTCGTACATTCTCCCGCAATAAGTCTAATGGTGTTGGTCGTTTTACATCTGACGATAATAAAAAACAAGCTACCCCTTCCATTCCTCTAACTGTACTTCCACAATCATCAAAAACATCGACATCAAAGAATAAGGAACCAAGTGACCTTACCAAGATGATGCATTCGTTAGATGAGAATCCTGATAATGAAATGGGTTTTAATCTGCAAATTGGAGATAAAAACCTTAAAAAGAATATTCCTAAAGGCAAAAAGATGCATACTCGTAGCCAAATCTTCAGATATGCTTATGGTCAAATCGAGAAAGAAAAAGTTATGCAGCAGGAAAACAAGAACTTGACATTTTCAGGAGTGATTGCTATGGCTACGGACAATGAAGTGAGAAGTAGGCCTGTGATGGAGGTTGCCTTCAAGGACCTTACTCTAATTATTAAGGGGCGGAAAGAAGATTCTGAGATCAGTGACAGGAAAATTAATGCCTGGTCGTGTTGCAGCTCTCATGGGCCCATCTGGGGCAGGAAAAACTACATATCTTAGTGCTGTTTCAGGAAAAGTAACTGGATGCAAGTCAAGTGGTTCAGTTCTCATAAATGGAAAAAAGGAGCCAATTCAGGCATACAGAAAGATTATTGGTTTTGTACCACAAGATGACATTGTGCATGGAAACTTGACAGTAGAGGAGAATCTTTGGTTCAGTGCTAGATGCAGGTATTAAGTTATACTCATGCTTTTACATTGTATGATTTCATACTTTTCTCATCGAGTTATGTCTGTTCATACATGAAAATAGCAGCTTACTTGTACAATTTAGTGAAATGACCATCGTGCATGTTTATTTCCAGTTCTGCAGAATTTGCTACCTTTTGCATTTCTTTGGATCTAGAAAAAAATAGAAGAGGACTCAGTAACTGGTTTTATGGAGCGTAGTCATATGTGAAAACTTGGAACATTTTCATTCTTAATTGCTGTAATCCTCCTCTCTTTTCTTTTCTTAGCTATTTCCTGCTGTCAGCTGGCCCAAAACAGAGAACATAGGGATAAACTAACAAGTGAATTTACATGTGGTTATTTGAGATTATAAAGTCTTATCCAATCCTTTTGCACATCATACTGATATTCGACGCATACCTAACATTCTTCTTTGGTAGGGATTGATTGTCATATTTATTCATTTTTAAGTATTTCAATTAGTATTTCATAGTTGCACATTTGCGATGGGATGCAGTGGATAAGGAAAGACCACTCTTTACTATCTCATATTTCCCTTGTCATCCTGATTATGGATTATTGGCACACTCTGTTAATCCTTCCTTCTTATATTATGAAGCTTTCCCTGATGATTGTTTTGGCTATAAATGGTAATGCTTATACTCTCCCACACTAAAGGAGAAAACTCCCCTACTACTATATTTAATGTTCTCTCTTGTGATTCTCTTATACTTACTCTCCTTTTTGTTATATACAAAATTATCTCTGGGAAATTTGGTAGGACTCTGTGAAGGGCATCCGTCCAAACTTGTGGTGTAATGCTATGAGTTTTTGTATAGTAATGCATGCTGTTTGATTTGCTCTTTTATACAGAACTTAAATTGATTAGTGTTAGATATTATTGATATTTAGATTTAGGAGATATTGTTGAGATATTGTGAGATATGATTATATATGATTTTATCTCATACCTATTTTGTAATATCCTCCTAATCTCTATTTAAGAGAGGTTAGGGTTAGAAGAATAACAACTTTGGCTTATCTATTTCTCTATAGTTAGGTATTTACTTACCCCATCATCGAACCTGCGCATCTCAACATATTTATGATGATTAGTTAAATTTTTTTTTCTTTTCTGAATCTTTTCTATTCTAGGATAAGGCTTGATTGTTATACTTGTTAGTTTTTAGAATTTTGATTTTGAGTTTTGTGTCTCTATTTGTAGTAGAAGACACTGAAGGAAGAAAATGCACTTGTATCATTATGAATATGTTTTCCCTAATGATCCTGTCCATGAGTATTTGCTTTTCGTACTCAAGTTATCATCTCCCCAAAAATATGAAGCCTCTCCTTGACCACCATCACTCTGGATTAGATTGCTGGTTGACTCAATTTGCTATAGAAAACTTTGATTACAAGCTTAAAAGCCTATACAATAATCTGCTTGACAGCATGATAACGTTTATGCTATGAGGAAATGAGGCTTGTTCCTGTGTCAGTAACATCATTGCTTTTTCTCAGTACTGTTACAATATGCATTCTACATATTTTCGCTGTTCAGTTTAAGTTCCTATTCACGAACCTGACTTTGATGATTTCTTACAAATATTATTACGGTATACCGTTTTTCACCAATTATCTTCATCACAGGTTTGATGATCCACATGTTAGAATATAAAAATATAACCCTCAACTTTCTACACAACTACGGAGTTTTTTGTGTAATATTTCTTACAAATATTATCAAGGTTTTAAATGTTGGATGTCGGGTTCATGTCGAATGGCTAAAATTCATATTGGATAGCGGAAATCGGTGATATGTCGGGGGACATATACTAAATATCGGATTGCCATATCGGATGGATTTCTTCTTAATTTTGGTCACCAAGATGGAATGCACTTATCTTGTTATAGCTTATCCTACTTGAGTTGAGTATTCATCATCAAGACACGAGTTGTTTTCCATTTCTTGAAGGGAAACATTGGAATATTATGCCAACAAATAAATAAAATACACATTATCAAACTAGAACTTTCGAAGTGCCTTGCATGTAATTCACATAAAGTGTTAGACTTTGGATTGATTTCAAGCTACGGTTTAAACTTATTGTTTACATCACGCTTTTATGAATTCGCAATTTCAATTTGTAGAGACGAAGACGAACGAGAGGAGATCGAGGCGGAAAAGAGAGCAATATTTTTTCTTTGCCCTAATCTGTATTATATGCTATCGGGTTACTATGGGAACAAAAGGCTAAAAAAAGAATTAATCAGGTTTGGGTTTTGAATACTAAACCCAAACCCCAATACTTATCAACTCAAAAAAAAAAAAAAAACCGGCCGATTTCCGATTTTTCAAGGCTGAAAATCGGCCGATATGTCCGCAATATCCCCCGACATGTCCGACATGGACCTTGAAAATGATATCCGA
>CM022708.1:1905232-2075353 GCA_012295165.1 Asparagus setaceus
TGATTTAATGATTTGCTTTATATTATATTCTATAATTAAAGGAACCTCCCTTTTCAATGACAGCTACCTCCTCCTTGAAAATTGAGATTTGAGTAATAAAGGCTGATTGGCTTATCTTTCCATTTTCCAACGACAGGTACATGCTTCTTCTATTTTAAATTTTTTTATACAGACATATATGCATAGGCTTAAAAAATATTGTGCCCCCGTCAGCTGTGGGCCTCGGGCTGTAGCCCTGGTGGCCCTAGCTTAAGGCCGGCTCTGCCTGGCAAACCACTTTCGTAAACAGAAAAATGTAAAGTCTCTGGTCCGAGTACATAATTATACAACTCTTAGCAGCCTGAGAAAGTTGAAGCCACAATATCCTAAATTTGGCCTTAATATAGGCCAAGTGTTACAAACACGATGGAATAATACAACAAACAGTGAAAGAAAGAATAGAATAAAAGAGCAACGCCGCATAAACACAGAGATTTAACGAGTTTCTGTAATTAATGTGATGACCTATGTTCTTGGAGTATAACCAGATTATTGTTCCACTTCAAAAATCAATAAGGATTACAACCAAAATTTCAAACCCTAATCTCATAACCCTCTATCGTTTCTATTTCTCAATTTGGATTGAATACAATAGGCAGGAAGTTAGACACACATTCTTATGATGGAGTTTCTGTTTAAATGGTTGATATTACAAAATCACCCATACCCAACCAACACGAAGGTCAAGCTATGTATTCTTCATGTAACTCATGTTCTACAACCAACACGAAGATCACGAACTAATCTTTTCAAACAATGTCTTTCTTAATTTTCTGCTTATGTCAATGTCATAAATTCTTCCCCCCATGTTGGATAAGGTGATTGATGACTGTAATATAGCCGATAACATACGTAACCTGCAAAGTGAAAATTTAGTCAACAATGATCTTCTCTCATCCTGATCTTCGACAGAATTTGAATATCCTGACGCATCTAAACCTATAACAATTCCTACATAAATAAGATCAACATCTTTTTCTACCCTTTGAATTTGCCAGCATGGATTTTTCAGGTCAGTCTTACCTGTCCGTTGTTACCTTCTGCAGGTGCAACAGCTGCCTAGTGGTTGCGATTATGCAAATCTATACGATTAACATTCTTATCTAGATTGTCTTGTCGTAGCCCCTTTGCAGGTCAATTTCTTCCGAGGTCAAGTGGCTCTTTCAAGGTCTTGTAACCTGATGGATTATCCCAAGCTTTCGGGTTATCTGAAAATCTCCTTCACTTGCAGATCCAATATTAGGAGTATATGATGACAGATGCACATCTGTGTCATTAAGGTTCTACTATGAGAGTTTGAGATTCTATCTAAATTCAGTCATCTAAGTAGCCCCGGCCCCAAGCTATAACCTTATTCAAACTCCAATAATTTTTATTGTAGAAATAAAGGACGGCTGTGTCACATAATCGATAATTGCCAAAAGAAGTACTTACCATTCATCAAGAAACTACAAATACTTGCACTCTAATTGGCAAAACAAGACACACATATTATGTTGCCTATGCAAGACAACAACTAATATTTTGAATTCCTCAGCTACTGCCGATTTATAATTCATATACTCAAACACTAGCGAAATACCCCCGCGTGACGCGGGGGAAGGCGATGAATTCTAGCTCTGTTTAAACAAATAGAAACTTTGATTGTTTAATGATAATTGTATTGGCACCATCAACAGTTGTTTATTTTTAGTAGAAGGCACACTAACATACATGTGTTTCTTTTTTTCTATTTCAATGGTTTGTATCCAGTCTAACTGCATATTGTAGTTTACGTAGTTATTAGCTCATTTCTGTCACTTCAAGATGCCTTGTCACTCCCCAAAAAATAAAATATAAATGTGAAATTTCATAGGTTCAACGACTTTTGCAGATCTATTTTCCCGACCAAACATATTAAGATCAAGAATTTTGTAGTTAACTGATGTAGGATGCTTAACGGATAATTTCATGGAAGATCGGGATAATCACAAGCTAAATGCGGATACATACATATTATTGACGTTCGGAAAGAAACGATCATATTATATATGTAAATCGCCTATCTCGAAAATAATTAACGTTTAGTTCATTTTTAGTAATAAAGTTAGAATCTACTTAGATTAGGAAACAAATTCAATGTTGGAGTCAATTTAGATTAGGAAACAAATTTAATTTTGATTCATGATTTATTTCCTATATTATAAGGAGTCTTTTTAGGGTAGGATTTGATACTTTCTATTTCTTTATAATTCTAGTCTTATTAGGAGTTTAGTTTATTTTTCTATTTAAAAGAGACATGTAACATAAAATTAATAGATAACTTTTCATCAAGAAAATTCTTCTTTATTATATTTTCTTCATGGATTCGAAATTCTTCGTGGATTCGAAGATTATTCTTTGTGGATTCAAAGCGCACCCTTGGTGGATTCCGAGGTTTCTTACATCTGCGTTGTGTTATGAATTGTTAGTATTTATTTGTTAAAAAAAAGATAATCTCACATTGGATATTTCAACATCATTTTAGATATTTAAAAGCATCTAATGATTATTGAAGTTTGATAAATGGGTCAAAGTATAACTTCTAAACATGCACGAATAATGCCGAATTATTAGATGCACCTAGCACACTTGCCGCTGCCACTCACATTATAGTTTGGTTTCATTATATTGTGTATTTAATTTTCAAAAATATTATCCAAAATTAAAGGAAATGAATGCTAGTTGGAAATTTTCAAAATATGTAACTGTTGATGAAACCCTTTCAACCCTATAATAGCCTAAGTTTTCATACTTAAAACTTCACTTCTCTTTGAAACTTTTCTCTCTAAAAAATTTGCATTCGATAATCACATTTTAATGACATTTTAATAACCTCATTATCTATTTTATATCAATAAATATGTTACTAATAACATGTTTTATCTTATTTTGAGAATAATGGAGTATTAATGAATAAAAGCTCAAATGACTCAAATTCTCAATTTCTACCAATTGTTGAAGCCCAAATCAAGACAAACGAAGGCCCAAGATACCAAGGAAATCCAAGAAGAATTCGTGCAAAATATCAAGAAAAGACAAAATCCGTTGGGAACCAATCGGTTGACCAACCGGTTGGCCAACCGGTTGGCTAACCGATCGGCCAACCGATTGGTCGGCAGCAGATTCCGAATTTAGGAAAGATTTCTCTTCCTTTTTGGCCAAGTTTGATCCAATGGTTCACATCAACTCCGTTGGGGTATAAATAGGGGTAGTATCTGAGGGTTTAGAGGTGTGAAATATTTTGTAAAACTCCTTTTGGAGAGAAAGGGTTGCTCTTGTTTTAGAGTACCTTTCATTGTAATAATTTTTCCTCAATAAATAAATATTTTCTCCCTTCAATCCCATCTTCTTCTTCTTGTTCAAGGACCGAAAGGAGGATGAGTTGATGATGATGAGTTGCGGTTTTCTTTATTTCTCTTTATTATTTCTTTTTCTTTCTTGTTATTTATTTGCTTTGTAGTTTAGATTTAATAGCTTTTGTAGTTTAGATTTAATTGCTTTGTAGTTTAGATTTAATAGCTTTTGTAGTTTAGATTTAATTGCTTTGTAGTTTAGATTTAATAGCTTTTGTAGTTTAGATTTAATTGCTTTGTAGTTAGATTAGTTTAGAATTTTTCTTTCTTTTTATTTTCTTTCTTTTTCTATTTGTTTGAATTTCCCAAGATGTTGAACTAAACTCTTGTGGGGATCTAGGTTCTGAAACTAGTCTAATCTCTTTTGTGTTTATGAATCATCTCTCTTATGCTTAAAAGATCATGTTTAGGTTAATCAACTAGAGAACTAATCGATAGAAGAAGAATTTGATAGTTTATGCTTTCCTTAAGTGGTTTGATAGGCTATGCTTATGAATTCTAGGATTATTATCTTGTTATTACTCTCTTCATGAGTTTGAATTTCAATTAGGTGATAATTTGATAAGTTATGCTTTCCTTAAGTGGTTTGATATCTTATGCTTAATAAATCTAATATGAGATGTGGTAAAAGAGAATTTTTCATAGATTATAATTTGAGTTAGCTAGTGGATTCAATTCTAGATTCCTTCATCTCTTATTGACTTCTCGTCTTTTAATTGTGATTCCTTTCACACACAATCCAAATCCACTCTCTCATCACTTCATCATATTTTCATATTATCTTGAATAAAACCCTAATTGTCACGCATAATTTGAGAACCAAGCTTGAATCAAACACTTCCTATTTCCCGTTCCTCGTGGGATCGACAATCTTAAATACTATAACTTGACAATGGTTGTGCACTTGCGACTATAAAAGGTAAACACTTGTTTTTGCCCATCACATTCCTACAAACTTGTTTCATAGAGAATTGGTTCAAAATTCCAGATTTTCTTTCTGAAATTTTCATAATTTGTTGTATCCTAACAAGATAATTCACTTAACCTAAAGAAAACTTAGATTATTAAGTGGGGTGGACATTTCTTTAAGGAAAGTGATCTTCACGCCTCAGATTTGTCTCCTCATTATTATTACTACTAACATCTATAAGCGCGATTTAGTGATATAGTATGTTTAACAAACAACGAAATCACAGACCATTTGGATTACAGGGAACAAATGCGAAGAGATGCAGCAAGTAGTTGGAAGTTGAAGCAGTGAAAGTGACAATAATAAAGTTATCGGTTACAAACCGTTAGAATCTTCTACACATATATGGAAACTTATATAGCAAGAAGATGTACAACAAATACTCAAGAACAACTGTAAGAATAATAACATTGCTAGCTTATTAGTGACAATAATTGTTGCAATTGAACTATCACATTCATCTTTGAGATCATAAGGTCATTATGAATAATAAAGTGCCATGTCTTTGGTCAAATGAAACAGCTAAGATTTTGTATAAACAAATGTATGAACAAATGCTCATTATATTCACTGTGAGCTCCAACTTACTTGAGAGGATATTTGAAGCTAAAAACTTTCCTTGTGCATATTGAACTATCACATTGAAAAGGAATTGAAAATTTTCGTACGAACTTAGTACACTCCAACCACCGACACACCCACCCTAGCCTCGCCCATCACCCTGGAATAGCGTACAAGGAAGGGAAGCCTTACCCAGTCATCCCATCACCACACGAAAAAGAAAATACGCCCATCACCCTAGAATAGCATACAAGGAAGGGAAGCCTTACCCCAGTCAAAGGGAAGAGGGAAGCCTTACAAGGAAGGGGAGCGTTACCCCAGTCGAAGGGAAGCCATATAGGGAAGGGAAGCCTTACCCCAGTCGAAGGGAAGAAGGAAGCCTTACCCCAGTCAAAGGCAAGGCTTACCCAATCATCCCATCACCGTACGAAAAAGAAAATAAAAAATTTAGAAAGATTGAGGCCCAAATTTAGTCCCTTGTCTTCTCAATATACCCTACAACGAAAAAGATCGAGAAGAAAGATCATGAGGGCAAAAGAGGAAACAAAAATAAACAGTAAATGGTGAAATTTGGCCACCATTCTCTCCAAAGTACCCATGAACCGCAGTTGACAGCAAGAAGTAGAAACTGGTGATAAAATGAATTAGACAGGGATAGAAAAGGAAGAAAGAGAAAAACGCTATCCAGCTTTTAAACAATGTCTTTATAGAGATTTCTAATCAAAACAAAATTCCAAGTCTTGCACAAGTGATCGGATCTTCACGGACATTGGTCAAGGTCATTGTAAGAAAAAGTCATATTTCAAATTCTCAGATGGGATACAAAGAACATGACCTACATCGGTCCCGCACATCAGTTATCCAACAATATATTCTCCAATTATCGGATGTAGCTTCAAAAACGGTCCAACATGGACCGGGCTTCCACTGATGACGGGTCGAAGCTTTAGGCTCAAAACGAATGGTATGTCTTTTGAAACGTGGCTCTGTGAAATTTTTTCTTCACGTCTTCCGTCCTATATGTTAAATTTTAGGGATATTTTCCTTTTTTCATCACGTGTTTTATCTTATATATATATATATATATATATATATATATATATATATATATATATATATATATATATATATATATATATATATATAAAGTCAGTAGCATCTTTTCAAAGAAAACAAAAGCTAAAGCAAAGAAGAAAAAGAGAAAGAAGGAGAGTGAGTTTAGTGATCCATGATGGAGAGAATACTTTACCTGCTTCTCCTTATGTCTCCGTTCTACTTGAGCATGGGTTGTATGGATGAGGAGAGAGAAGCCCTTCTCCTCTTCAAGAAGAGCTTAGTTGATGAACACAATTTGCTCGGTGACTGGAAGGACGAAAACTGCTGCAGATGGACGGGAGTTGGTTGCAGTAACACCACTGGTCGCGTAGTCGAAATCAACTTTCATGCACTTATTGGCGAGTGCAACTTCGGTGATTGTTTAATTCGAAGCAGCCAATTAGATCACTCTTTGTCAAGCTTAAAAGATTTGGAGCATTTGGACCTATGGTGCAGCTGCTTCAACGGTACAACCGTCCCAAGATTCATTGGCTCCCTCACAACTCTGAAGCATCTCGATCTTTCAAAAACTGAATTCACTGGAAGTATCCCACCACAGCTTGGAAATCTCACCAACCTGCAATATCTTGACCTCAGCAATGGGTATGGTCTTTACTCTGATGATTTGCATTGGCTTTCACATCTCTCTTCTTTGTGGTACCTTGACCTATCAGATGTAGGCCTAGCACATGCAGTCAATTGGCCACTTGTTTTCGACACTCTCCCTTCTTTGTCTATGCTGAACTTGAGTAGCTGCGGATTGCAAGGTCTTCCTAATACTGCCTCTGCTTTTGTGCTTACTAACAGTACATCATCTATTAAGATTCTTAATCTTTTGGGTAATAACTTCAGCGATAGCACAATGCTTAACCGGGTTCTGAGAAAGGTTAAGGGAAGTCTTATTCATCTTGATATTTACGACTGCGAGATACAAGGTCCCATTCCTCATTCTATAACGAACATGTTGTCCCTCAAAACTCTGGATCTAGGAGGTAACTGGTTGAGTGGATCTATCCCAGATAGCCTTGGGTCATTGGCACAATTAGAAGTCTTGCAACTAGATGAAAATTCCTTGCAGGGTTCAATACCAGAATCACTTTCTAGAATGTTCAATTTGCGCACCTTGAACCTCTTAAACAATAATCTTTCCGGACTTGTTTCGGATGCTCACTTTGTCAACATGACAAAAATGGAAGACCTGCTTCTTTCTCATAACCACTTGGCTCTAAACGTAAGCTCAGATCTACCTTTCCAGCTAAAAACTATTGATCTTGCATCCTGTCGATTGGGGCCTCGGTTTCCTTTGTGGCTTCACACACAAAGGAGTATTCACTACTTAGACATATCAGATGCTAAAATTTCCGATGTAATCCCTAATTGGTTCTGGACGACATCTTCTGGGGCAATTCACCTGAATCTATCGAATAACAACTTAACAGGTGAGGTTCCAAGATCCCTTCACTTTCTTAGTGCCATAAATATTGATCTGAGCTCGAACCAGCTTCACGGACAATTGCCTTATCTTAACTCTAGCGTAGAAGATATTCTTCTCCATCAGAATTCTTTTTCAGGAGATCTTCAGCCAATTCTAAATGAGGCAATGGGAGACCTGAAAGCTGTTATACTTTCGCGAAACCATTTGAGTGGTGAAATTCCCTCTGCTATTTGTAGTTTGCAATGGCTGGTGGTTCTTCATATCTCAGAGAACAATTTATCAGGACAAGTTCCTAATTGCCAGATCAGTGTTCCACTATCTCAAGTTGCTTGTGTAATATTGGCTAGTAATAACCTACACGGTTCAATACCTCAGTGGATGGCTACACAAAGCTTAAAGTACCTTGACCTACACAATAATAGTATTCAAGGAGAAATCCCATCTTTCTTGAAAAACTGCAGTGGCTTGGTAATTTTTGATCTTGCAGAAAACAAACTAACAGGGAAGTTGCCATCATGGATCGGAGAAAGATTATCATCACTCAGGTTTCTGCGACTGCGGTCAAATATGCTAAGTGGTACTATCCCACAGCAAATGTCATATCTTTCTTCTCTTCAGGTATTGGATCTCGCTCAAAATAATTTGTCAGGTAGCATCCCAGCATCTTTTAAGAATTTTACTGCAATGGCAAATGCTACAAAGACATTGGAAGACAGTGTCATTTTTGATCGATCTGCTGTGACCTCTAAGAGTGCTGACGTATCATTCCCTGTGGTTGTTAAAGGTAGAGAAGAAGACTACACCACTACTCTCTTTCTTGTGATGGTCTTTGATCTGTCATGCAATGCATTCTCTGGAGAAATTCCCATGGAAATGATGGATCTTGTTGGTTTGCAGAGCCTAAACTTATCTGGAAACCAGCTGATAGGAAATATACCAGATAATATCGGTCGCATGGAACATTTAGAAACTCTTGATCTCTCAAGTAACCACTTAATTGGAGCAATTCCAGCGAGCATAACTTTGCTGAGTTCATTGAGTTCTTTGAACCTCTCTTACAACAACTTGTCAGGTGCAATTCCTTCAGGCAAGCAACTTCAAACTCTTACAAATACATCCATTTACGCTGGCAATCCCGACCTATGTGGGTTCCCACTGCCAACAAAATGTCCCGCTGACGAGCCTCCTCAGCAATTACCACAAGCCGGTGTTGAAACTAGAATCAATGATTCAGATATGTTCGAGTTGTACCTCAGCATGGGTGTAGGGTACATGGTCGGGTTGTGGGGTACGTGTGCATTATTTCTTATCAAGAAGTCTTGGAGGATAGCATATTTCTGTTTCTTTGATGATATGGCAGACAAGTTCTTTGTTGCAAAGGGGATACTTCAAAGATGGATGTGTCCTAGGCTTCTAGGCTAAGTACAGTGACTTTGAAGCTCCTGGCAGAAGGTTAGTTGCATGCTAAACTAATATTGTGATGCTATATTTGTTTTCTGGTATTTTTGTAGTTTGTTGTTTTCATTGAGATCCTTTTGATTTGGTACTACTAGCTGCTTTGTCTATCTCATGGTTTGAGATATTCTGTGTTTAGTTAAGGTAAGCTTTGGTCTAGCCTATATATGTGCTCATGACTTAAATATCTCTCTACATTATATGTATGTACGTGTCGACGGTTTGAATATAACTTATGTCGACTTTGGAAGAAAAAAAAATTCTTTCCTGTTGCTTGATTGTAGATACATAAGAGGCTTAATAGTAAAAAATAGGATGACCCCAAGCTTACAAAGGCTGTGTTCATCTTAAACTCACTGGCATTATCAAGATTGGAAGAAACCATTTTGGCCAGTTTTGTCAAGATCAACATTCCTTAGACTCTGTTTTTTGTTTGTTCAATAAGAGATATTAGTTCAAAACCGAAAAACTGATATATATTCATGTCTCTTGCAAGTATTATGTAGTTCTAGAATCCCAGGTAGATGGATTTTCCGTTCAATCTTAGAATGTTCTAATGTATTGCATATATGTGTGTTTTTTATAGTGGGCGACTAGGCGGGCGGGCGTGTGCTTTCGTGCATATGTGTATATGGATGTATGTTTGTGTGTTTGTATGCATGTGTATGAACTTCTTTGTTATATGTATGTATGTGCTTCTTTGTTATTTTGGCGTCTATTATGACATGACGCAAAGGAAATTGTGGAGTAAACATGTTTTTTATTAGAGAACCCGTACCTCCTAATTTACACTGTACATAGTGCGTGTGCGTGTGTGCACCCATACCTCCTAATATACACTAGATATTTTGTTTGCATGTGCGTGTGCGTGTGTTGAATGCTTTTGCTATTTTCTTTTTCCTCTTTGCCCTTTTTGCCCTTTTCATGATCAGATCCCGGGCATATAGTTTTACTACAAGCTAGGTTATTTTTCTTCACATTTCAGTTTGTTCTGCTGCTTGTATTCCTATGGTGGATTACTCCAACGCTCCACTTTAGATAAGGAGAAATTTTTGCTTATTATGTTAGAGGTGTTTGTCACTCTGCCTACTGTTTCCCATGTGCTTTTAAGAGAAATTGGTGTGTTTTTGTTCCCCTTACAGCATTTTGTGTCCTGCTCTCTCTTCTTTATTTTTTTTCCTTGCCACAACTTGGCGATTTATGGCTATTAAGAGGCTTTGATTTTCCCAAAAAATTTGCTTTGGTTTGCTTTTAAAAATCAATAATATGGATATTCGAAATCTCTCCACTAAACATAGGAGGTATATCTTCCCATTGGTTGAGAGGCATTACTGAAACAATGCTTTTTTGTACTCCTTCCATGATTTGAACCCTAGTTTCCTTTCTTCCTCTTCCTCTCTGTGCATATCAGCATTTGGCAAGCTTTTAGGTGTTAAACATATTAACTTCATCATCAATTAAATTCCTTTTTCTTGAATAAGATGGATTTTTCCAATTCTCCCTTAAATAGGCTGTAAATTTTCTTTCATTGTTATGTTGAAGACATAATTTCTTCCGTGTTAGGAAAATTGTATCATCTCAGACATATGTCAGAAACAATCATCAATTTGCACGTAGCATGTAAAATTAGTTGTTTCAATTTATCAATATTACCTTATGTTTATGTATTCATTGAGCATATGGTTACCATGTTACCAAACTTAGCTTCTAACACAAATGCAGAAGCCTTTCTTTACGCAAAAGCATTATCACTAGACCAAACTTAGCTTCTTGACTTGTACATATTACGCATTTCTACAAAGTTTCATAATTTGTTCATTAAATTACATCCGCGGTCAAAGTCCATGATTCTCACCTTTTCTTTTGCTAGGACTTAAGTGTTGTCTATATATTTAGTTGCTTAGCCAGGACATAGTGCACATTCATATCAAATTTCATTGTTTGTGCATTATTACTTTTGCAGTTAAGGTCTTTGCTTCTCAGTGGCTTTTTTTTTCATTTGGTGAGAAAAAAGATGGGGAGTCACAAAGATCCCCAGCCCTACTAATAAATTACCAGGATTATTACATAATAAAGATTACATCCCCAATTCCAAAGATGTAATCTTATCAAGAAGCAAGAATTTCATCAATTTTCAACTTAAACTGTATAGATCTCCAGAGTGAAGAAACATAAGAACAATGCAGGAAAAGATGAGACTGAGTTTCTTCCTCAACAATAATCAACATCACACAGACAACAAACATTCTTCATTAAAACCCCCTTCTTAGTCAAAGCATCTCTGTGTTTTATTTTTCTTTAATGGCTAACCAGAATAGAATTTAACTTTAGGAGGCACAGGAACATCGCATATATCATAAATATTAGATCCAAGGCCAGGGGCTGAGCTAGGTTCATGATTAGACTTTGCATACGTATATAGTAATTGTAAGGCCCCTCAAACTTTTGAAATTTGCATATGTATATAATAATTACGATTTTAACAATTTATATAAATATATAATAATTAGTTAGCCTTCTTAAAAATCCCCCTGAAATAATTGAGCTAACTAATAACTGCCAATATTCATATTTTTCAAGGATGCATAAATTGAAAATTTTCCTCATTAATTTCCCCATCTATCAAAATAAAAATTCTTGTCTAATTTACTCAGAACCTCCTAATTCTTTGAGCATCTTTCTAGTTGCAAACGTCTACATCTAGATCCACAATCATGTTCTTGTTCATTTGCAAAAATCTTCATATCTACTTTCACCAAATTCAATAATTTTACTTTCATCATATCCTCAAGATTGGGGTCATATCTGAATCAAAATTGATAAAACATGGTAAGCACTTGTATACTCCTAATCTTATCGAGACTTATTTGTTTTATATTTGAATGAAAAAAGCATACAAATTTAGTTCGAAGTTAGTTCTTTCTCTCTGTTTTTATGGAATAAATAAGAGGACTTTTATGTATCTTGGATTCTTGGTCCTCCCAAAGATAAAATTCCTAGCTCCACCACTATCTAAGCCCACCATCAACGAGGAAATTATAGAAAATTCTAACCAAAGCCATTTCCTACAATCATTGTCATCAGGAAAGAAAATTTTAGAAGTATCTTTTAGAAAAGGATGCAAAAACATTGATTAGAAATAATTTTTTGATGTGATAAAATCATGAGGGATCTGAATGACGTTGCTGATGGCTTAACTTATGAACCAGAAGCAGTTTGCTGATAGTGAATCTTACACTTTGAGCAATTGTGGATGCATGTATTCTAAACTTTGCTCTTTGATTTGCTATTCAAAATTGGCTTCAACGGCATTGTCAGCTACAATATGTTCTTCTTCCTCCTTTTTTCATTTTTTCTTCTACAACAGCAATCTATTCTATTTCACATCATATCGATGTATTCATATCAATTATGTACCTAAAGACCTCATCAAGTCAACAACCGATATCAGATTTGGTGTTGCATATATTTAGAGGAAGCTATTTATCTATGCAATATGTCCTGTCTTTTCTTTAATGGATGGTGGCGTTGTTTTAGAATTTTTTGGGAATTAGTTGCAGTTTGCAGCTAAAGAAAGAAAGTTGTTCAAACAGTTACAAGTAGTTCATTGATTATTATGTCCTTATTCTTTCAATTTTCATTCTTTTATTCGTTAAAATTCAATTCAGGAGACACTGAATGGATATAAAATAAATTCAGTATTTTGATATTAAACGAAGCATGTATGGGTATTTAAATATTCGGTTCATTAGCTTAATTAGTCATATATGCGTTGGAAATGTGATCATCTTATTACATGTGCTTTATTAAGGGCATGTTTGGTTCAAACAAAAATAGGAATAGGATTAGGAATCCCACTTATTTTATGGATTCCAACCTAATCTATAAAAATTTGTTGGATGTCATTGAATTTTTGGGAATCCCATTTTTTCCTCTTTCTATGTTTGTTTCACATAAAAAATATATGGATTCCAACTTTATAGAACTCCTCCAAATCCTATTCTTTTGTTTGGTTTGGAATTCCAATTTTTGGGATAAATGGATGATAACACTTCAACGCTAGTTTTTAAAGTTTGGCAAAAGTCAAAATTATTCCAAGGCCTCCAACGGCTAGTTTGTTCCCATGTTCAAATTTCAAAAATCAAAATGCCTCCAACGGCTAGTTCCAAGGGCTTCTTATCTATAAATATGGAGCATCATACCTCAAGTCGAAACAAGTTTCATCTCCTCCAACCAAACATGAAATCAAAAGAATGCCCTCAAAGTTTTGAAGTTTGGTGCGATTGCAATATCCAAACACCCATGAAAGTTTGCAAGTATGGTAAAAATAAGGGGCGGTATTATTGGGGGTGTGCTAAATACCCAAATAAAGAATGCAATTTTTTTGAATGGGCGCATGAAGAAGGAGAAATTAGCAACCAAGGACACCAATTTTCCAAAGAAAAAAGGTTCGGAGATAAATATTTTTTGAAATCAAAGAGGCTCAAGCAAGAATTGAAGCTTGTCGAAAAACAACTCTTAGTTTGGAAAATTTCGGCAATTTTAGTAGTGTTGTTTTGTATTATTTACATCATTGTAAACCGCATGTCATGTAATTGTACTTGCAAAAACAATTGATATTGTAATGGCTCAGAATTAAGTCTTGTTTGTCGAAGTTGAAAGCCCCATCTATAACTTACAGCTTTATTTTAGATTGCATTCTAATGATGGATTGCCTTACCTATACATCGTCGATTCAATGTAGGTTGCATTCTCATCACAGAATTCCATATCTGTACATAAAAACCGTAAATTAGATTGCTCTTCTCTACGTAAAAGACAA
Organism: Asparagus setaceus; assembly: GCA_012295165.1. Classification (NCBI taxonomy): domain Eukaryota; kingdom Viridiplantae; phylum Streptophyta; class Magnoliopsida; order Asparagales; family Asparagaceae; genus Asparagus; species Asparagus setaceus. Next base: position 1,918,984 of record CM022708.1, read on the forward strand.
TCATCATTGCCAAATATCAATCACGAAAAAACCAAATCACACACCCACCAATCAAGGAGCTAAACAAGCTCCAACCAACAAATCAAAAAAACCAACAAAACGAGGAGCTAAACAAGCTCAAACCAGCAGCGAAAAAAACCAAAAAACCATCAAATTAATGAGCTAAACAAGCTCCAACCAGCAGCGACAAAAACCAACAAAACGAGGAGCTAAACAAGCTCCAACCAGCAGCGACAAAAACCAACAAAACGAGGAGCTAAACAAGCTCAAACCAAAGAAAAAACCAACAAAACCATCAAATTAAGGAGCTAAACAAGCTCCAACCAGCAGCGACAAAAACCAACAAAACGAGGAGCTAAACAAGCTCCAACCAGCAGCGACAAAAACCAACAAAACGAGGAGTTAAAAGGGCTATAACCAGCAGCAACAGGAGCTAAACAAGCTCAGTCAAGCAGCAACAACCCACCAATCAAGGAGCTAAACAAGCTCCAACCAGCAGCAAAAAAACCAACAAAACGAGGAGCTAAACAAGCTCAAACCAGCAGCGACAAAAACCAACAAAACCATCAAATTAAGGAGCTAAACAAGCTCCAACCAGCAGCGACAAAAACCAACAAAACGAGGAGCTAAACAAGCTCCAACCAGCAGCGACAAAAACCAACAAAACGAGGAGCTAAACAAGCTCAAACCAACAAATCAAAAACCAACAAAACCATCAAATTAAGGAGCTAAACAAGCTCAACCAGCGGCGACAAAACCAACAAAGCGAGGAGTTAAAGGGCTATAACCAGCAGACAGGAGCTAAACAAGCTCCAACCAACAAATCAAAAACCAACAAAACGAGGAGCTAAACAAGCTCCAACCAGCAGCGACAAAAACCAACAAAACGAGGAGCTAAACAAGCTCAAACCAGCAGCGAAAAAAAACCGAAAAACCATCAAATTAAGGAGCTAAACAAGCTCCAACCAGCAGCGACAAAAACCAACAAAACGAGGAGCTAAACAAGCTCCAACCAGCAGCGACAAAAACCAACAAAACGAGGAGTTAAAAGGGCTATAACCAGCAGCAACAGGAGCTAAACAAGCTCAGTCCAGCAGCAACAACCCACCAATCAAGGAGCTAAACAAGCTCCAACCAGCAGCAAAAAAACCAACAAATTAAGGAGCTAAACAAGCTCCAACCAGCAGCGACAAAAACCAACAAAACGAGGAGTTAAAAGGGCTATAACCAGCAGCAACAGGAGCTAAACAAGCTCAGTCCAGCAGCAACAACCCACCAATCAAGGAGCTAAACAAGCTCCAACCAGCAGCAAAAAAACCAACAAAACGAGGAGCTAAACAAGCTCAAACCAGCAGCGACAAAAACCAACAAAACCATCAAATTAAGGAGCTAAACAAGCTCCAACCAGCAGCGACAAAAACCAACAAAACGAGGAGTTAAAAGGGCTATAACCAGCAGCAACAGGAGCTAAACAAGCTCCAACCAGCGGCGACAAAACCAACAAATTAAGGAGCTAAACAAGATCAATATACCAACAACAGAACAAACAATAGCAGCGGCAACGAGCTAAACAAGCTCAAAATACCCAAATACGGAGCCTCACAAGCTCAAAAATACCAACAAGAACAACCAACAGCAACATGAACGAGATAAACATCACAAAATAATTAGAGCTCAGAATATAAATTGATTTGTCATAAAGTATTGCCTCGCCTATAAAATTATGATGCAATGTAGGCTGCAATTTTGAGGGATTGCCTCGCCTAAACATCACAAAATAATTCTAGGCTGCATCATCAGTTTATAATCCTCATCATTGCTCATATAAATAAACTTTTAAATGCATACCGTAGCATTTAATAAAGTCCAAAAAATAAGCTCATTGGTCATTCCCATATGCATTGTACCTGCAACAAAATCATAGTAGTACCAATTACATGCCATCATATATAAAGTGTGCAACTATATAAAGTTTGCAATTACATAAAGTTTGCAACTATCAAAAGTTTGCAACTATCAAGATACACAAGTTCATAGCATTGTTTACTTGTGCACAAGCAAAATACTCCTCCAAAATGTGATCAAAGTGTGCAAGTAAATTAGCTAACAGTCCAATGTTGCTCATCGATCAGTGAGATGATGTACCTCTTCCTAGCTTCCTTGGTTTTTATAATGAACCTTCTCGCCTCACGTTCATCATCATATAAATGATCTAACACTTTGTCAAGAAATACATCGAATAGTCATCGCTATGTTCCTTCAACGCCAAGCGCTTCGATCCGATTGAACCATGTGTTGAACCATGTGTTGATTTCTGATGGACTGAGACATTGTCTCAACAAAGGAGCACAACAATTCATCTTGATCATATGATTTTCTAGATTTTTTGCTAGAAGATGACTTAAAGTTGTCTTTGCTTTTGTTTTGTGGCCTAGTAGGTTCTGTTCCATTGTTAGCATCAGATTGTGGCTCAGTTTCACTATGTTCTGGAATCATATTATCATCATCTTCAATAGGTATGGACCTACTAGAGCCAATGTCATCAAACACAGCTCTAACAAAGTCACCCTTAACTTGGTCATCACCCATGATGATTTGTAAATTTTTGAAGTGAGGGAGAGGCTTGTTTATGTATGCTTTGAGCCTAAAATTGAATTTATCCTGCAATAACAATAGACCCACAAGGCTTAGAAATTTACAAGTTTGTGCACCAAATATAATAAATTTCTAATTGCACTATTGATGTTGAAAGTAATATACCTGTGTCCATGATTTCAAAGTCTCCTCATCCAGAGTAATCATTTGATTTTCCTCATCCCACCCAGCTCCACTTATATCAAGGCAAGCCTTCATGTCACTGAATTTGTTTCTCAAGCATTTTAAGTGATTAACCACATGAAGATGATTAAAATCTTGTCTGAATTGCATGTTTATTTTCATAGTCGCCATTCTATAAGCTTCTGCTTTGAAGTTCTTATCTGGCTTCATTCCATCTTTTGCTAACTTTGCAAGATAAGGGATAAGCACATTATCGTGCTCTGGTGCCCACTTCTTATTTGCCACACCCCTTGAGTTAAGCCTTGTTCTTGGGACCTTTTCTTATGTGCTAATTTCTTCCCCTTTTTATAAGTAAGTTTGCTCCTCCTCATCTAAATTATGAATTACTTTACCACCAATCACCTATTGTTGGTGAAAATTGAGGAGGCCCGCTACTTTGAGAACTATAAGTGGGATGAAATAAACCTTGTGGATTGTTTAGCATGCTCATGTATGACATGGGTCAGCGTGTCATTCCACTATAATTACCATCATACTGAGGGAATGGTGATAAAGGTGGTGGTTGAAATGACATGAAGCTCTTATTAATGCCATGTGTAGGACTTGGCATTGCATTTGAAGGAGACCCACTATTTTGTTTATCTTCCCATTCTTAGCCATACCTATTTGCAATGTAAAACATGAATATATCATCATATATATGTAATAGTGGCATACATGGAAATATGAATCAAAAATAAACTACATAAGTAGCATACATGCCCTAATATGAATGTTAAGTCATGTTACAACACATAAGTAGCATACATGGATCAAAAATAAAATACACCATTAATAATACACCATTAATAGTGGCATGAATTACAAGTCATGTTACATCACATAAATAGCATACATGGAAATATGAAATACAAGTCATGTTACATTACATTCCAATAGACATGAATAGTAGCAAATATAAAACCAATAAGCAACAAACAACATGATTATTAATTTAAACCACTCTCCATTGTATTACCACCGTTATACTTGGCACAATAGTCAACCCACATTGCCCAAGCAATTTGATCTCTGAGCTCTTTCCATTCATTTCTTGCATCCCGTTCCTCTCTCGTGTCCTATTTTGAGTATAGTCCACTACATTTGTATCGTCTTCATTTGTCACTTCCCATTATCGACATCAATCTCTACATCCTCATTTAATATATCATCATCCGGATCTTCTAATGCAATAAAATTGTGCAAGATGGTGCACGAAAAACAATGTCCACTTGAGTGGGAATGGATAATTTGGCTTTGCTTGGAGAATTTTAAACCGATTCTTCAATATAGCAAATGTGCATTCGATTTTTGTTCTTAAAGATGAATGCCTTAAATTAAATAACTCTTTTCTATTCTTTGGTGTCCTAGGTGTGTTCTTTTAAATGATATCGTACACCACGATATGGGGATATGAAGGGCATGGTAGTATATCCAAATACGAGGTAATATTTACCTACATTAATAAATACAACGGTATCTTATTATCTTAACTTAAAAAGTATTAAAGTTATTATTGAACTCACGAATAAGAATGAAGTTATACCATCATAAACTCTCGTCCTTGAGGTCGTGGTCTCGACAAAGCATCTTGTAATATTCTAAAATCATTTGTCGCTCCCTCCCACCCACTAGAACATAGGTGAATAATTTATTGGGGTGCAAGCCGCTAAGACGTTCGTGTGACACCTTTGCCCTCTAAAGCGTGCAACTAGGTCCTGGGTAACAACTAGCGTCAGCGTGTGTGCCATCTATCATACCAATGCAATCCTATAAAAATAAAACATCGTAAAATATTCAATTTTATATTTCTTTATTTATAAAAATGATAATTTGTTTAATAAATTTACCTTAAAATAGGAAAATAGTTTGGATTGTTCGCAATCTCGCGAGAACTTCATTGCGAGCTTGCTTCAAGTACCGATCACGTAGTCCATTCATTGCTCGTAGGACTTTATTAAAATACCTACTAAGCTGTTTCTCGATCTTATAAACTCAGTCCTTACTATTCTATTCTTAGTTTTGTGACCCACTATACTTAGGAACATTGCGAGTTGTTCTTCAACTTGAACATGTCTTGTATCCTTTAATAAACCATTTGATTTCAGTAAATCTGCAAGTCTAAAAAAGGCTCTTGGTCTCATTCTAATATAAGACCGACAACTATCACTATAGCCTTCCAATACACGCTTGAAGTGAGCCTCTCTACAATAAATTTTTTTGATCTTTTCTTCCCTCGTACAACCTGAAATGGTCTTGCGCCTAGACGCATTCTCAACATACAAGTTATTATCGTGACCACGTGACAACACAAGCACTACCACGCATTGTCGTTAATTGTTCTTCATCTATGTTATCCATCTACATACATTGTAAAATTAATATCGTTAATTACTTACCAAAATTTAATGGATTTAATACCAATACAAGTAAATAAAATCATTGTAATGCCCGGATTAAACTATGTAATATCTTTATGTATGCTAACAAAAAGGCACTATTATTAACAAACTAAGCCGCATAATATATAATACAAGTTAAGGAACACAGCAGATCAAGAACAAACTCGCAATGTAATTTGGAATTAAAATTAAAATCACGACAAATCCAAGAACAAGCTCTTGCACAAAATTAGGAATTAAGATGGCGAATTAAGAATTATACACGAGCTAGCAAAACAACGGACGCAAAGGAATATCTACAAATTCCAAGCTTGGAACCAAGCTTGTGTCGAAGCGTTTGAGAATCTACAAAATTTGAAGTACGAATCAAAATCCAACCAACAAATCCAATCACAAAATCAAAGTACAAACCGGTTTGAGCTTGGAATCGAACCTCAAAACCTAAGATCCGACCCCAATCAAAGTACAAACCGGTTTGAGCTTGGAATCGAACCTCAAAACTCAATATCCGACCCCAATCAAAGTACAAACCGGTTTGAGCTTGGAATCGAACCTCAAAACCCAAGATCCGACCCCAATCGAAGAACAAAAGATTCGAACCTCAAAACCCAAGATCCGACATAAATCAAAGTACAAACCGGTTTGAGCTTGGAATCGAACCTCAAAACCAAAGATCCGACCTCAATCGAACCCCGATCCGACCTCAAAGCGGAGATCCGACCCGTCGAGCAAGACGCATCTGGCTTTCAATGAAACTTGAGGCGAACATAGGCGGGGCGAAAATTTTTGCGGGAGAGAGAGGCAAATCTAGGGTTTTGGTGAGGTCGGATTCGAATATGAGAGAAGAGCTGCTTTTGAGGGTTTTTTAGCCAAATCCTAATCCAAGCCAAATCCGAGCTCAGAACTCGATTTCAATATCCATAAAACCCTCCATCAGTTATAGATACCCATATCTATAAAATTTTGGTGAACCAAACTCAGTAATAGGATTTATCTAGAATCCGTTATTTACAAATTCTGGCTGTCGAGCCAAATCCTAATCCTATTCTATAAAAATGGTGAAACAAACACCCCCTAAGAGAAGATATATACATTAGTATGAACAGGTTTGGGAGAACTCAAGTACGAATCCAAATACACCCTCCCCCACTCCCTCCCTCACCGAGCCTCTGTTCCCATCTTCTCATTGAAAGGACAACAAGAAAAAGAACGCATTAAATTCAAGTAATAAAATCAAACATAGATTCGATGACAACATAGTCATCTTTCAAACATCTGAATAGAAACATTAAATTCAACTAAAAGCATTTCTTTGATCACTTCACTTATCAGCTCATGGCACGAACCAAAATAATATCTGGAAGATATCTTTCAGCAGAAATTCTCACGTAAAGAAAATACATCTTAGGAGCAATCTATCAAACATCAAAAAAACTAAATAGATGGACCTTGTAAAAAGTCTCTCAATTACCGAAGAAGAGAATTTACTCTCCTGAGAACTTAAGTTGGGAAAATCAGGAATCAAGAAATGAATTTGGTGGAGGTAGGAGGAAGGAGAACAAGAAGACGACAAACCCAATATGAAAACGAAAAGAGATGTTGACGGACCTGTTAACATCCCCAAAACGAATGGTATGTCTTTTGAAAACGTGGCTCTGTGAAACTCCATACGTTAAAATTTCGGGATATTTTCTTTTTTTTTTCCATCACGCGTTTTATCTTATATCCCTGTGTTTAAAGTCAAGTAGCATCTTTTCAAAAAAGAGAAAAGCTACAGCAACGAAGTAAAGGAGAAAGAAAAAGAGTGACTTTAGTGATCCATGATGGAGAAAATACTTTGCCTGCTTCTCCTTATGCCTTCCTTCTTCTTGAGCATGGGTTGTATGGATGAGGAGAGAAGCCCTTCTCCTCTTCAAGAAGAGCTTAGTTGATGAACACAATCTGCTCGGTGACTGGAAGGACGGAAACTGCTGCAGATGGACGGGAGTTGGTTGCAGTAACGCCACAGGTCGCGTCGTCAAAATCAACTTTCACGCACTCATTGGCTGGTGCGACATCGATGATTGTTTAATTCGAAGCGGTCAATTAGATCAGTCTTTGTCAAGCTTAAAATACTTGGAGCATTTGGACCTAAGTTGCAGCTGCTTCAACCGCACTACCGTCCCAAGATTCATTGGCTCCCTCACAACTCTGAAGCATCTCGATCTTTCTGATACTGATTTCACAGGAAATATCCCACCACAGCTTGGAAATCTCGCCAACCTGCAATATCTCGATCTTCTTCGAACTGATGTCACAGGAAGTATCCCACCACAGCTTGGAAATCTCGCCAACCTGCAATATCTTGACCTCGGCTTTGCGGATGGTCTTTACGCTGATGATCTGCATTGGCTTTCACATCTCTCTTCTTTGTGGTACCTTGACCTGACACATGTAGACCTAACACATGCAGTCAATTGGCCAATTGTTTTCGACACTCTCCCTTCTTTGTCTACGCTGAACTTGAGTTTATGCGGACTGCAAGGTCTTCCTAATACTGCCTCTGCTTCTGTGCTTACTAACAGTACACCATCTATCAAGATTCTTAATCTTTCTTATAATAGCTTCAACGCTAGCACAATACTTGACCGGCTTCTAAGAAAGGTCAATGGAAGTCTTATTCATCTTGATCTCTCATTTAACATGTTTAGTGGATCTATCCCAGAGAGTCTTGGCTTATTGGCACAATTAGAATTCTTGGACCTAAGTTACAATTCCTTTCGGGGTTCGATACCAGAATCACTTTTTAGTCTGTTCAATTTGCGCACCTTGGACCTCTTAAACAATGATCTTTCTGGACTCGTTTCGGATGCTCACTTTGTCAACATGACAAAACTGGAAGACCTTGGTCTTTCTCATAACCACTTGGCTCTAAACCTAAGCTCAGATCTACGTGTCCAGCTAAAAACTATTGGGCTTGCATCCTGTCGATTGGGGCCTCGGTTTCCTTTATGGCTTCGCACGCAGAGGAGTATTCGCTACTTAGACATATCAGATGCTAAAATTTCCGATGTAGTCCCTAATTGGTTCTGGACGACATCTTCCGGGGCAATTCACCTGAATCTATCCAATAACGATTTAAGAGGTGAGGTTCCGAGATCCCTTCAATTTCTTAGCGCCACATATATTGATCTGAGCTCGAACCAGCTTCACGGACGATTGCCTTATCTTAACTCTAGTGTAAAAGATATTCTTCTCCATCAGAATTCATTTTCAGGAGATCTTCAGCCAGTTCTAAATGAGGCAATGGGACATCTGAAATTTGTTATGCTTTCACGAAACCATTTGAGTGGTGAAATTCCCTCCGCTATTTGTAGTTTGCGACGGCTACAGGTTCTTCATATCTCGGAGAACAATTTATCAGGGCAAGTTCCTAAATGCCAGACCAGTGGTCTCGTATCCGAAGTCGCTTCTGTAATATTGGCAAGTAATAACCTACACGGTTCAATTCCTCGATGGATGGCTGGACAAAACTTACAGATACTTGACCTACACAATAATAGCATTCAAGGAGAAATCCCATCTTTCTTGAAAAACTGCACTGGCTTGGTAATTTTTGATCTTGCAGAAAACAAACTAACAGGGAAGTTGCCATCATGGATTGGAGAAAGATTATCGTCACTCATGTTTCTGCGGCTGCGGTCAAATATGCTAAGCGGTACTATCCCACGGCAAATGTCATATCTTTCTTCCCTTCAGGTATTGGATCTCGCTCATAATAATTTGTCAGGTAGCATACCACCATCTTTTAAGAATTTTACTACAATGGCAGATGCTACAAAGACATTGAAAGAGAGTTTTTTATTTACTTTATTCGACATTGATCTTCGTTCTGCCACTGTTTCTGCCGCTGTGAAGATGTACGAGTCATTCCCTATGGTTGTTAAAGGTAGAGAAGAAGACTACACCTCTACTCTCTATCTTGTGTTGGTCATTGATCTGTCATGCAATGCATTCTCTGGAGAAATTCCCATGGAAATGATGGATCTTGTTGGTTTGCAGAGCCTGAACTTATCTGGAAATCAGCTGACAGGAAATATACCAGATAATATCGGTCGCATGGAACATTTAGAAACTCTTGATCTCTCAAGTAACCACCTAATTGGAGCAATTCCAGCGAGCATAACTTTGCTGAGTTCATTGAGTTCTTTGAACCTCTCTTACAACAACTTGTCAGGTGCAATTCCATCCGGCAACCAACTTCGAACCCTTACAGATACATCCATTTACGCTGGAAATCCCGACCTATGTGGCTTCCCACTGCCAGCAAAATGTCCCGCTGACGAGCCTCCTCAGCAATTACCACAAGCCGGTGTTGAAACTAGAATCAATGATTCAGATATGTTCGAGTTGTACCTCAGCATGGGTGTTGGGTACATGGTCGGGTTGTGGGGTACGTGTGCATTATTCCTAATCAAGAAGTCATGGAGGAAAGCATATTTCTGTTTCTTTGATGATATGGCAGACAAGTTCTTTGTTGCAAAGGAGAGACTTCGAAGATGGATGTGTCCTAGGCTTCTAGGCTAAGTACAGAGACTCTGAAGCTCCTGGTAGAAGGTTAGTTGCATGTTAAATTAATATGGTGATGCTATATTTGTTTTCTGGTATTTCTGTAGTTTGTTGTTTTCATTGAGATCCTGTTGATTTGGTACTACTAGCTGCTTTGTCTATCTCATGGTTTGAGATATTCAGTGTTTAGTTAAGCTTTGGTCTAGCCTATATATGTGCTCATGACTTAAATATCTCTCTACATTATATATATATATATATATATATATATATATATATATATATATATATATATATATATATATATATATATATAATGTGTCGACGGTTTGAATATAACTTATGTCGACTTTGGAAGAAAAAAAACTTTCTTGTTGCTTGACTGTAGATACATAAGAGGCTTAATAGTAAAAACTAGGATGACCTCAAGCTTACATAGGCTGTGTTCATCTTAAACTCACTGGCATTATCAAGATTGGAAGAAACCATTTTGGCCAGTTTTGTCAAGATCAACATTCCTTAGACTCTGCTTTTTGTTTGTTCAATAAGAGATGTTAGTTCAAAATTGAAACACTGATATATATTCATGTCTCTTGCGAGTATTATGTAGTTCTAGAATCTCAGGTAGATGGATTTTCCGTTCAATCTTAGAATGCTCTAATGTATTGCACATAAGTATGTGTTTGACAGTGGGTGACCAGGCGGGCGGGCGTGTGCTTTCGTGCATGTGTATATGGATGTATGTTTGACTAAAATGCCCTTAATTTTGCTCTCTTTGCTGATTGCTATTTCTTGAGATTTTGGTTCAAAGAGAGACCTTTGCCCTTCTATTGCAATGGGGGAATGTGAAGTGGCATCAAAATGCAATGGCCATTGATCTTCTTTTCTTCTCCTTAACCTCAATAATCCCATCTCATGCATAAATATGTTTTAGTGAAGATTTTGGATGATGTTAACAGTTTTTAGATGTATTTGGAATTAGAAAGATGACTAAAATGATTATATCTCAATTTTGGTAGTATATATTTATTTTGAGATGCTATAATGGAATTAAATGTCTTTTACACTGAAAGAGAGAATCACATTACGCATGTAGACTCAGACATGTTTTTCTGTATTCATTTTGATCAGAATTTTGTTCGTAGGACGGTAATGCAGGATTGTGTGTATTGTAACAAAGTAAAACCAAAAACATTTTGCTGTTTTTTTTCCTATTTGTTTTTAGGAAAGAAGAATTCCTTGGCTTAGTTAGACGAGTTTTGTTTGATGTATATGGAATATTAGTTATTGTTTATGTATCTCTCGGTAACTTAAAAATATAATTTAACCAAGGCTTAGTTGCACTTTGGTACCTCAGTGTCACACGTTTTGAACTTTAATTACCCCAAAGGTTTTTTACCCTAAGTCCTCCAAAGTTGCTCAAATCCTTTAGAAATCTTGAGGGATCTCCCTAAGGTCTTGATTTTTTGTCACTGGGAAGTACAAAAATCTGAAATTAGATTCACTGTAAGGTAGCCAAAAAACTATTATTCTTGAATTTTACCAAAGCAAATTGGAACAGAAGTATTTCTCTTATCTAATATCCCTTTTCAGAGATCGGAGGAGGATTAGAATTAGGGGTATGGAGTTGATGGGTTTGGGTGGACAATAGATATAATAAGAAGATGATGATGGAGGTAGAAGGGTATAATTGTCCAAATAAGTCTAGTTTTAACTGCAACTCAAGCTCAGGGTATCAAAGTGCAATTTTCTGAAACTTTGGAGTATCAAATGGGCAAAAAAAAAAAACTTTGGGGTACCAAAGTTCAAAATGGGTTAATTGGGGTACCAAAGTGCAAGCAAGCCTTAAGTTATTTATTGAACCAAATGAACAACATGCCAATTTTTCTCCCTCAACCACTCATCCATGCAATTCTTGACTGTAAATATTTATAAACTCTTTGCGAAATTTCTTTAGCGTAAATACTTAAAATAATTCTATGTATCAGAGTTGTCAGTCGTTCAATTGGTTATACTTTCAAGTTGCAACCCTTTACTATTGGAAAAGTCCGGAAGGAGAGTCCTCTAGCATGTTTGTTTGCAATTTTCTTCTTTTCAGTAAAAAAAATCTGTAGCTATATGTGCTTGAAATGGCATACTCAGAAAATAACACCATAAACATGATATTCATCAAATCTACCAACGCAACAGCAAGAACATTGCATAAACACAAGCATGCTATATCTCAGTTCTTAATCCTTTCTAGTTCATAACGAATCCTGCAATTACCTTTAACCAATATTTGTGCTCCGATGGTATCAGCACATTCCTTCTTGATAATGTCAGTCAATGTCCCGAGGCGAAAAGAGCAATCTCCATCAGAGAGTCTTTTGCTGCATTGGGCAATACCGAAGACCTCAGGCCCGAGCAATTTGTCCTTGACAAGCTCAACATTGAAGACCGTAGCTTTGAATTGTAAGCGTGAGAGGATATCTGCAACGTTGCGAGCACCCACATGCAGTGCCCTGTGTGTACCTTAGGTTATTGCAGGTATATACAGCAGGGGCATTTGGGTCAAGTTGTGCATCTGAACTCGGTGCCAGTGTCATTGTAACAATGAACGTGCTGGCAATCATCCTTATTGTTGAAGAAGCCATCTCTAGTATTTGTTTTATTTTCTTGCTTTGGTTTGCTATATGTCTGCAAGTAAGAAGTATAGGAAGAATTAAAAATATTACTTATTGTCTTGCACAGGCAACATGATGTGTATGTTTGTTTGCATGTTTGCAAATTAGGGGCCGCGAGTATTTGTAGCTTCTTGATGAATGGTAAGTACTTCTTTTGGCTATTATTGATTATGTGACGCATCCGGCCTTTATTTATACAATAAAAAGTGTAGGAGTTTGACTAAGATTGTGGCTTGTGGGCTGATGACTGAAATTAGATGGAATCTTGAACTCTCAAAATGGAACCTGAACAATGCTGGAAATTCAGAAGGTATTGTCGACAATTCAGAAGGTATTATTCAATACATAATGTGATCATCTTTACTTCCTGTAGATTAATGTTCTTCTAGCTGCAAAGGCCAAAGATATTAGAGATTTAGGATCTCTAAAAGAGGCAGCTAAAATTTTATTCCATATAGACATCAAAAATATTCTTGGAGTAACTTCTACTTGTGTTGAGTTACTTCCCTTTCACTTTGTTGTCTTTATAACACGAGTGTAAATCATTTTTTCAAGGAGTTCCAAATTTATATTCTGCTTGTTCTATTTCGTTAAAGAAGAAAAGGTTTCAGGTTAATGTGTGTCATGTAAACATGAGCATTTTCCGTATTCTGTTTTCAATTTGTACTTTGAGTTTCGATTCATAATCAGCTACAAATATATTCAGGTCTTCTGGAAAAAAAAAAGAATCGATTATGTAGAAAATCGGCTAATAATTTTTGCTTTAGAAGATAAAATTTAATTGACAGCAGTCATTCTTATCATCTGTCCTATTTATGAGTCTGAACTCCTCATCCTGTCATCCAAATTCATTATTCTGGAAGAAGAATTCATACTAAATTATCTAAAAATAGAGGATTCATTTGTGCTTATAAAGTTTGTCTGTTTTCAGGAGTTACTACCATTATTTTTGAATAGATGGTCAGGATATGGCTTCACTTGTTCCTGTTAATGGTGGAAATATCTTTATATTTATCTTTCGTCTGCTCTTCCTTCTCTCTGCTGCTATGTGCCGGGAACTGAACAATGGTTTGGAATATTTTCTGCTCTCTGTCCATTATACTTGTGCAGGTATGGTATTCATGAAGATTATTAATAAATTCACCCATAATCTGCTGATAATTATGTTCTACTATTAGCAAAGTACAAGCTTAGAAGTTCAATATTAAGGGCAGATTTTGGATCCAAGTAACCCCTGCTAGTTCTGATAATTATATGTCATGGATGAAATACTACTAGACTTCCCATTTAACATTGGAGCTTAGAAAAATATAGACTAGTTCTACATTTCTAGCATTATTGAGGGCAAATGAGCTTAAGCTACATGATCAACAAGGCAAGTTTTCCTACATATCAATTGGTAGCAAGGTACTTTGGCAAGTTCCTCGACTGTCCATACATCTTTAACAGTAATTTCGCTCTAATTTAAAAGTAGGGTTTTCCAGGAACTTGCACTCATTTTGGGAGTAGGGTCCAACTTGACAACCAGTCATAACCAGCAGTGGTGCGTGCAGTTGGCTCCAAAATTTTGGAATAAAGAACTTGTTTTTCTTGTAGCTGTTGTTTCTAAATCAAAGCCTTAGTGTTATACGAGGCTTTCCTTGTACCTGTGAGTTATCAGTTAAATTTTGCTTCTGCGTCAAACTTTTTTTCTTAGATTTTTCTATGTAAAGAGAGTAAATTTGAAGAACTTATGTGTAGTTGAGAAGATACTTGGCCACTGCCTCTTGTTCAAAGGAGAACTATGTAAAAAGCTGTCTGTTTGATTGGTGCAGAGTGGAGCTTTTTACCTCGTACATTTTAATCAACTCAACAAGCATAAAACGTTTTTTAAAAAAAAGTCACTTTTTTTGTTCTTGCTTCTTTTTTCGTAGGTATCGGAGATGAAGAGATTAAAACCTGAATATCTCAATAAGATTTTTCGCTGCATTTTTCTTGCCTTTCTCATTATGTAAATAAACAAGGTTGGCTGGTTCAGGAGATTGTCATGCTTTATGTTCCCCCTGTTTACCTTTCTTTTGAGATATCTGCCTTCCAATGCAAAAGAGCTGCAGGGGTATCCTGACCACATTTTCTCTTTACAGGCAATAAAAGTCGGATGCACTGGACTTATGCAAGAAAGATTGGATGCTGATCTCAACTAAGATGCTTGCTCGAGGATCACTAGATCATTTGTGACCGTCAGTGTGGTCACGTGTAGAAAGAATTTCTTTTTTCTGAAAAAAAGAATGATGGCAGAACATATTCCTGCTGCTTCAAGTCAAAATTTTCTCCAATTAAGTTTTAACATGCATGTCCTTTTAATGCAGGGGATACCTTGCTACATGCTACAATCTGCAGTTAAGTTACACGGATACGGTTACGGGTACGAGTGTGGGTACGGGCACAGGTATGGAACACGGAAAATTTGTAAAAGGTAGGGTACGGGAACACAGCTGTACATACATGTATATGTAATAATTATTTACAGGAAATCAATATTATTTTCATTTCACGCGCTATGAAATAAAATTCCTATAACATTTATATGTTTCTTTTATTATATAGATGTACAAATTAGAAAATTGCTTGTTTTTAACTTAATATCCAAAAGGCCCTTTATAATGATAGTTTTGAACTGCGTGCAGGCTGAAATGAACCCAACTTATGTCCAATGAGTTTCAAAAGTTGCATGTAAAGTGTAGGATACACCTCCAAGAAGCATATGATTAGTGTTTGACATTAAAACACATATCATATAATTGAGTACACATTTAAATAAGTGCATACAAATGTTTAAGGAGTGCCACAGAAGTATTGATGTTGGGTACGGGTACGAGACGGATACGGCTCCACCTAGAAGAACCCATGCAACATAGATCTGCAGTGATAAAAAGTGTGTGACGCTACAAGACAAGAGTGTGTGATTCTTAGGCCATTATTTCAAGAAGAATATTTTTCTTTCATGCCTTTTTCATACTTAGCAGAAAACGTCTAACCTATTCAATTCATGTTCTCATTAGTTGATCGAGAGAGAGGAAAAAAAGGTTTGATTAGAAATGACTGGTTTTAATTAGTTCGCATATGCTTTTGTTCCTGCCATCTTTCTCTGCTTTTTGCTGTTTGGTGCATGCTGATACTGATATTTCATCTTGCATATGTCTTGATATGCAATAGTCTGCCCTTATAGTTTTATTTGCCCTTAAATACACTGTACAAGAAACTATTTATATGAAGTTATCTTTTCTTTATTTCTTTTGGTTCTTTTCTTTCTGAACAACAACCGATTCTTCAATGGTTCAACCTGTGACCTCCCATATTCCAACTTTCTTCTTTAGCATTGAGTTAAGCTTCACTTGCAATTTTAGATGGAGTTAACAGAAAACAATAGTCAGATTTTTACGAGTAACCAGGGAAATATAGGGAGCGTATTAACTAGAGAAAATAGATACATAATATGTATGAAGAAGGGGGGATAAGAAAAAGTACAATATGAGGTAAGAGGAAAGACTAGAAGTTATAAAAGACTATAATATAGCTTTAGGAGTCAAGTTTGTCACATTACTTCGAGTTGATGTCTAATCTACTGTAAGGCGATCTTGTCATACCAGAAAGAAGATAACCGTGAAATTAAAGGAGGAATATGATCCCTAAACTCCTCCTACACCAAAGCAAGAATAATCTCCTCTATGACCCTACTCTACTCCCATATCCTCTCACCACAATATAATCTCTCCTTGCTCCTTCTTCCCCTCTCACCTCTCTCCTCCATGGAGCACAAGAAACAAGCTACTACCGCCTCCCACCCCATGGGCGCGTGTGAGAAGCTGTTCAATGCCTTCTGCCCGACGCTTCAACCACTTCGCCGCCTCACTTTCCGTCAACAAGAAGCCACGTCAGCCACTGCAAGCTCTCTGCCGTCGCCTCTTCCTCAGCCAGCTCCACCACCACCAGCAAAGACTAAGAGGGGGCTCAATGAGAGGGTGGATAGCTATATTGTTCGTACTAAGGAAAAAATAAGGAGTGGGTCTGGTCTGGGTAGGGCGTTCTCCTCTAAATGAAATGACATATGAAAATGCATTTATGAAGAATATCTATACATATAGCTACTGATGATTGCACGGCTGGTCTTTCTTTTTTAGTATATTTGTATATTTTGTGAGAGACATCCTTGCCGCAGTTTGGATCTCAGTGTCTTATGTAAATCTTTGCCAGTGCAGCTTTTGTGTGTGGTTGATTGGTGGAAATAAAACATATCTGTATCATAGTCTGTTCAATTAACAGTACGTGTGATTTTTTCATGCACATATTACTGAAGTTTCACCAAAATATATCTATTTCATAGGATGTTCTGTTAACAGTATAAGTGTGAATTTCATGCCTATATTGAAGTCTTAAAGAGGCACAGCGAAGCAACATCTTGGGAAGATGGAGAAGACGAATGGCAATGGCGAGTCTATAGGTAGTGGCTCAGTACTGGAGGAACGGGTTCGAGCTTTTTTGGAAAACAGACTACTGGCAGTAGAGGAGGAGATAACAGTGACATATTAAAGAAGGTAAGTGAGCTACTCCACTCATATGCCAAGGACCGCTGAACCGTCGAGAAACCACCACAAACGATAGCAAATACACAAAGAAAAACAAGTACACGAGATTTACGCTAAGTTGTTTACGCCCCGGTAAGGAGGGGATTTTCACTAATAGAAAGAGAATACAAATTAGGATTACAAGTTCTCACAAAGAAACCCTAAAACAAACCTCTCAATCTCTCAAAAGATCTCCTCTCCAAAGATGCACAAAACCCTCAAAGGTCGCTCCAAACGCAGCTTCAAACTTACCCTAACAATCGGTTAGGGTTATTTATAAACTCTAAACGAACCGGTTTAAAACAAAACCTGATTCAATCTGCATTAGTTTATCACTACTTCGAGTAGTCGACTAATGCATCAGATTAGTCGACTACATACGTAGTAGTCGACTACTCGCCTCTGCCAAACTCCGCTTTCTCGTCATATAGCAGTCGCACAATGCTAGTAGTCTACTCATCAACCTCAAAACTGCCTTGCATGTTTTGTGCATGTTCTACAATTCTCCACCTCGCACATCATTTGATTCACCTCAAATTTTGGACCTAACACCAAGAACACCAAGAACATCTAGAGAGATCTCCATCACCAATCCAGCCAATCCACCAAGGCCACTACACCATGGTCGCTAAGTACCTCCACCGATCAAGCTCATCGTAGTTCACCTCAAATCATCTCCACCTTACCTATTACCTCGAAGGGCCATGCCCTCTTGGGCAAATCAACACGAAGTGATATGAAGCAAGTCTAAGCAATGCTTAAACTTACTACCTGACCACCTTGGTTAACATGTCGCGGGATTCTCATTCGTGTGCACCTTCATGAGAGAAATATCACCTTCCTCAATGACATCCCGCACAAAATGATACGACATCGATATGCTTGATGCGAGCATGATGAACTGATTCTTCGCCGGTGAATTGCACTTTGACCGTCACACCACAAGTTCACGTTTTCTGCTCAATCCCCAAATCATCTAGAAGACCCCACAACCACAATGCTTCCTTCACTCCTCGCCATGGCCATGTACTCGGCCTCTGTAGTAGAAAGTGCCACTTGGCACCGCAACATCGATGCTTAGGAGCCCCATGTATCTTGAATACATAACCGTAGTAGATCGCCGTCTATCTAGATCGCCGCATAATCGAGTCCACAAACCCGTCAATCGACATGTTTCTCCACCAAAACACGGACGGTATCAGCGGTACCCTTTAAGTACTTGAGGACCCACTTCACCGCTTCCCGGTCGCCTTTCCGGATTCGCCATGAATCTCGACCACACTAACGCTGTGAAATATGCAGTGTACACACCATTGCATACATTAAAGCGCCAACGCACTAGCATAGGAACACGCTCCATGTGCCTTCTCTTCAGTAGTGGGAGATTGATTACCGAAGCCTAAAGTGTGGAGCCAATGGAGTCACCACCGACTTAGCACTTTGCATCCCGAACCTCGCGATCACCCGCTCTATGTAGCCCTTGACTCAAGAACAATCGTCGATTCGCGCTCTCTTCTAATCTCCATACCCGGTATTTTCTAGCAGCACCCATGTCCTTCATCTCAACTCTTCACCAAGTTGAGATTTCAACCTATCTATCTCCACCCTGCTCTTAGAAGCAATAAGCATGTCATCCACATACAAAAGAAGATAGATAAAATTACCTCCGCGAAGCTTCCGAATGTAAACACAACAATCATGATCGCTTCGCGAAAATCCATGCTTCAAAGATGAAGGAGTCAAATCGCTTGTACCACTGCCGGAGATTGCTTTAATCCATACAATGACTTCCTCAAACGACACATGATTCTCCTTATCCTCAACCTTGTATCCCTCGGTTGATGCATGTAGATCTCTTCATCCAAGTCTCCGTGCAAGAAGGTTGTTTTAACATCGAGTTGATCCAGCTCAAAATCACCATGAGCAACAATACTCAATAGCACCCGAATAGAAGTATGTTTCACCACCGGAGAAAATATCTCATTGTAATCCACACCCTCTTTCTGTGCAAAACCCTTAGCCACTAGCCTCGCCTTGTATCTTACACCACCGAAGCTCAAAGATCTTCCTTTCTTTTATACACCCACTTACAACCAATAGCTTTTCTTCCTACGGGCAATGGGACCACCTCCCATGTTTGTTCTTCAAGAGATTCCATCTCTTCCTCCATCGCAGCCCAACCAACTCTCACTATCCTTGTCCTAATAGCTTCCTTGAAGGAGACCGGCTCGTCCTCCTCCACCGAGTGCGTATTCAACCATATTAGCCTCCATAGTGCTTGGGGTTGATCAGCCCGACTTCAAAACTCGCTTGTATGCTCGCTTTGGCCTAGTGGAAGCCAAATTATCCTCGAGCTGTTGTTGTTGTAGTGCACGTGTATTTTCTGCTAAACCTCCTCCTCGCCAAGCTCATCATCTACGACTTCCCACTTGAGCACGATTAGAACCTAGTTGGTCTTTAGGTTCTATTTCAATAACTCGAGACATAGAAGTCTCACCGGTCATAACACCATCATCCTTGGGCCTAGCAATCATGGATTTCTCATCAAAGGTAACATCCTCGCCGACCACGAACTTTGAATCTTCCGTACACCAAAGGCGATAGCCTTTACGCCCTTTGCATATCCCAAGAATATTGCCTTCTTGGCCCTCGCGTTAAGCTTTCCCTCGTTGGCGTGATAGTAGGCGGTACATCCAAAATTCCGAGCCTATCATAATGCATGCTCCACGACCACACCATGGGTGTATCACCATCAATGTCGAATGTGGTGAACGGTTCACAATGTAACAAGTCAGTAGCCACCGCTTACGCCCACCATTCGTTGCCCAATCACGCATAAGATCGCATACTCACCGCTTTCTCCGCGGTGTTGGTTCGATCTCTCCGTGACCCCATTCTGGCGTGGTGTAGACTGGTGTCGGTGTCGAACAATTCCCTCGATCACGTAACTCCTTGAAAGCACCATCGTATACTGCATGCCGTTATCGGATCTCGGCGTCTTCAATTTCTTTCTGTCTGTTCTCAACCATTGTTCTCCACTTCTTGAATGTCTCAACACCTCATTCTTGTGCTTGAAAGTAAATCCAAGCATACCTAGAATAATCATCTATAAACGAGACATAATACACGGAACCACCCTTGGAAGTTATGGCCGGGACCGAACATCCGTGTGCACATAATCTAGTATCCCTCGCTCTTAGACTTCTTTGTTGAAACTTGACCGTGTGACTTTCCATACACACAATCCTCGCAAAAATCCATGCTAGGTTCCTTGATTCTTATGGACCCTCTTTACCAAGCGAGAACTAGACCTTCTCGACATATGCCCAAGCCGCCTATGTCATAACCGTGTGCTCACATGGGTCTCCACCACTTCGCCAGTTCCAGCCATTTGCATCTCCTGTCACCGTCGTGCACGAGAGTATATAGATTACCGTGGCGAACACCCTTCATCACTACTAAGGAACCACGAACAACCTTCTTCACTCCGTTTTCGTCACAATCACGCAACCACCGGAGTCCAAAGCACCAACCGAGATAAGATTCTTCCGCAAGTCGGAACATGCCTCACATCCGCCAAGGTTCGAACCACTCCATCATGCATCTTGATTTTGATATTACCTAGCCCCACTGCTTTTACAAGCATGGTTATTCTCCATCAATACAGTTCCACCATCAATGCCTCTGTAGGTAGTAAACCACTTCCTATTTGGACACATATGGTAAGAGCAACCAGAATCAAGTATCCACTTCGGAGATCTCCTAAGCCGCTGGCGACATAGCATTCCTTATCGCTCCTTCCTCAAACATAGCTCGCTTCTTCCTTGCCCTCTCTCCTCTCGGTCTTGTTGTTGTTCTTCTTTCCACCTACTCTCTTATTTGGACGTCGACTTTGAAATGCCCGACTTCACCGCGCTTGAAACATCCTTTTCCCCGCAAGAGGTCTTGATTTAGATCTAGACTTTCCTCCCTTGCCTTTTCCTCGCTCATTGCTCCTTCCTCTTGCAAACAATCCTGCGCTTGTTCCTTGTTACCGCCGATGGCCATGTCACTAGTTGCAATCTTCCAAAGATCGTCCGCTAGAAGTGCCGTTCTAGTCTCATCCATCTTCAAATTTTCTCCCACAAGCCTCGGTGTTTGCACGGGTTCTCATAAGACTTGGCAGAGAGTAGTAAGAATCCTCATCTCCTACTTTAACATCTATGTCTTTCAAATCTGATATGATCCTATCAAACTTGTTGATGTGTTCCGGATTGATGAGCCCTCCTCCATCTTGCAAGTATACAATTTGGATTTTAAGTAGATCCGGTTAGTTAGACTCTTCGTCATGAAGGTACCCTCTAACTTCTTCCACCGCGCCGCCGTTTCCTCTCCATCTACCAAGAAAGCTACATCCCTCTCAAGGCATAGGATAATCGGCGCGTGTTTCGGATCCAACTCCTCCCAATCCTCATCGACATATCCTTGTTCTTCTTCTCCTTTCCATCCAAAGCCTTGTGCAATTTTTGCAAAATTAGAAAGTTTTTCATCTGCATCCTCCAATAGAAAAAGTCGTTCTTCCCATTGAACTTTTCAATCTCGAATTTTCCCACTTTGAGTGATTTACTGGTTGACGCCATCCTCTGTTTGTCTTCGTGAATCCGCTTCTCTCAGGAATCACCGAACACCCCCTCAAATTAGAAATTACACCACTTCCAATCTGAACAATAGCTCTGATACCAATTGTTGGTAGCGGACCATGAACCGTCGAGAGAAACCACCACAAACAATAGCAAATACACAAAAAAATAGTAAATACACGAGATTTACGTGGTTGACAAGTTGCCTACGTCCACGGGGTAAGGAGGGGGGATTTTCACTAATAGAAAGAGAGAATACAAATTAGGATTACAAGTTCTCACAAAGAAACCCTAAAAACAAACCTCTCAATCTCTCAAAAGATCTCCTCTCCAAAGATGCACAAACCTCTCAAAGGTCGCTCCAAAACGTGCTTCAAACTTACCCTAACAATCGTTAGGGTTATTTATAAACTCTAAACGAACCGGTTTAAAACAAAACCCGATTCGACTGCCAGATTAGTCGACTACTACTTGAGTAGTCGACTAATGCATCAGATTAGTCGACTACTACTTGAGTAGTCGACTAATGCATCAGATTAGTCGACTACTACTTGAGTAGTCGACTAATGCATCAGATTAGTCGACTACAATGCCTAGTAGTCGACTACTGAACCTTAAAACTGTCTTGTGCATGTTTTTGTGCATGTTCTACATCACCATTGCTAAAATGGATTTGGATAAAATATGATCATCTATTAGTACTTAATTAGTAGATGATCGTAATTATTTCGTATTTATTACTTTAATTTTCATTTCTGCACTCATTCCCACTTTTCAATCAATTCCGAGTTGTTTCTCCTGTAACTTTTTCCGTAATCCGAAGAATCAAATCCTAAATGCAGTAGAAAGTCAAGTTTGTATCGTCTATTATTTTATGCATTTCTATGATTTTTACCCATAAGCAGCAACAATGAGTTATGATAATATGTTTACAATATAATTTAATAGATTGTAGACATTAATATTTACATTTAAATGGATATGTAGGAATAATTACAGATTTTCAGATAGTGCTTCAGTGGATGGCCTTAATATAACTCACTTTTGAAACATATTCCAAGTGTATTATCATCAAGTGCTGGCTATTATTCTGATATATGTTTCTTCTTAAACATTATAACCTGAAAAGCAGAAAGCAAAAAAAATTCATATCCTAATGCGTGCAATGCATATAAAATATGTGCCTGACGACTGTCAAAGTAAGGGTTCAAGAAGTTTCAAAAACCATCCTGGAGTAAAATAATTTACAAAAGCTGGAGATAGACTAGACAAATATCTAGTTCTTAAAATGCTAAAATTACAAACTAATTAATCCCCAAGTCTTCAATAATTGCAAACTAGTTCTTAAAATTATAGCATTTTTAAGTTAACCCCCGAAATTATAGGATTTACAAATTAGTCCTTGAAATATGAAAATTTCACCCATCAAAGTGCAGCAAAAGATTTCACAAATGATGTAAAATGTACTGTAAAGCCCTTAAACTAAAAGATAAATGTTAGGATGCAGTCTGTACAATATCTCCTGTCTCAAACAAAAGTTTTGTTTTAATGGGTCCAGTTATCATAATATGCCCGTAGAGTAACTCCATCCAAAGGAGTTATAAGAAAACACTTTTCAGATAAGAAGAGTGTGTATGGTTTCTGAAAGATAAAAAATGAACTAGATTGCCTTACGGCGTAAGTAATTGACCGGTATAAGAAATCAAATGAGGGCAAATTAAACTAAACCTGCAAGAACTTTTAACGCTTTGCAGTTAACCCCCAAAAACCTCTAAAATCAAACTAAACTATTAGTTCCTTGGTTTTGATGATGTTCTAACAAACAATTTATAACTAATCTTGTTTGTCTAGTGTTTGTGTTTTCATGTTTATTCTAGGCAAACAATGTGTTGGAGTATGGATGGACTTGCGCCTACACGATCATATCCATTAGAGGATGGGAGGAATAGTGGAGTGAAGCAATGCAATTCAAGTCAAGATTCAAGATCAAGCTTCATCCGTAGCCAAGACAAGCTTAATGTAAATCTCAAGCTTGGGTACATTAGTTTAGGTTTATACTTGTGTGTTTATACTTAGAGCTCAAGATTCATACACATACACATTTATTTTGATTTATCACCGTTTTGGATTATAGACTTAACGACATGATTTTATAACTTTTCTCAAGTTTATAAATCCATTGGAAAGTGTTTCAAAACGTGTTTAAAAAATCAAAAATCTCAAATTTATATCTTTTCAAACATGCACGAACATGCACGATACACACTTTTTGTTTCTATTGCAAAACAAGTTAAAATTGAGAATTTATTGTATCCATGGTTCATTGATTTTATCACATTATTTTATATCTTATATAAAGTCCATAAACCAAATCACAAGATCTCAATACTTGTTCATGTTCAAAATCATGCTTTTCACATATCGTATTTTTCATGTTTTTGCAAAACAATTGAGTTTTAACTATTGGAAAATGAAATTTGAAAATTTTCTTTGTTTAAATGTTTATCTTTATATATACAAAAATTTTCCCAATTTTTACTAATTTTGGAGTTGTTTTGTTATTTTCAATTGAGTTTACAAAAGAAGTTTTCAGCAGTTTTTAGAAACTGTTTATTTGTGTTCAAATAATTATTTCTCACAAATGGGAAGTGATATTTCAGAAATTATTTTTTAAAATGTTTATCTATATATTTATAACCTTCCTAAATATTTCATAATATTTGGAGTTGATTTACTATGTCAAATTGATTTTACAATGTCAAGCATTTTAGCAGTTTTTCAGAATCTGAAATATCTGTCCTGAAACAATTATTTATCACAAATGGGAAGTGATATTTTAAATATTCTTTCTCTAACATGTTCATATACATGTTTAGAAACTTCTATCAAAATTTCATGATTTTTGGAGTTGATTTACTATTTTTAATTGATTTTACAAAATTAGATATACAAATTTCAGAATCTGGATTTTGGGGTATTTTGGTCTTTTCAGCCTATAACGGCTAGTAACGGCTAGTTTTTATTTTTGAGTGTTTTGCTGGTTGTTTTTGGGGTTATTTCATGAGCCTATATATACCTCATGCCCCCATTCATTTCTAACTAAGAGAGAATGTTTTAAAAGAAGTTTAAGAGAGTTTTTAAGATTTGTTTAAGAGTGTTTAAGAGTGTTTAAGCCTTGTTTCAAGTTTGTTTTGTGGAGCAAAGTTTTACAAGAGGAAGAGGAGATCATTCTTTGGTGGTTGAGCTTTCACTCATCTCTCATTCACTCTTGATCTTTAGAGAAGTGTTTCTAAACTCTTTCTAGCTTTACATTTATTTGTTTGTTACTCATTTTTATTAAAGCTAGATTTTAATTGAGTTTAGTTTTGATTAAATCTCATTGTTACACACACCCACTTGAGCTTATAGTATTTTCATACATAGTATATTGGGGTTGTGAGAGTTTGTAACATTGAGTTGTGCTTAATTGAGTTCTCATCCATAGAGAACAAATATTTGTATTTGTGAGCTTTAATTGTGAGATCACATTGTATTACACTAGTACACCGAGAGGAGTGTGTGGTGAGAGACGGGTTGTCCCAAGAGGAGTGGCGGTAGTAAAGCCTAGGGAGAGGTGGTAAATCCGAGCACTTGAGGGAGACACGGACTAGAGACCAACACTTGAGGTGGTAGTTAGTGTAAATACATTGTGAGTGATTGAAAAGTTTTCGTGAGCTAGAAAACCGAGATAGTGTGGTGTAAACGTTATTCGGTGGCGTAGAAAACCGGTTGATATAGTGGAGATCTCCTCAAGGTGAGGAGCGGGACGAGGTCGTGGGTTGACCGAACCTCGTGAACATATTATTGTGTTTGAAGTTTGCTTGGCGCATTCATCTTGTTCATCTTTATTGCCATGCTCTCATTTGTTTTATCTCCCTATCTTATTTACACTTGTTTACTTTTGTTTACTCTTTGTGTATATTACATATCCTTGCATATTATTCTTTGTATATCATTATTGCTAGGATATATATTTGTTAATTAATTTTAATTTGACATTAATTCGGATTAGATTAGCATATTGCCCTATTCACCCCCCTCTAGGGCAATTTCAATTGGTATCAGAGCTTGGTGCTCTTTGATTAGAGGCTTAACAACCTAGAGTCAAGGATCCAAGTTAGTATATTGCTAATCTAGTTTTGTGATTTTTATATATTGCTTGCATAATATATTTATTATGGATATCGTTGTGCACCTTGTTTAGGCTATGATCCACATGTTGCTCCTTTGTTTAATGATTTTCCTTATGCACAATGGATGTTTAGATTTAAATTATTTGCTAGATCTAAACATATAGATATATGGGAAATCATTGAATGTGCATATGTTGTACCCAACTTGGATAAATCTAAATGGAGCACAAATGATAAAAGATTGTTTATTATGAACAAGATTTTGTTAGAATTTTACTTAATGCTTTTGATCATTCTATTTCTAACAAACTTGCTCATTTTGATAGTGCTTACAAATTATGGAAATTTATAGAAGCACATCAAGGTGACTTGGAGAAGATTCGGCATTGGCGGAATCGACTTCAAGCAAGGTTGGAGCATCATCATCATCATCATGCACACGGCCACTGGCGATAGCCCTAGTGTGGTATGCAGTCTAACTCCGATAGTGACTTATCTTTTGATGAACTTCGCTTGTGCTAGTGAAAAATTATTGCATGCCTACAACAAATTGCATAAAATTTTATTGATCTAAAAGCAAGCATGATAATTTAAAATCCGATCATGAGAAGTTAGCTTCGAATTTGATATCATAGCTCAAGAAAATGTTACACTTAATGAGAACAATGATATGTTAAATTTGGAAAAAATCAATTGAAGATTGATATTGCTAACTTAACTCATGAGAAAGACAATGCCATGATAGAAGTAGAAACTATTAGAAATGAGTTTAATTCATTTAAAATTGAACATGTTTCATCTACTTCTATTTCCAATGCATTTGTGCATAATGATGAGTTGAATAACATTAAAAATCGCATTTCATCTATAGATTCAACTCTTAATACATGCATTGTCAATCATAAGAATCTTATGGATATGTGTGCTAAGTCTTGTACAAATGCTTCCAAATCAACCGTACATCATGCACACATATATAGTAAAATTCACAAGTGTTCAATTTGTGGTCGCAAAGGCCATTTAGCTAAATTTTGCTATGATGCACATAAACCCATAAAATCCAATGTTCCTTGTGCATCCCATCAAGATTCATCATGTCATACATATACACATGCACATATTCACCATGCTCATCATAAGAGTGCACGTGTGTATAAATGTGATATATGTGGTCGTTTTGGACATTTGGCAAAATTTTGTTTTGATTTGAAAAGGGTTTCACATTTGCCAAATGTTGTTAGAAGACCACAAAAGTTTAAGTGTGATGTTTGTGGTAGGTTTGGACATCTTGCACAATTTTGTCTTGATTTACAAAAAGTTTCTAAATTGCAAAATGTTCCAAAAAGACCACTTTTGTTTAATGATGTTTCTCATTTGCAAAAAGCTTTTAAAAGACCATCCATGTTTGCAAATGATTCACGTGCACAAGCCAAAGATCAATATATACAAATGCGCCTCTTTCATTGCACACATTGCAATCGGAATGGTCATTTGAGTGATTATTGCTATGACCGGATACGTGCACCATATATGCCCAAAAAAGATCATAACCCTAGGACATTGAGCTTAAAAGATAGGGGTCATGTCCCTAAACAATCCGGCACCAAAAATATTTGGGTGCCAAAACATATTTGATTTTTAAACCAAGATTTTTAGTATCTTTTATTTTTTATTTCTTGGTTTTGAAAAACGTGCTTTGAATTTTTTTTGTCAATTCCTTTGTTTTCATTTATTAATTTTGGTTTTACATGAGAGGTTTATGTTTGAACAACCCTCCGGATTTATTGGTTATTTCCAATCATGATTATCGGGCGCTAAAAGTTTATATGGGTTGAAATTAGTTTCAAGAGCTTGATGTGCTCACCTCTCTTGCTTTTTATTAAAAACACCTTTTGGTATGATCACCTCTCTTGCTTTTTATTATGATCTATTTTTGGATTTTTAAAACCATAGTTCATGATTATTATATGTCTTGAAGGATTGGTGTTGAACTATGTAGTTTTTGGTATGATCAATGTGCTTGTACTTTTGAATTCATTATAAAACACCTTTATGATGATATTTACATGTTTGAGCTTATGGATCATCATTCTTGTGCTTTATAATGTATTCCTTGTGTGGTTTGATCAAATTTACAAAGAATATGTCTTTTATTGATCAAACATCATTTTGAGCATACCTTGTTTTTAGCAACCTACGGATGTATTGTTTATGTTTACCGGTATTCACATGGGTTGAAACAATCTTATTTGTCCTCTTGTCGAATGTACTCTAAGTTTATTACCGTTTGTTTTATCCTAAGCATATTTCCTTTTGATCCTTGTGGATAAAATACATAATAGTTCGATATTATTTTTGGCATGTTTCCCTTGCCAAGAGATTGTTTATAAGAAGTGATTTGAGTATTCTTATTTAAATATTTGCTTGATTTGAGTACCTCTCTTGCCTTATTGTCAAATATGGCAAATTTTATTATTTTTGATTTTGTGATTTAAATTGTGATTTATGATTTCATTTGAGTGATTTGTTTTCATTTGAAAATTTTTTCATGATTCTCATGTTTTACTTTCTTTTGATTTCATAAATCTATTTTCACATGATTTTGTGTATTGAGACACACTTTTACATATTGATATATCCATGTGTGCTCTCATAGTCTTGTTGTATGTGAGTGATATTTAGTATGTTTACTCACATATAGATGTTTGCCATGATCATCCATTGCATATGTTATATGGCATTTTGATAGGGGAGCAATCCCTATTAATATTTTTATTTTATACTCACCGTGCTTATAGGAAGGGGAGCCAGCTCTCTTCATTCTTTTATTTTTCCCCACTTTTGATGTTGCCAAAGGGGAGAAAAATTATGAGTATATTCATGTTTAAGAGTATTGTGAGTATATTCATGTTTAAGAGTATTGTATCTTATTGCATATTTTATATATACTCTTTGTGTAAATTGTTTGTCATCATCAAAAAGGGGGAGATTGTTAGTTCCTTGGTTTTGATGATGTTCTAACAAACAATTTATAACTAATCTTGTTTGTCTAGTGTTTGTGTTTTCATGTTTATTCTAGGCAAACAATGTGTTGGAGTATGGATGGACTTGCGCCTACACGATCATATCCATTAGAGGATGGGAGGAATAGTGGAGTGAAGCAATGAAATTCAAGTCAAGATTCAAGATCAAGCTTCATCCGTAGCCAAGACAAGCTTAATGTAAATCTCAAGCTTGGGTACATTAGTTTAGGTTTATACTTTTGTGTTTATACTTAGAGCTCAAGATTCATACACATACACATTTATTTTGATTTATCACCGTTTTGGATTATAGACTTAACGACATGATTTTATAACTTTTCTCAAGTTTATAAATCCATTGGAAAGTGTTTCAAAACGTGTTTAAAAAAAATCAAAAAATCTCAAATTTATATCTTTTCAAACATGCACGAACATGCACGCATACACACTTTTTTGTTTCTATTGCAAAACAAGTTAAAATTGAGAATTTATTGTATCCATGGTTCATTGATTTTATCACATTATTTTATATCTTATATAAAGTCCATAAACCAAATCACAAGATCTCAATACTTGTTCATGTTCAAAATCATGCTTTTCACATATCATTATTTTTCATGTTTTGCAAAACAATTGAGTTTTAACTATTGGAAAATGAAATTTGAAAATTTTCTTTGTTTAAATGTTTATCTTTATATATACAAAAATTTTCCCAATTTTACTAATTTTGGAGTTGTTTTGTTATTTTCAATTGAGTTTACAAAAGAAGTTTTCAGCAGTTTTTAGAAACTGTTTATTTGTGTTCAAATAATTATTTCTCACAAATGGGAAGTGATATTTCAGAAATTATTTTTGTAAAATGTTTATCTATATATTTATAACCTTCCTAAATATTTCATAATATTTGGAGTTGATTTACTATGTCAAATTGATTTTACAATGTCAAGCATTTTAGCAGTTTTTCAGAATCTGAAATATCTGTCCTGAAACAATTATTTATCACAAATGGGAAGTGATATTTTAAATATTCTTTCTCTAACATGTTCATATACATGTTTAGAAACTTCTATCAAAATTTCATGATTTTTGGAGTTGATTTACTATTTTTAATTGATTTTACAAAATTAGATATACAAATTTCCAGAATGCTGGATTTTGGGGTATTTTGGTCTTTTCAGCCTATAACGGCTAGTAACGGCTAGTTTTTATTTTTGAGTGTTTTGCTGGTTGTTTTTGGGGTTATTTCATGAGCCTATATATACCTCATGCCCCCATTCATTTCTAACTAAGAGAGAATGTTTTAAAAGAAGTTTAAGAGAGTTTTTAAGATTTGTTTAAGAGTGTTTAAGAGTGTTTAAGCCTTGTTTCAAGGTTGTTTTGTGGAGCAAAGTTTTACAAGAGGAAGAGGAGATCATTCTTTGGTGGTTGAGCTTTCACTCATCTCTCATTCACTCTTGATCTTTAGAGAAGTGTTTCTAAACTCTTTCTAGCTTTACATTTATTTGTTTGTTACTCATTTTTATTAAAGCTAGATTTTAATTGAGTTTAGTTTTAATTAAATCTCATTGTTACACACACCCACTTGAGCTTATAGTATTTTCATACATAGTATATTGGGGTTGTGAGAGTTTGTAACATTGAGTTGTGCTTAATGAGTTCTCATCCATAGAGAACAAATATTTGTATTTGTGAGCTTTAATTGTGAGATCACATTGTATTACACTAGTACACGAGAGGAGTGTGTGGTGAGAGGCGGGGTTGTCCCAAGAGGAGTGGCGTCGGTAGTAAAGCCTAGGGAGAGGTGGTAAATCCGAGCACTTGAGGGAGACACGGACTAGAGACCAACACTTGAGGTGGTAGTTAGTGTAAATACATTGTGAGTGATTGTAAAGTTTTCGGTGAGCTAAAAATCGAGATAGTGTGGTGTAAGCGTTATTGGTGGCGTAGAAAACCGGTTGATATAGTGGAGATCTCCTCAAGGTGAGGAGCGGGACGAGGTCGTGGGTTGACCGAACCTCGTGAACATATTATTGTGTTTGAAGTTTGCTTGGCGCATTCATCTTGTTCATCTTTATTGCCTTGCTCTCATTTGTTTTATCTCCCTATCTTATTTACACTTGTTTACTTTTGTTTACTCTTTGTGTATATTACATATCCTTGCATATTATTCTTTGTATATCATTATTGCTAGGATATATATTTGTTAATTAATTTTAATTTGGCATTAATTCGGATTAGATTAGCATATTGCCCTATTCACCCCCCTCTAGTGCAATTTCATAAACCTCCAATAACTATTGGAGTTGTAGAAAACCCCACCCAATAAATTTCTGCATTTTGTAGATAACTCCCATGACGGCATAAGTCCACGTTTTGCATTGTTGACACATTTTAGATCCTAAATATGGACTAACGTTGCCATGAAGTTTTCTGCAAAACGTGGAAAATTGTTTGGGGTTTCTACAATTCCAATAGCTATTGGGGGTTTGTTGCTTTTTTGTAAGTAAACTGACATTTGAACTGATTACTTGTATGGAATAGAAATACTAATTGATAGTATGTACTGACACTCTTATCTCTTTAATTGTAAAGCTTGTTCAGTAATTAAAAAAAAAAAAAAGCTCCGTATCAATACTGTGTCTGAGTTCTAATACACTATAACCCCTCAATCCTCCAATTCCAACTACATCCTCTCACTCGAATATCTGAAATAACACGCATAGCTTCTTAAGCTCACTTCAAATCAAGGCCTTAGCATTCTAGTGACAGAAGACGACGCAACCAATAGAGCCATAAATTGGGTTGCCATTTAACCTTAGTCTCTTCTGGCATCCAATGTCAAGTTAAACCAAGTTAGAATCTTGGACCGGTAAATGTCTGACATGGATGGATACGTAGTTTCTGGAAAGCTCATCAATCGGAATAGATCTTGGCCTGTGATTTTGGCTTTGAGCAAGCAAAGAGGGAGGAGTTTGGGAGAAACGCGTGCAGTCTGGGATTAATGTGCTCATTCACAAGCCTGTGGTTGATTAATGCAATAAGAGATGAGCTCTATAGAGTGCTGCATATTACTTTGAAAATTCAACGCGCTTCAGGTTTTGTTACTATATACCCATTGTTATACCAAATGAAGTCATGTTTTATTCAGACCATAATCATACACTTAGGACTCAGGAATTGAATACAGATAATTGGGAAATTCATTTATTTTTGATACAGAAATTAAGAGCAGTCAGTAGGTTGTACTGATGAGTGGATTAGTGAATATTGGTCTTGTACTGATTAGATTGTCTTTATTGCCAATAAACTTGTATAATTTTGGCAGAGAAAAGATGGCAACATTTTGTCCTGTTTAAATTTACATAACAAAGAGTAGACTTTTATGGATTTCTTTCAAGTAGATTGATTTGATTATGATATATTATAGACTGTGTAAAATGTCTACTGCAGGTGTGGTTACAATTCAAAAAAATACAGTTATAGTTATTACTCCAACTGTTTGACGTAGTTATCTTTTTGCAATTATATATATTAATCAGAAAAAGACATTTTTTATTAAAATTAAAATAACTTGCAGACAAATAGAATGTAAATTGTTTGCCTAAAAAGCGACTCTTCGGACCAAAATCTCAATGAAACGAGTAAGCGTAGCTGCAAGCCTGCAATGCTTTTGTAATTTGCAGATGCAACTATGGTTAGTTTTTTCCCCTCAACTTTATTACTGAAATCTAGTTTCACAGAAATCTCCGTGCCGCCTATTTTTATTTTTATTTTTTTTATTTTTAACAGGTGTAGTTATTGATTTGTTGGAAGCTGATATTTTCTGGTTAACCGAAAAGTAAGTTTGAAATGTAAATTTCATTTTTATTCGTTCTCATGCCATGTATAATTTAATCTCCAAAGCAATCTAGAAACAAGAACTATTTAACAAAAAATCAACTTCACCCGACATCTCTCCAACAATTATCACAAAGTAACCAGAATATTCCCATATATCAAAGAAATTCATCTTTCATTCACTATTGAATGCATACTGATCCGACAAAATCAATAGGATGCACAATGGAATGCAGAATGAAAACTGTTTCAATGAATTCCACACCATCTAAGAGGAATAACAAATAAAAGATAAATACCACATAATTTCAGAACTCTCAGCAAAAAGCTTCAAGTTCCTCAGTTTATGCACTATTCCTAAACAACCCTACTGGACAATTGAAAAATACCGAACAACTACCAAATTTAAATCATCATAAAGGCATATGAGTATTTCAATAAGGTAACCTAAATTCCAAGAACTTGACAGCTTATAGGATCTTTTGCCCCAACCTTCTTAGTAGCAATGACTTTCCAACCATCTGTCTGAACCTCAGGTACTGTAGAAGACGACGAAGTTGATGGAGAAGAAGCCAATAGAGTATCTGATACACTCTTCTCTAGATCAGCCTCTAACACTACAATCTCACCGTTGGAGTCTTTCACAACCAGATGGAGCTTTCCAAGAAGCCCTGCAAGCAAATAAGGACACTCTGCGTCGTTGAGATCATAAACAGGCACTTTCGCTATAACAACATTCCAAGAATCATCATGGCGATCATAAATCTTTATGTTAATATCGTCCAAAGAGGTAGAATGATCCAATGCATACAATTCACCATTCACGACAACGCTCAATTTGGTTCCCGCCTTCTTCACAGGCCAATCCATGCCCATACTAGCTGGCATATCGACCCATGACTTAGTCACTGGATTGTACATCTCTCCTCCCATATCAAGAAATATTGGCCAACTATATATACTCTGAGGCACACAAAGCTTTCCCATATAACAACTCAGTCCTACTGCTGCAGGTTTCACCTTTTCTGCAAATTCAGCGGGCTGCAGGTTCTGCAAATATGAAAATGGAATGTTCGGTATCGCGTCCCACAAACCCGTTATTGGATCGAATACTTCAGCAGAGTGCAGAGGAACCAGCCCTCGTGCTGTCCAAATTCTCCAATCCTCACCTTTTACCCAATTAACACCACCAACAACATACAACTTTCCATTTAAAGTACCCGTCTGACAAAAAGCCCTGGGAGTAGTCATGGAACTCACTTCTTGCCAAATATTCATAATAGGATCATATTTCCACACACAACTCAACACCGAGGTTATAGAAAATCCCCCTAACACATAAAGACAACCATCGACAGCCCCGGTAGCACAACCACAATAGGGCGTTTGATCCCTTGTATGATTTGCATCCCTACTTCCAAACCAACCTCTAATATCATCAGCCAATCTTATACCTGAACCGATCATTGGCGGCAATCTTTGCCATATTCCCGATAGAGGGTCCAAAGCATACCAATATAGCTTTTTATCTTCAGCTTGTGCAAATATGTATAGCCACTCTTCTGTTGTTTTAAGTTCTTTTCTCACTCGAAACAATTCGGAGCTAGTTATGGTAGATTTCCACCTCCGGGAAACTAATTTCAGTTTGAGATAATGAATTCTAGGAACTCGAGCAATGATTTGAACTGAAATTACATCGGGAAGGCAAGGGATCAATGTTGGGTCTTCATCGTCATAGATTGGTGATAACATCCTAAATCCCTTGGAGTGAGGTAAGCTCATGAATGAACCCATGAAAATCTTTGTTGTTCCTTCTAAGTTCCAAAGAGAAGAAAAGAAATCTGCAATGTACCGAAAAATGAATCTATAAGTTACCAGTCATATATAGACCATCATGTTTATCCCAAATTCATCAATGCACATGAAAAGACAAAATTTTTATCAAGTTAGATGAATACCATAGGCAAAGAAATTTCTACTGAATAACATAACATGGGAAAATAACTGAAAAAGGAACGTAGACAAATATTAAGGCATGGCATAGAGTATGATCTCAACAAAAGAAAAAATTGAAATCATCGGCTATATGATGTATAATATAAGAACAATTAGAACTAAATACAAGAAGCAAATCAAATTTTGATATTAACATTGAAGCTAAAAAAATGCCTGGAAATTGCTATCAAGATTAAATTTTGATTAGAAGAGCAAACAAAAATCTGCAATGTACGTACCCAAGATAAATCTTTAAATTACCAGTTATCCCAGAACCACGACGTTTGTCACGTCATTTGCAAAATGTAAATGACAACGTAAATTAATTTCTAGCAAGCTAGATGAACCTAGGCAAAGAAATTTCTATTGAGTAGCATAAAATAAGAAAACTTTTTGAAAAGAACCCAAATAGATATTAAGGCATAACAGAGAATCTCACCCCAAAGAATTAAAAAAAATTAAATAAAATTGTGGAATTATGCTAACAGGAACTAAATGACAGAAGCAGAAATCAAATTTTTGATATTAAAAATGAAAATGGGAATAGAATAAATTACTGATAACAGCTCCCGGATGAAGAAACCTTTTCAGGTTCGTTTGCTTCGTGGTTCACTTTTTGTTTTTTTTTTTTTACGTCCTTTGTTTTTAGTTTTCCATTTTTCTCAATTTCATTAATGTTGAATATATAGAGAGTTAAAGCCGAGATTTTTGGCCTACCAGAAAAAAAAATGCCGAGATTTTTGTAACAGAGTTTGATTTTTTTAAACAGTAGGACAAATGTCTCTACTTGAGCAAAATTAGGGGTTGGTTAATGGTAACTGTCTACCCATTTACTCTATTTTCTCCCTTCAACTCTCAACAGCATTTGATTTCTTCAAACTTACTAATCTTCAGATTTATTTTATTTTATTTTATTTTTTGAATTCTGGTGTGTTAACTACTAACCACTACGTGCACTTCATCCAATCGGCTACTTATTAAAAGAAATTACTCATTTTCGTTACTAGTTATGGTGTTCATATACCAACAATATATCCTAAAGCCTACACTGACTATGCATTTTATGGATGTTCATTTAACTCTTAATCACAATCCCCGAAACTTTAGGTGTCTCACGAAACCTCCCTGAACTTTAAACTTTTCTTACCAAGCCCCCTATTTGTAATTTACACAATTAAAATTTCTTTGAGAGAGAAAGCCCACAGTTAGGAGAGGGTTGTACTTAGCCTATAAATGACAAATGACCAAATTTGGGGTTTCTTGCTCCGAATAACATTTTAGCTAGTTGCAAATATAGGTGACGTTTCCTGTGAAAAAAGCTAAAACTATATCTAGGGGTTATTGTGAGAGACCCAAAAGTTCGAGGGCTTATGTGAGATAAAAAAATCAGGGGGTTATGTGCAAAATCCCCCAAGTTTGGGGGGGGGGTTTTGTGAAATACATGGGTCCATGATGCTTTTTCCTAGGCTATATATATGCTTGAAATACCAGTTTGTATCCCACATTATCCTCTAGTTTGTCTCTCTGATTAGGGGATGTTTGGTTCGCATAATTAACTTTCTATCTAATATCTCCTAAGCTTACTAAATTTACTCAGTAGTATTTCTAAACATATATACTTGTATAATTTTCTCAGGAAAAAGGAAAAATTACATTTTGCTGATAGATTTGATTCGGTTCAGTAGATTGTATAAAATGTCTCTGATGGATACAATTTCATAGAAAGTGGAACAAAATTATCGTGGATACTTGTTAAGAAATTATGTAAGAAAGGTTTAGCTTCATAATTGAAGAAATATATTTATTTTCGTTGAGAGAAACCACATG
Organism: Asparagus setaceus; assembly: GCA_012295165.1. Taxonomy (NCBI): domain Eukaryota; kingdom Viridiplantae; phylum Streptophyta; class Magnoliopsida; order Asparagales; family Asparagaceae; genus Asparagus; species Asparagus setaceus. The sequence goes on from CM022708.1 coordinate 1,955,494, forward strand.
TTGTCCTGTTTGCATTCTTTCTGATAGACCATAATAACATAGAAAGTGAGTGGTAACAAAATTAGTTGGCTTTAATGTATCTCTTCTTTGAATTGATGTTCAGCTTAGATTTTAAATATTACTAGTATTATTGCACATGCAAATGCACGCGCAACAATCACTAAAACTTATTATTCTAGTTTTTACACAAAAATGCTCACTTCAATAACCTAAATTTTGATCGATTTTTTGTAGGATGTTTTATTATATTTGTCCATTTAATAAATGCGATGTTTTATCTTACATTGTTTCTAAATCTAGTATGACATATATATATATATATATATATATATATATATATATATATGAAATCGTGGTTGATGGCATTGCATCTGTGATTATGGGGGAAATTTGTTTGTTTGACAGCGGTGGACGTTTTGGGATGGTAGACTAATTCTTGAGAATCTAATAAGCAGTCCAAAATGTTTACTTGGTCACAAACCACGAGTTGCACACGTGAAGTCTTTTCCACGTGAGAGAAGCCCTGTTCCTCTATGAAAATTATAAACTTATGTTGCTGAATAACAAAATCATGCGTTATATAACACACAGCAGGAACAAATGCAGAAGTATTATTCAGTATAGTGGATGTCGATATCGTTGATCAATGTTCAATACTTAATGTGGTCGTCCTTATTTCCTGGAGATTAGAATTCTGTTCTCGTGCACAGTATTACAGATTCGGTATCTCTAAAAGAGGCAGCTAAAAATAATTCCCCCGTAAACTGGAAGGAAAAAGATATAAATCTAATTTTCTTTTTACAGATAAATAATCTAAAACAATTTCAGATTAACAACAAAACAATGCAGGATCATATCATACAGATTATATAATCTTTTACATAAGTTTTAGAAGTACCTCACTTTTGAGCAGTTCAGAGATGATGGTCCTCCTTTTTCTAATCTGCTCTCTGAGAACTTTTTGAGGAAAAGAAAAGAACGTCTGTGACTTCTGTATTTCTTTTCTCAGAGATAAGTTCCTATTTAAAGGGAGCATATAGGTGGGATCTTATAGGGATTCTTTCTCATAACTATCGGATTTAAACTCATCTAAATTATCTCTAAAGATCTTATCATTATCTCATAAGATCTCAAATCTCAACTATTATATCTCTTGAGATTTTGCAGATAACTTTTATTTAAATTGGTAATTGCAAGTATACCCATCAACATATTTGCAAAGCAACACTAGAGAAAAATCTATCTGCAACTGAGTCCCTTTCTAGCACTTCTTTGCTAATAGGTCCTTCCACTATTATCTTTATTCCAATAAAGATAATCGTTATGCTCGATGTTTCTCCCTGTTTAGGATGATCATGTTTTCACTTTACAGGTGATAAAGATGGGATGCTTGACGAAGGATCAACTACTTCATTTGTGACTGTCATTGTAGTTAAGTGCAGAAAGAATTTCTTCTTTCTGAAAAATTGATGACAGAACATATTCTTGCTTGCTTCAAGTCAAATTCTCTTCAAGAAGTTCTAACATGCATGCCCTTTTTAAGCAGGGAATCAATTAACTCTTGATGCATGCTACAATCTGCAGTGAAAATATCAGTCAAGCTGTGAAAAAGAATAGTATGTACTCTTAAACCATTATTTCAAGAAGAATATTTTTCTGCATGCCTTTTTTATACCAAGCATAAAATATCTATACTGTTCAATTAGTTCCAAATGACTGTTTTAGTCTGGTTTTTGTTGCCATCTTTTATCTGGTTTTTGTACGTTCGGAGGGTGATACTGATCATGTATAGCCTTTATGTGTAGGAGTCTGGCCTTAAGAGTTTTGAGGGTGATCTTGATCTTATTCTTTCATCCAATTTTGTTAAGGGTCATCATGTATCCTTTTTAATTCCTTCCGACCAAGTTCTTTTAGACTTGTCTCTAATCATCTTTTGTCGTAATAACTATAATCCGATCACTTCTCTTAACTGGTGCATCAGGAAAAGTGAGCAGTTCAGTGTAAAATGTGTAAATGCGTATGAAAACAAATGAAGGAGGAATACGCTCCCAACTCAGACAACTACATAAGAAACTTCCCTCCTTATCAAACAAAGCAAAGATCATTTCACTTTTTATCATCTCACCGCAATGTATCTCCTCTTGCTCCTCATCCCCTCTTAAGCAGCCCCCACCCCTGCTGACAGAGAAGAAGATGAAGAGGGGATTCAATGAGAGGGTTGAAGAGTATATTGATCGTACTAAGGGGATGACGAGGAGTGGTTCTAGTATTGGGAGGGTGCACTACTCTAAATGAAATGATGTATAAAACTTGCTCGTACGTATGAAGGACTGAACGGTTTCCGTTATGTAGCTATTGATGATTGTAAGGTTGGTCTTTCTGTTTTTCAGTTTATTTGTATTTGTATGTAATGTGAGAGATATCCTTGTCTCAGTTAGGATCTCACTGTGTATATGCAAAATAATTATCTTTGCATATGCGAAGTTTGCACGTTTGGTTGATTGGTGCACCCAAAATTTAAAAAAAAAAGATTATTTCAATCTGTTATGCTTAACACTATTAGGGGTTGTTTGTTTCCATGAATTTTGCATCATTGCATTAGAAAAATGGGACCCACAAGTTAAACATCATGAATTTTAACAAATACATTGTTTACTTATCATTTTTACACATGGATTTGAAGTTGCCATATAGGATAAATGGATCAAATAAAATTCCTAAAATTATGCTAATTTCAACCGGTTGTAAATTTTGTCACATATTTTCAATAAAATTCATGTACAACCAAACAAAATTTGATTGGATTTTATTCCTCATGCAAATCATCTTTAATATCCCTCACAAACAAACACGATTTTAATTATGGGTTTTCAAAATCCATTATATGCATCAAGATTAAGCCACAAACCAAACAACCCCTTACTGTAGGTTTTCGTGCAGATATTGAAGTGGATAAGAGTTCTCAGTTGGTGATTTAATTAGGAAATTTCAGAAGAATTAGTAGAGGTGCATAAGAAATAAAATGTGATTATGTGACCCTCGACTTAAGTGAAATTAACCCTTTCACAAAACATATGAACTTTTCAAAACTTAGCAAGTTATTAACAAAGCAAAATAAAACTTCTTTGTGACTTGCAGTGATTATAAATACAACCATGGGATTAGTGTAAAACACTTTTGCAATATGCTTATTCTTATCTGCTTTCTACGCTAATTAGCACTCATATACCTTATACTTTCCCTATTTTTCCTTAAATTGTTGTTAAGGCTAGACTTCTTTGTGACTTGCAGTGATTGGAAATTTCAGAAGAATTAGCAGAGGTGCATAAATAAATAAATAAATAAGACTAGTATTTTTGTCATTTTTTTTCTACTTTAGCTCACGCTGTACTATGATTAACATTTGGATTTCAAATCACTGCAAGTCACAAAGAATTCTAGCATTAAGGATTGACTCAGGTGTCTCTCCCATTTATAGACTATTATAAAACAGCGTGAATTTTTTTTTAAGTGATGGGTTAGATAATTCCACCATATATTATGTTGAGGTTTTACTTGTTGGATCCTGTGGATTTATGCAGGTGTTATAGCGTTCGGTCTCTAGACATGGATGCTATTTATTTGTGATCTCTAGTCCAAATTTTGGATCCCCGTACTACATATGGGTTTAGATTTTGATCTCTAGGCCAACATAATTTGTGAGTATCAATTCGATTTTGTCTCTTCGTATTATATATGGGTTTCGATTTTGATCTCTAGGCCAACATAATTTGTGAGTATCAATTCGATTTATATATACTAGTTTTACAGCACGTACAATTAAAACTTCTTTATTTGGTTTGCTATATAAGAGGATTGGTTACGTTTTTAATATTCTAAAGTTTAAAATTAACATCTGCAATTTGAGGGGTAAAATATCAAAGTGATAATTTTTGAGGAAAAATTAAAGATTATACAGTTTGAGGGGCATATATGAAGAAATATCGGCATTTTTTTTAGAAAGAAGATGGACATCCACTTAATGAGGGAGATCGATGACAAAATGTCAATTCTTTCATATTTTTTATATTCCCATTTTACCCCTAAATAATAACAGATTTCCAAAGAAATAAAGCTAAAAGAATGGAATTTTGCATGATTCCTTCACATTACGTGAAAACTAACAGGAAAAAAAAGTCATGAAAAATGTGCTAATTAAGTAAAACATGGTCGACGCAACATTTAATTCCCAATTTATTCAGTCAAATTCTGTTACCCATTATCGCAAAATGTTTTCCTTGATCGTCTTCAACTACCAACTACTTAGGGGAAAAAACATGTAATATGTAAATTACAATCGATGGTGGGTTTAACCGTTTATATAGGATAAGATTCTAACTCTTTTACCGCATGCACACCTTTATGTAACATGTACTCTCTCAATTTATTTTAAAATGCCAATTACAGCCCCATATTTTGCACGTTCTCAACAGGCAACAGCAATCTCACTCCATATAATTGTGTTCTCAACAGTTTGGCTGTGGCCGCTTTAGTGTCAATTTTGAACCCGTTATAACTCTGAACAAGACATGAAATTTGCAAACGAAAAAGGGAAAGACGAATTGTCCACAGGCCAAGGTTGAATTTAAATGAAGCTCACTGAACTAGTACTTGATACGATCAATGGTAACAGAGTTTGCATCTCCTCAGAACAACCCGCATGCGAGCGGGTCACCTCAACCGCACATGTGATTGGTATGGGGCAAATTTATCATATTCATGCCCTCATGTGCAGCTCAGACGCCACCACTCGGCTGAGGTCGGTCCGAGAGGATGTATCTTCGTGGTAACATGGAGGATTCACGAGGACGGGGACAAACATTGTGAAAGAATCACCGAATCTGTCCCAATTCATCACAATGTAGAAAGCAAAAGGAAATAAATTTGTCTCAGCTCTCTCTCCCATGAGAGAGCTTTATTGAGTAGGGAAAAAAACGAAGCTATATTCAGAGAGAATGCATCTTAAGGCCAAAAATTGTGACCTTAAAATTACATGTAGTTCTGGAAAATAACAGGTCTAGAGTTTTTAAGTGTTTATGATTATTGGAGAATGAATTGTCGCCCCCAAACAAGCTAAAGCTTCAAATAGTTCAGATGAGATGATAAAAAATTAATACATAAATAGACAAAACATAACATGATATCAAATATTGTCGGAATTTATTTGCCACATCTTTTTAATTCCCTTGGGAGATGGATATTCATGTCAACTACAAATTGAACTGTAAACTAATGGAGAAATTTTTGAAATAGACCATTTCACAAAAATATTCACCAAAATCGACCTAGTTGAGAAATATTTATCAAAATCGATCTAGTTTCAGCAACATGCGTTGAAACTAGATCGATTTTGAAAAAAAAAATGTTTACGAAGTCCGAGGGATTGGGAATCCTATAGAGATCAAATGAGAATTAATCTCTATATAAATCCCATAGAGGTTAATCCTCATTTAAACTCCACGGGATTGTCAACCCACTGGAATTTGTTTATCAACTCAGGGTAATTGACAATCAAAGTCCAAGGGATTGACAAGCCCTTGGAGTTTAAGTGAAAATTAATCTCTAACGAATTGTCAATCACGTAAAGATTAATTTTCATTTGATCTCTAGACTTCATAAACAATTTTTTTTTTCCAAAATTGACATAGTTTCAACACGCGTTGCAACGCGAGCGGCTGACGTAGCTAAAACTAAGTCGATTTTGATAAATATTTCTCAACTACACGGACTTTGGTGAATATTTTTGTGAAAGGGTCTATTTTAAAATTTCTCCTAAACTAATCTATCCAGTCGCTTCAATCCTTACTAACTTATACAAATACAACAACAACAAGAAGAAGAACATAGCCTTTATCATAAATTTTTTAGGTCCGCTTCATGAATCCTATATCTGCTTCAGCCTATTTAGGGCTATCTCCTTCGTTAACCACTACCACTACCACTCTGTATCGTTACTCATGACCCAAAATATATTTGTTGGTTGTTAACCAATTCTGATACTTGTAAACACCACTAATGATTGTCAAGTATCAGTTTCGCCTGATCCAACCATCACACTTTGAATTTTCCTATGTAAACAGAAGCAAAATAATATACAAGGAAACTTGTACAGCCATGACAAAATGAGACAGTACCTATCTTTCTTTCAGCACATACCAATTGCAAACTTGAGCTAAGGACTTCAAGCCATACATAGTCTTACAGTGCAGTCAAAGAGGGTCACGTGTTTATTCTTCTGTGTCGAACTCGTAACCACCAGGGCCTCTCCAATGGAATGCAGTGTTTGAAACCGGAGTGCAACGTCCTTTTGGGGTTTAAACTTTAAGGTTATCATCAAAGACATGGTCAGCTATTTCTTGGTTTTGTCATGGCTGATTGCATAACAAGAATGGTCATGTATGATGTAATCCATCTATATCTCCACAACAGTATTTTAAAAAACTAAGAGGCTGCATAGCATTCAAGAGGCTACCTAGAGCATATCTTATAACAGTGCTTTCTTTTGCCCTATGATCAACCAGTATTTGCTTTATCTCAAACATTTGAGCTACATGGACCTTAGTTTCAAAAGGGACCATGATGAGTCTTTCTAGGAATAAAGTTATCTAAATTCGCACAGCACAAGTTAAACCAATATGATATCTTAGCTTCGTAACATATTTAACTTTGATCTTGCCTTGAATCATAGCTCATAAATTCATTGACCTCTGAAATATCTCAACATGGATGGTTTGGAATTTTGAATCACAGAAACTCCATTAACTGGCTCCATGCTCTCAACGTCCTCCCCTCCACATAAATGCGAGACAAACGAGTGTCAATTGAAGAGAATCCTACGTTTGTTTCATTTATTATTTTTTTACATTCAAACTTTTACTCTCTTCAAGCTCTTGGTATATTTCCAAAGAACTTCAATTCTTCTATAAAACCATAGGTATAGTTTGTTAAAAGAAGGCTTAAATATCTTTAACTTCAAAGCAAGCAGTTTTGGAGACCTTATTTACTGTTGTGGTCACAAATTTGGTTGGCCTTGAACACCTTGATCTTTCCTATATTGATATTGGGGTCAGATACAATTAATGCACAATCTCTGAAACATCAAGGAATATATCAAGGCCTGATACTTTGTAAGAGTAATCTAGGAAAGCCTTGAAGAAGCTTTATTTGCTTCCATTCATAATAGTCTACAATGCTTAGCAGCCAAAGTTTGCATCTTATTTATGTTCTTAGCAAAGCGAATACAATAATCCCAGATTTCACAAATTTTTCCTAGACAGTCTCTATGGTTCCATCCCTAGAATACAGATCCTAGGAGAACAGCCCGCATGTATGCAGACTATTATGATCCATACAAGGGAACAAGGAGCCCCACTAAATGCCCCTTATTTTGCTATGCATGAATTGGAACAACTCACACGCATGTCGGCTGTTCTGATAGAATTTGTACACCCATCCCTAAATCTATAACCATAAATATCCACTTATAACAAGTTATACATGGTATTACCTATGGTTGTCAAATCCATAAACCAATCATGGAATAATCTATTTGGGATAGGAATGCAAATCCTATCAGAAAAGCCCACATGCGAGCAGACTGTTCTGATCCATACAAAGGACATGAACTCCCCAAATGACCCTTATTTTGCTCTGTATGGATCGGAACAGATCACAAGCATGCGGGCTGTTCTGATAGAATTTATACTCCCATTCCTAAATCTACAACCATAAGCATCACATATAACAAGTTATATTTGGTAATACCTAGGACTATTGAATCCATGAAACCAATATAGAATAGGCTATTATGTGTCCCATACCTAGAATACAAATCCTATCAGAAAAAACCACATGCAAATAGGCTGTTCTAGTCTTAACAAGGGGATAGGGAAGTATCCAAAATACCCCTATTTTCCTCTGCTTGGAATAGAACAACCCCCATGTGCGCGGTTCTATTAGAATTTGTGCTCCTGTTCCTAAATCTATAACTATAAACATAACATGTGTATCACCTATGACCTATGCACTGTCAAATCTATGAAAATCAAGAAATAAACCACCTCACATGTCTCATAGTTCTTGCTATTCTAATTCACGCAAAATTTATTTCTAAACAAACATATGCAACTCACTCACATTGTACGCATCTGCAATATAAAACTTCAACATAGTTACTTTATTGATATAAACCACATTCACAATCCACAACAATAACAATGCAAATCACCAAATAATCCAATCATTCCAAACCCTAAAAACTTCCTTACCACCAAAAAACCGACCACCAAAACCCTAATCCTTCTTCTCCCCATCCTCACCCTCCGCCGCCGCCTCCTTCTCCCCTCCATAAGCCTCCAAGTTCCCACCCGACAACCGACAAATCCTCCACATCGGCAGCACCTCCGCACCCATCTCCTTATAAAACCTAATCGCGTTCTCGTTCCAATCAAGAACGCACCACTCCACCCTCCCGTACCCCATCCTCGCCGCCTCCCCCGCCACCGCCGCCAGCATCATCCTCCCCAGGCCCCTCCTCCTCCACGGCTCCCTCACAAAAATATCCTCAATATAAATCCCCGGCTTCGCAAGAAACGACGAGTAATTCGGAAAGCAAAGCACAAACCCACCAACAACCGACCCGTCGCCAATCGACGATACGAAGGCGTCCGATTGGGCGTCTTCGACGGGGGTTTGGAGGTGGATTTGGTGGAGAATGGGGGTGAAGGAGCTAGGGTTAGGGTTAGGGTTGGGGAAGGGGGAGAGGGAGAGGTCGAGGACGAGGACGGTGAAGGAGGTGAAGGGTTTAGGGTTTGAGGAGGGGAAGAGGGTGGAGAGGAGGTCGGACTCGGTGGCGGAGAAGAGGTGGGTGAGGAGCTCGAACTCGGCCATCTGGTGGATGAGGCGGTGGAGATTGGGGACGTCGCCGGCGGTGCCCTGCCGGATGCGGGCGTGGACGGTGGTGGAGCTTGGGAGGAGAGCGGCATTCTTTGAGATTAGGGTTAGGGGTTTTGGGAAATGGCGGCTGAGCTGCTAGGGTTAAAAGTAGTTATGGATATTGGCGTTGACTGGAGGCTAAGGGTGTGTTTGGTTCACCGGTGGGGAAGAGTAGGAATAGGCTACTTGATCTATAAAAATTTTATGGATAATTTTTGGATATCATAAAATACTTTGGAATTTCATTTTTCACCTTTCTATATTTGTTTCATAACATAAAAATATAGAATCCAATTTTATAGAATCCCTCCAATTCCTATTCTTTTGTTTGGTTTGGAATGAGAAATTTTTGGGATAAATGGATGACAACACCTTAGGTAAACTTACCACTCACTTATAGACAAAATATGAACAAGTAAAGGTTGAGGTAAACTTACCCATTTGCCAAAATTCAAAACCGGAAATATCAAGGGCTCCAACGGCTACTTCTTACCTATTTGCCAAAATTCAAACGATATTATCATCCCCTCCAACGGCTAGTTCCAACATAAGCAAATATCATTTTCTGGTTAAATTGACAATGTGACTTGTAGGAAATAGAACTTCTAAACATAAGGATGCACAAAAACCTGCCAAATAGTCATCATATTGCAAAAAATTTGTTGTTCAGACCATGATTGCAAAATAAAAACTAAATGCTTAGTTAAATTTCATATGTAAGCTAATGATCGCAAAAAAAATTAGGTAAAGAGCAGTAGCATCCATGATCGAAAAAAAATTGTAAGAACTTAGAATTATACCTCAGCTTGCAAAGCAAAATCGATCCCCAAATACCAAATTTCAAAATCCAAGCTCGGGACTGAAGATCAAATTCGAAGAACGAACAGAGAAATCGAAGCCCAAATTCCAAAATCCGACCAGAAAACCCAACTGAAATATTGCAGATGGAAATCGATCCCCAAATACCAAATTCGAACCAAAGATTCGAGTCACAAAATAGAAAATCAAAAACCAAGAACGTCGGTTCCCTGGGTGATTTCGAACAGGGAAAGCATCAGATCCATGGGTTTATGGGTTTGGATGAGGCGCGAATGAAAAAAACCAGAGGCGGGAGGAATTTTTAGCGGGAGAGATGGAAGAGGATTCTAGGGTTAGGTCAGCGGCGGATTCCCAAAAAGAGAGAATGAGATCATCCCTTAAATATTTTATTACCAAATAATGCCCTTTTTCACCTTTCCAACCCAAATCCAGCCCAAGCCATCCGATTTTGTTTTCTACAAAACACCCCTACTATATCAACTTTATAGATTTTTAGATCTATAAAATTATCTTGAACCAAACTTAGTATTAGGATATATATGGAATTCATTATTTATAGTTTTACCCCTATCAGGTCTAAATCCTATTCCTAATCTATAAAAATGGTGAAACAAACAGCCCCTAAAATGCACTAAAATGCCATGTTAGACTGCTAGTGTCATCAACCATTGCACTTTAATTAGACCTGGCCATGGGTCAGGTTCAGCCCGGGCCCGGGCTTTTTCGAGCCGGGCTAGACCCTTTGATTCCGGTTTTGGGAGCTGTCCAAACCCAGCCTGCTAGCCCGGCGTGGGCTTCAGGCTAGAGTGGGTCAGGCCCAAACTCGCTCGGGAGCTATTTTTCGACTTGGATTTATATATTTTTTAAGATAATTTACTTAAAAACTTAACCCCAAAAAATATAAAAACTTAATTTAAAATTAGATCAGGCCCAAACTTGGGCCAAGTTTCTTTTTTTTAAAATGGGTCAGGCCCATTTTATTAGGGTTAGGGATCAATTCAGGCCCATGTTGGATCTTGGCTCGACCCCGGCTCGGGTTGTGAGCTCTCTGCCCAACCCGACCCATAAGTAATCTATGCCGGGCTGTACGGTCTTTTAGAGCGGCCCGACTCGGTGGCCAGACCTAACTCTAATGTCCTCTATTTTAAAATTGTGCAGATAAATATATCAAAGTTTAAAAAATCAAGACGGCGTTAACTTTTCTCTATGCATCCATAAATATCACATAATAAGGTTACTAAAGTAAAACTTTTAAAAACTTTAGGGTATTAAAGTGAGGTCATTTATAAACAGATGATATTTATATGCAACATTATGTAAACAAAAGAACACCACTGTGCAATATTTGGATATTTTAAGGCATTTATCTGCAGTAGTACTCAAATACTATGAGCCATTTAAGTGCGCGATTTAAAATAGAAGGCATTAAAACACAAGGTTGGTGAAACTAATTTTGACAGAATATGAGAATATATTGACAGAGAATATAATTAATGAAGATAATATTCTTCCAATCATTGTTTATTTTCTTACCGTATATAGTTGTTACCTTGTATAGCGGTATTCTACTTAACATACTTGTAATTGTTACCTAATAGGTCTCTACTGTGAGATCTATATATAATCATGTATTCTTCTCATATCAAAAACATAAAGAAAGATTGGAAATCATATTTGTCTGTTCCTTTTCTATATGGTATCGAGACTCAATGATCTCGAGACCTAATCCTATCTCCCTCTCCTTCTCCTATCTTTTTCCGTCGACAAACCGCCACCCTCCTCTCTTTCTCCATGTCGACCGACAACGAAGCTTCTTCCACCATAGGCTGCTCGTGCGGCATGGTACCCAACCCACATGAGACCGCTAAGCCTCTTCTTGCGGTCAACCTCAATCATTGCCTCAAACTCATCAGCATAAACTTCCTGCCGCGCAACTTAGCCACCCTAGAAGGATATAGCCTTGAAGGTTTCATCAATGGCTCTCATCCACGTCCACGCCAACAATCACCACCAACGAAGCTAACCCCGCTTTTCGACATGGAAACGCAAGATCGTTTTCAGTTCTCCGGAACACTCACGCCTTACACCAAGTTATGGTCAGTCGACTCATCTTGTTCAAGAAGCATATGAAACCCTCGTAGCCACCTATGCTACCCCTACCGAGGTCATATCAAGCAAATCAAAACTCAACTCAAGAATCTCACCAAAGGCACCAAATCCATCTCGAGTATCTTCATCAAGCCAAAACCGCTATGATGAACTTGCACTACTTGGTAAACCCATGGATCACGAAGACTTCATTGACACCATTTGCGATGGCCTTGATGAAGGGTACAAAGGTATTGTTGATAATGCGTCGGAAACCGCCTCATTGATGAACCGCATGAAAAGCTCCTTAATCGAGAACTTGAGATTCAAGCCACCCAACCAACCATTCTCCCGCTTCCACCACGGCCAACACCGCCAATCCCATTCCCACGGCGTACCGTTGCTGTGGCTCCTCACAGCCAAGGTCGGAGGTCGTTCCTCTCGAGGCCATACATGGGCTATTGTCAGCGCGGGTGTGTTCACGGTGAATATCGCTCCTACGTTCCGACTTAAGCGCCAACCGAATTTGTTCCGCACTGCCACTCCACTCGCACTCCTTCCGTAGCCATCGAATACGCCGGGTCTACTCCCTCGATCCACCGGTAGGTGGGCAAACTTCTCCGCCACCAAACCCGATGCGCAACAATGGATTATGGGCGGTAGTCATCACATAACGTCGGACCTTGAACCTCTCCTGCATGCACCCTACAATGGCTCGATGAAGTCATCGTTGGCAGCGGAAATGGGATGCCTATCACTCATGTCGGTTACGGTAAACTATCTACAGTCTCAAACTTTTTCTCTTCACAACATACTATGTGTCCCATCCGTTCGTCAAAACTTAGTTTCTATCTCTCAATTTTGTCAATCAAATAAAGCTCTTGTTGAATTCTCACCCACTGTTTCTATGTTAAGGATCAACGTCGGGGGCAATTCTCTTCCAAGGGAAATCTAAGAATGGCATTTATCACCGGTCATCTCACGTTCTGCGTCATCCACCAACTCCCTCTCTTTGCATTCTCGGTGTCAAAGCCTCCCTATCGGTGGCATGGGCGGCTAGGGCATCCTTCTAGTCAAATTCTCAATAAAGTTTTAAATCGGTTTAGTTTAGACACTACCGGTCTTTGCGTCAACTTTATCAAATTGTAATGCTGTCGGTGCAATAAAATGCACAAACTACCTTTCTCTGTTTCTCTTGTTGTCTCCTCTCATCCCTTACATGTTATTTATTAGATGTTTGGACATCTCCGTCTTATCGTGGATGGTTTTAAATATTATGTTGTTTTTATTGACCACTTCACACGCTACTCCTGGCTATATCCACTAAAAGCAGCCCATGTCCATCGGACTTTTCTTTCATTCCGAGCATTGGTGGAAAAACAATTTTCCACCACTCACCCGTGACTCTCTATCCGACAACGGGGTGAATACAAAGCTCTTACTCCATATCTCACCTCAGTTGGCATATCTCACCTCACCTCCCCGCCACATACCCCTGAACACAACGGCATCTCCGAACGAAAACACCGTCATATTGTAGAAACTGGCCTTACACTCTTGCACCATGCCTCAATGCCTCTCTCCTACTGGTCTTATGCCCTACCTGCGGCCACCTATCTCATAAACCGCCTTCCAACACCCACCCTCTCAATGAAATCGCCGTTTCAGTGTCTCTTCTCCACCACCCCAAATTATGCCAAACTTCGGGTCTTTGGTTGTCTATGCCATGGATGGATCTGCGCCCTACAAACCATACCCGCCCACGTGTTTTTATCGGATTTCCACCAAGTGTATCTATTCTTGATCTTCCACAAACAGACTAGGTTCCTCTCGTCACGCCAACCCCGTTGAGGCACTATTTCCGTTCAGCTCTCGAAAATCACCTCACCTCATGAATGCTACCCCACCTACTGACCCGTCGCCCTCTTGGGATATCCCTCATCACTTTGTTCCTCAACCACCTCCCAACTACTCACCACCGGTCACCCCCACCTCACCACAAAGCCCAAACCCCACTTCACCACCTCTGCTCGAGCCATCTCCACCCCCCAGTCCTCCATCACCCGATGCTCCACCTCCCACTCGTAACATCACCACCCGGTCCATGAATAATATCTCTAAGCCTATTCAAAAACTTAATCTCACTGCCCAACTTCCTCCTCTTTCTGACACCGAACCGACAACTGTGTCACAGGCTCTTTCTCATTCCTCTTGGCGACAAGCCATGTTTGACGAATTTATGGCTCTTGTTCGCAATGGAACATGGACATTAGTTCCCTCATCTCCTGCTCAAAATGTTGTAGGGTGCAAATGGGTCTTTCATTATCAAAGGAAACCGGATGGTTACGTGGATAGGTACAAAGCCGGTTAGTGGCTAAGGGTTTTCATCAGCGGCGGGGGTGGACTATAGCGAGACATTCAGTCCGGTTATTAAACCAACCACTATCCGCCTGGTTCTATCTCTTGCGGTCAGCCAATCATGGCCTCTCCGACAACTTGATGTCAATAACGCCTTCCTGCAGGGCACTCTCCTTGATCAGGTTTTCATGATGCAACCTCCAGGGTTTATTGACCAGGATCACCCTGATCATGTTTGTTTTCTCCGAAAAGCTCTCTATGGCCTCAAGCAGGCTCCAAGAGCTTGGTACCACGAGCTGCGTGACTATCTGCTCTCTCTTGGATTTTACAACTCTCTAGCAGATGTGTCTCTCTTTATCTTCTCTAATGCAGGTACCACTCTCTATATTCTAGTCTATGTGGATGACATTGTTGTCACGGGTAATAATCTGGCCAAGGTTAACTCCATTATTGCCTTACTTGGTCGTCGTTTCTCCGTTAAAGATCTCGGTCCACTTCATTTCTTTTTGGGTGTAGAAGTTGTTCCACACTCTCTTGGTGTTGTTCTGTCTCAGCGCCGCTATATTTTGGATCTTCTCACACGGACCAAGATGGCGTCACGTCTGTCCAGGTACCCCCAGCAGGCGAGCCGGCTGGCTCGACATGACGGCGGTGTACCTCTCTCGGACGATTCTGGCGGCATTATTGGAGGCCTTGATATCTTGCTCTCACTTTCGTCGACATCTCTATCTTTGTCAACAAGCTATCCCAATTCATGCAAGCTCCCACCACTGATCACTTGAATGCTGCAAAACGGGTCCTTCGCTATCTCCAGGGGACTGTTGATCATGGTCTTCTTCTTCGTCGTCAGAGTCCTCTCTCTCTTCATGCTTATTACGGCATGGCGGTGATAAGGATGATTTCTCCTCCACCGGTATTATATCATTTTCTTGGGCCACAATGCTATCTCACGGAGTTCCAAAAGCAACGCTTGCCGCTCATCCGCAGAAGCCGTCTGGTCGATGGCGTCCGCACGCGGAAACTAGATGGATCCTCTCGCTTCTTACAGAACTTGGCATCACCATCCCACTTCAACCTGTGATTTATTGTGATAATGTTGGTGCCACTCAGCTCTGTGCCAACCCAGTATTCCACTCCAGAATGAAACATGTTGCTATTGATTATCATTTCATCCGACAACATGTTCAGCGTGGTATCCTCCGCGTCTCTCATGTCCGATCCGAAGATCAACTCGCCGATATGCTTACAAAGCCTCTTCCATCCACGCAGTTTACAAATCTATGCACCAAGATTGGACTATCTTCCAGGCACTCCATCTTGCGGGGGCATGACAGAATATGACAGAATATATTGACAGAGAATATAATTAACAGAAGATAATATTCTTCCAATCATTGTTTATTTTCTTACCGTATATAGTTGTTACCTTGTATAGCGGTATTCTACTTAACATACTTGTAATTGTTACCTAATAGGTCTCTACCTGTGAGATCTATATATAATCATGTATTCTTCTCATATCAAAAACATAAAGAAAGATTGGAAATCATATTTGTCCTGTTCCTTTTCTATAAATTTAGCCTTGATTGGAAGTATCCAATGATTTGTATTTATTGATCTGAGTTAATGATATATCATTTGGGTGGGGTATTTGAATAAGTGTATTCCTAAGTTATTTTGTATTGTTTTAAGAAAAACCATGATAAATATGGTCTTGCATCGAGAATAATGCTAGCCAAACTATGAATTCTTGTCCTATAATACATTGAATGCAGAGTTCTTAAACGTGAATGGCTATCATAAATCACGAGCATCTAATGTTCTCATATTTCAGTGTCTTGTAATATAAAAATATTATATAATTTGTAATTAGCATTACTCTTGACCATAAGTGATCAGTCTGAGTGTGCCACAGAGACCACTAGATACTTCCTCATTGGCTGGATTCTGACAAAAATATCCAATGATTCCTATCACTGGATAATAGTAGATGAACAAGTTTAGAATTAACTATACTAGTGCATTAATCCGGGAAGAAAAATTATTTTTTTGTGAATAACTTCAGAAGAACTACTGATGAAAGGATGACATTGTATTCACTTAACTCACATGCTATGTTCACACAACAGAGTTCCATAAATTATACCCACAACTTCAAAAGCTTTACCTGAAATCTAAGAAAGGTTTTAGATACAACAATTTCACACAAATACGTACCGCGGAACATAGATTCACAAATACATATATCCTTTTATGAACTTAACAGCTTCCCTTTCAATTAAAATCTATTGCTTCTAATTTCAAACTTTTCACATAATTTATCCACATACCTGAAATAAGCATGCCGCCATCTAGAATTCAGTAGCAATGCACCCCAAACTGTCCAAAAGCCAATCACAAGACCAGGAATACCGCCAAGAAAATACCAAAGCACCTCATTTATATGCCCATCTCCATTATCACCAACTTCAGTAGGAGGAACTTTTGATCCATTATCAGCATCACACTTCACTTTCAAAGGAAACCCACAAAGCCCATCATTTCCAGCATAAACAGAATCATCAAATGTATTCATTTGCCCACCTGAAGGAATTCTCCCTTGTAAATGATTATATGACAGGTTCAAATGACTCAGAAAATTTAAACCCGATAAGCTTGCAGGAACTTTACCCTGTAGCTCGTTCTTCGATAAATCGAGTGTTTCGAGCAACCTCAGATTTCCAAACTTATCTGTGATGTTACCAGTTAAATGGTTTCCTGAAAGATTCAGGCTTTGTAATCCATGAAGGTCTGTTATCTCTTCGGGAATTTGACCCGATAAGTTGTTTTCAGAAAAGTCCATGACAGTTAAGAGTGACAGCAGTTTTCCATATTCGAGATATCTTCCCTTTGTCATCACCCACATTTTCATGATTAATCCATCCCACGAAAAATCGTCAAAGTATGCAGAACTCTGCTCAACAGGAGCCACCTTCATGCTCGATAAGTTTCCAAAGTTCTTCGATATGTTGCCAGAAAAATTATTGCTTGACAGATCCAAGATATGAAGGTTTTGAAGGTTTGATATGTTTGAAGGGATATCACCGATGAAAGAATTTGATCGCAAGCTTAAAATTTTGAGCATTGGTAAGCTTTCACTTATCCAAGATGGGATTTTCCCGGTAAAATTATTCTGACCAAGATCAAGAGTATTCACTGATACATACTCTACTGAATCAGGAAGCGGGCCAAAGAGACTGTTATTGCTCAAATCCAACAACTGAAGAGAACCCAATAAGGAAATGGACTTGGGAAAATTTCCGGATAAGGAATTGCTTGCCAGGTCCAGATATTCCATATCAGGAAATTTATCCCAGCAGTCTAGTATTTCTCCTGAAAATTGATTCTTCGACAGATCCAGAGCTTTCAATTTCTGTAATTTGCACAAGGACGGCGGAATTGACCCATAGAAATTGTTGCTAGAGATAGAAAAATACGTCAAATTAGACATTTCGTTGCCAAAAGTTGGAGGTATCGGCCCTGAAAGTGAGTTCGTAGAAAGATACAATCCTTCAACATTTGGAGGAAGTTGTGGTAATGCACCCTCCAAGCGGTTATAACTCAAATCGATATGCACAGGCTCATTATCTGCAAACTTAAATGATTTGGGCATTTTACCGCTTATTTGATTATCTGACATATACAACTCTGTCATATGTGATGTTATGTTCCAAAACCAATCAGGCATAGAATCTGTAATTCCTGAGCCTGACATGTCGAGATATTGAATTTTCCGTTGATTTCTCAACCATGAAGGAATTTCGGCCCAAATTGACAACCTCGGTGTAGAAATATTCGACTTGAAATGGCGGAAGCCAGTCAGAACTCAGGTTTAATCTCAGGGAGCTATTGTACAGATCCAAGTATTTCAAGCTCTTGAGATTAGCAAAATGTGCCTCTGTGAGAGTAGTATTGAGAGTGTTGAAGGTAAGATCTAAAGTGATTAACTCTGAGAGTTGTCCTATATTTTCAGAGACAGTCTCGTTCAATTGATTTCTTGATAGACCCAATATTTCTAAAGATGAGAGTCTCCCGATAGCTTCAGGGATCGAACCGTAGAACTTATTTTCATAGAGATCGAGAAATCTCAGATTCTTGAAGTCTCCAATCCAATCAGGTATATGATCAGAGAAGCCATTCATTGCTAAACCCAGATCTTGAAGACTGTCCTTTGCACATCCATCAAGAACTTGGCCAAGCTCGCTTAAGCCATTGCTCGGTATTGCCTTCTCGAGATTTAGTATTGTCAAGTTGCAGAGATTACCCAAAGTTCTTGGTATTTTAGCCATAGAAATCCCAGAGAGATCAAGAAACTCAAGAGAGCTCAGATTACTAATAGCATCTGAAACAACCCCCCTGAATCCACTTTCTCTGAGATCGAGATGTTTCAGGCTCCTAATACTGAACAAGAACTCGGGTATCTCCGTCGAGTTAAAATCATTAAGAGAAAGATCAAGAAATGAAAGATGCGTAAAGTTTGTATGAGGAAGAGATTGCGGTATTGTGTTCATCCGAGAAAGAGAGAGATGAATTGTTTCTACAGTAGGCAACATGTTGAGAACTTGAAGCACGTTAGAACAGTTACTCAAATTCACGCCACTCATGTCAATATACCAAAGAGAAGTAAGGCGAGAAATCCATAAAGCATCAATCATATACAAATCATCAGGGAAAGATTGAGATTGGAGATCAAGATACTGAAGTCTAGAGAGATTGCCAAGCTCATCAGGAACTCTACCAACAAATCCGGATTTAGATAAGTTTAGGTACCTCAATTCTTTGAATTCTCCGATGAAGCTGGGGATCGAAATTCCATCAAAACTATTGAGGCTGAGGTCCAAGTATCTCAAATGTTTGAGACCGAGCAGAGATGAGCTAAGATTACCCTGGAGAGTTTCTCCGAGAGGATCAGGGCTTCGAAGATTTAATCTCGTGACGTGGCCAGTTTTGTTGTTGCAGCCAACACCGAGCCATTTGCAGCAGTCTGAGCCAGTCCAGGACGATAAGAGACCAGCGAGGTCATCGATTTCTGCCTTGAAACCGAGAAGGGCTCTTCGGTCTTTTCCGGTGCAGGCTGCATTGGATAGGAGCTGGCTCCATGGATGAATGCATAGAAAGAGCAAAACTAGTTGAAACGGAATGGAGTTAGTAGCCATAGTACCAGAATCCTTAGCATTGCAATGATATATAACATAAAAGGCAGTAAGATTGTTTGTCAGTCAAGTTGTGCTTATTTCAACTCTTGGAATAAACAAAGTAATCTCTTTGTGGGTAATATTGTATAATAATGAATTAATTATGTTTACAGGTTAGCCGAAGTCCAAGTTGATGACAATCATAAGGACATAGAAATTTCAGGAGTCCTGTGAGTGTTGCTCAAGGAATGATATCAACATCAGACTTAAGATTATATGTTGCTAATCAAATCCTAGGTGTTATTGTTTGTTTAGAAAAGTTATGTATACATATATGGTCAACTTGGAGAATAACATAGAATATGAGCTAATTGCGGATTAACCGGGTCAATTAGATGATTGCTGATGATCCTTTGCATATGACACCTATCAGTCAAAGGGAACAAGGTAATCCTGAAGATTCTAAGCAACTCATTACATAGAATTTTGTTTTTAATGGAGGTGATGCTTTAATCGTAAGGTTAAATGTTAGTTGACGAAGTCTTCATTGTCTTTATCTATTTGTTATTTTAATCTATCTTATAGATGAACGATGACTCTAAACCTTCCTATGCTTCATCAAGGAAATGCACGGTCTTCTCTGAGCTATTGTTTAATCCAAGCTTATTGCAATCATTCAAAAGGAGTTAACCACACATATATAGTGGATTACATGACCTCCAGATAGGGGTGCACATGCGGCTCGGATATGATATTTATCATATTTGTATTCGTTTACCAAACACGGATACGGATATGCCTCGGAAAAGAAAATTCACATCTGCTAAAATCGAATACGGATACAAATGTGTGCGGGTATATAAACAGGTATACATGCAAATACGAAATAGATATGAGAAAACTATATAATATTGCAATAGTTCATATGATACAAGAAAGTTCCTTAATATGTTCATTATATCTAAAAACCTAAGATTAGATATCTTGATCATCAAAATTAACCTTAAATTTATTAATCTAAGTATCAAAACTAATATGACCAATATATATTTGAATATTTTGGATATGGATCCGAATATTTCACTGCATAACCATATACATAACCATATCCTATCGGTTATAGATTTTAGTAACCATATCCGATGGATAGAGATATTTTCTGCATACAAATATTTTTGTGCACCCTTACCTCAAAGCCTATACTGCTTATTGTCTAAAACTTTCCATTCATATACATTCACTACGTTCCCATCAGAAAATGCTAGCATAAAAACTCATTGTTAACACCCAGATCAAAAGAAGAGCTTAATAAGATAGAAAAAGATTCCCAAGGTTACAAGCATAACCTCATTAGGTAGACAACTTTCTTCTTTTCCTTCAAAAGAACGAAATAATTGAAGCGTTCAGGCATGCACAAGTCAGTGTACAAATCTACACAAATGAGTCAAACTTATCTCTGAAATCTACATGTACACCTTATCTTGCCATCTTCAGCATTTCAACAGAAACCAAGATCCCCAAATTTAAATTCAATCAACCCTTTTTCTCCCAACCTAGCTAAAGACAGCATTAAAAAAACACTGAAAATTACAAAGAGTTAGGGGCAAGGAAAAAGAAAACCAAGGGTTAGCTTTTTTGTGCATAATGACCAGTCTTTCTTCTGTGCCGGCTAAAAGCAGACACATATCTAAATGTCAACTCACATTCTGTGCACCGATAAGGCCTCTCTCCTGTGTGAATCCTGAGGTGCTCTGTTCTTGCCCACTCCCACTTGAATGACATTTTGCAATCTTTCCACGGACATTTCAGGGGTCTATCCTCATTGTGGACTCTCTGGTGCTTTATCAAATCCTTGTGGGACTTGAACAGTTTTCTACACTCTCTGTATATACATCGGTTTTGCATGTGGAGTTTCAAATCTGACTTCCTATGAAATTTCGAGAAGCAACTCTCAATATCACACTTGTAGGACTCCTCGAGCTTGGCTTTGTTTAGTTCTCTTTTATTTTAGATTTTTCCCCATTATGCTCCACTGTTATAATGTCCAACTTTACTGGTGTCGTACTTGCTTGTCTCATTCTTGGCCTTAAGCCCTCACAGGGGCTACGAATAAAGTTGCCATTAGAACTCTGTTTGCCTTCTGCAAGAGACTTTTCTTCTGTGTAAGTGCAGGTCAAGGTTTTATTACGCTTGGGAGGACTTTCTTCTTTTTGATCTTCTTTCTTTCTTTTGGTTCTTCGTCTCACATAGTGTATAACACTTGGGGTAAGTTTTTTATTACAGCCTTCAACAGCATGCTCTTTATTCTTAACAGATACCTGGACTTCAGAACTTCCAGCCACAGAAACACCAACGAGATTTGCTGAATTCACCGAGCTATTATCCACCGCTATATTGTTTGTTTTACTTCCATTTGCAGAAATTTCTTGCTGCAATTCAGAACATAGAGCCATAGAAGCATCACTAACTTGCTGGATTTGAACATCACCGACCTCTCTCTGCAAATTGTTCTCTGTAGATGGAATCACCTTTTGCTGCATCGCGGCAGTATCTAGTAGAGAGGGATTACTAGCAAGCAACCCTTCCAATCTTTTGGAATGATCATCACTTCCTTTCTCCCTATTTTCCTCTACTGTAGACAAATCATTGACAAGCTGCTTTTCTGATATCAAAGAATCCACACAGCTTTCTACCTTAGGCTCCTCTGTTATAGGCACATCTAATTGTGGAGTCTCCTTTCCCTGCATTGTGAACGCGTCCATAATAGACAGATTATAGACAGTCTGCTCAACTGATACAGAAGATTTATCAACACTGCACCCTATAGTAGACACCTCTTCAACAGAAAGTTGAACTTTTTGAATCTCCTCATCCTGCATGCCCAAACTTTCTACTGTAGATCGACTCCTGGGAAGCTGTCCTGACTTTGAAGAATGAAAAACATTCGTTTCCATGTTAGGTTCATCTGAAATTGATACTTCTAAATCAGCATTATCACGTGATGACACTTCTAATTCAGCATTATCTCGGAGATGAGTTGTATAGGCAACATCTCTCTGAGAAGTATGCAAGCTACCAGATTCTGCATTGCTGTAAACCTCGTGATTACAATTAAATTCATCAAAGGATTCAATCTCTTGCTGAACTTCTGAATCCATGGCTTCTGATCGAAGCAGATTTGGCTGAGACTCAGGGTTTTCAGAATCATGACCTTTTTGAATGAGAAATTCTACTGGAGAGTTTGTCTCTTGATGTACATCTAATCTCCCATGCTCTGTACAAGGGTGACAGATTTCGTAGCTCTCTGAATCTGTAATGTCGTCAGCTCTACTAACTTCCAGAGGAAACCAGCTAACTTGATGTTGAAGATCTTCAGCAGTAGATATAGGAACAGTAAACAAGTCTTCAGTATGATCATCTTCAAAATTCTCAGTCAGATAGGACACATGCGCAACTGTACTATGATCATCCTTGGCGCTAACAACTAAACTTCTATTACTACTGCCAATATCTTTTTGGATGTCAGTGCAGCCATGATGCTTGCTAGCGATGTCATTGCTTTTCTCCAGGTTTTTGTCGATATATGATTTTCCAATGGTCACACCCACTACCTTGTGTGGAGTGCGCGATCTTCTAGAGTGCCACTTCAGGGTTGAAAAATCTGAAAGAGAGAAGGGATCAGAAAATATTCTGTCCAAAGCTAATGTTAGCTGCTCTTGCTTTGATGTCGATTGCTTTCTGAACTTCATGCAATGTCGTAAGCTAACTCCCAGTTTTGATGTCCAATTTTCACCATGCTCTTCATGTTCACCATCATCAATGGAGATGTTGATGAGATTCAGATCTTCTGGAGATGCACTCTCAAGAGGAACATCCGTGATGTTGAATTCCATGCCGATTTCTTCAGCGATTGATGGAATGTAAGCTTTTATCTTGATGTAGTCTAGAGCAAAAAACAGTCTTTTGAGAGAGGAGAACTGGTAATAATTTCATAAAAGCATCGCAAATAACCAATTCAGATTAATAGGAAGCTAGTAGTCATGCATAAAGATAAAAGATATTGCTGTCTGATTTTGATGCAGCAATGGCACTACCACACAATTTTATGAGTTATATAATTGGAAGGCCTTACAGTTTAAAGCAGGATTATCAATTCTAGTGACATTCATATTCAACAATGATTAAAAGGCAACATGATACAACCACTATATAATACTGGAAACCAATTAATTGTCTTAGAAAATGGGCACACGGTCCCTTTATGAAATCTAAAAGACATTAATTAAATGTTCAACATCTACTTTGAGTTTGAATATTAGATTACTAGAATGCAGAAAAAACTAAAAATTTTGGCTTATTAATTGAGTAATTACATGTGTTTCAGTTGCATATCTATTTCCCCAGACTTTCAAAATGGTGTACACTGATTTAACGGTTCTCTTGCTAAAGGTGATGAAAAAATCAGCAATCAATTCATCTAACATTGAAAATGGGTTAGAGGTTTTTTTTTTAATCTACTTTGCTCCTTTTCTCACCACTATGTGTAGAATTTCTATTAAAGGGCTGTTTGGTTGTGCCAAAAAAAAAACTACTATGGGAAATATATTTTCAATAAATGTTCTCTTTCTTTATTTGGTTCTTATCTTGAAATCAAGAAGATTGTGAGGTGGCACATTCTTATTGAATGATGTGACTCAAAGTTTAGGAAACCCATTTTATGGGTTTTTTTTGAGGAGATGGGAGGAATAAATTATTGATGGTTTCCTCCCGCAATTTCTTTTTCTTTGGTTTCTAAGAAACCAACCAAACAGCCCCTAACCAACATTCCTAGAAATCCCATGCAATGACTTTGTTAAGTATTCTTTTGAATCTTTTCACTATTTTTCTGATCATATCATCCATAAGAACCGTGCCAATAACAATGTCTATGCAGATAGTACATTGCCATCTCTGTATCATCAAAGATAGGAAAACTTTATCACCTCGCCTAACGCTTGATTTGTTGAGAATAATCAAATAAAACCAATTGTTGTGAACTATCGTCTTTTTCTTTAAAGCTTAAAGTTTTAAGATTTCTTGTTTCACAAGAAATAACAAGTTAAGCAAAAAATGATGATCTAGTTCAAGTTAAATTTAAGCCCGGATACGGTATGTAAAAACAACTGAGGTCAACTTGATTCAATATGCAGAATATGCCAATAAGCAGTCCACCAAATTAGAATACTGGTGGTTCTATCAGTTTAAATGTAGCTGGGATTCAAATGGGACTGAGTGTTGTGTCTAATTGCTCTGGGAGAGTATGCTTTTCTTACCTGAATGACATATAATCAGAACATGCGCACCACCCTTGTCGTGCAATAACCTCTCTACCTCAATTGCATGTTGCAAACAGAAGATCCGCGGTCTACTAAATTCATTAGATGAAGTCCACTTCGTGTTTTCATCAGCACTTCTTTCTAATGGTACACCATGGGGGCTATGAATTTCAGGAAGAGGCCCTGTGACGGGAACAATTGAATTGTTTAATAGAGTTTCAACATCTGGATTAGTCTTCATGTTTGCACTTTCTTGCATCCATTAAAACCGATAGTTTAAAAGGTTTAAATTATAAGGTTTTATCTTTAGAGGTCAGTATTACTTTTATCTCTAGAAAAAAAATGTGTATGAAAAAGTTTAAGTTAAATCCCTCCAGCTGACAGGAAAATTCCTTACCGCTTTCATTCAGCAAATTAAGGCCGTCTTTTGCACCCACGCTTTCTAAAAAAGAGACATGATTGCTTTCTTCTGGAGACACCTTGCAGCTTGAATCTGGGTTTTCTTGTACCCTTGAAATATTGCAACTTCCCTCTGGACCATAAGAAAAATCAAGATAAAGCTTTTCTGGATTGAAGATACAGAAGTTGATTGTTTGAATAGTAATTTAAGTTGACATCAATGGTGAAGGTAACATCAATAAGAATCATGTTCATCTATGAACATGCAACAAAATCAACTCAACAAGCACAACTTAAATGTAGCTTCAAGGATAGATGCTTACAGTTGAAATCACATATAACACGCTTACTATCGAAGCATACAAATAAACTGGTGTTGATTGCCTACACAAAGTTGGCACACAGAAGACCCAATTTTATCTTAATTCTTATGAAGCGTGAGCTAATACTTAACAAGTGCAAGATTTTTCACGGATTTATTAAACTTATGCATTGGAGGTGTACAAAACTCTTCAATAATTCACACTCAAAATCAGTTTAAAAGACCCTAGGAGTTTGTTTGAATTAGTCTTCAGTATGGAATTAAGTGTTGAATTTTTTTATACAAGGTCTACATTTTGTAAATTAATGTCGCAAGACTCTGCACCATTGAAATAAGGAATCTAGGAATAATGGAATAAATAGGTAATGATTGGAGAAATAAAATCCACAAAACACATTGCAATATTAATGCTGTATGAAGTGTTACAACTCCAAATGCTTAAATAATAAAAACAGGAAGTAGGTTACCTTGTCCAATCTTATGTATCCTGGGCAAGTGTGCTGAAGCACATCTTGGTATCCCCACTTTCTCATCAGACTCAGTGAAAACAGAAAACAACTCCTTCGTGGCTGCTCCATGAGGCTTCACCACTGCCATAAATGGATAACCAAGGATTCCACAAGCAACACACATCAATGTTCCTGAATCAATTTTCAAACCAAAAGGCAGATCATCCTCTTCAGCATCTAGGATTTCCAGCAGTTCCGCATTAGAAATGCTATCAGCATCGGAGGTATCCTTGTGTTTTTTAGCCCGAGTGTGACACCATATGCTAGTTGGAGTAGCAGTCAGCTCCCTAGATGGATTTTCTTCATCCTTTGATGACTCGCAATCTTTATGTTTCCATGGTCTCATACCCCTCTGTTCATCATCACTAACTGCTGCTCCCTGAACTCCAGTAGATAATGATGACGACGACGACTGGGTAACAGTATATGGGCTAGGCAGCAGGTCAGGTTCCCACAGGACTGCATGAGAAGTAGAGTCCTTCTGAAGGAGAGTACAGATCAGATTGTTTTCATTCATCATATCTTTGAGGAATGCTTTCTTGACGAGGATTTCTCTTTCTTCTCTCTTCCGGTCTGAAAGACGTGAACTCCTTACCCCAGAGAGTAGTGCTCTCGGAACTCTGAGATTAAAATAATTCCACCAGATTCAAACTGGAGACAAAACTACCATTAGGTGCCCACTATATGAATGCTTGGACACCAATAAGAGAAAAAAGAAATAAAGAAAATATTTGAAAACATACAGACATGTAGCACCAATAACAAAATGAAGGTACCTTTTATTTTTCTCTTTCAAAGCATACAAGTTAACTCCGTCTTAAGGACAAGTTTATACATTATACAAGTATCTATTTGATTGTGCAAATAAACAGTTTGATCCGGATCCCAACAAATTATTTATACTAATGTATAAAAAGATAAACAGCATAGAAGAACAAGAAAAATCTCATTTATAACTACGGTAGAGAAAAATTAACAAAACAGTTAATCCAAAAAGTGGAAAAGGACAATACAGTAGGATGAAATTGCAAGGAGTTCTTAATGACCAAGGATAATCAAAGTCACACTAATAGTTTCAACATAAAAATGGTATCGCCTCACCTAAATCCAAATTGAGACTCATAGCCAACATGAGACTTGGCCAGAATTCTACTTCTTCACAAGACAGGCTAGATTATATAAGTAGGTTTGGGGACATCAGAAGTTACCTATAAGCAATTAGACTTCTTAGCCAATCTTAATAAATTCTAAGGTTGAACTAACTCGCAGGTGAGGCACTTAAGGAACTTCTATGGGATTTATACAGATAACACAAGTAAGAGCTTTTTGGGCCTTTTTTTAAGTAGAAAAGGGCTTAACAAATATGAACAGCCTTGCAAGTACAAAACTTTGACATAAATTACTTAACTTCACATTTCAATGATAGTTATAGATGATATGCTAAAGATCCTGACGTTAGAAAAATCGCACTGCACTAGAAACCTGGTTTACATTGTTTCATATAAGAA
Organism: Asparagus setaceus; assembly: GCA_012295165.1. Classification (NCBI taxonomy): domain Eukaryota; kingdom Viridiplantae; phylum Streptophyta; class Magnoliopsida; order Asparagales; family Asparagaceae; genus Asparagus; species Asparagus setaceus. The sequence goes on from CM022708.1 coordinate 1,982,959, forward strand.
ATAATCAAGAGTATCAATTCTATTGAAACAATAATTTACTCTGAAAATGCACAAAAGTATAACTGACCTAGAGATGAAAGACACGGTTAGCATGTATAGCAGCTGTTGATGAGAGAGCATGGGAAGGTGATTCATGGCAGCTCTTGAACTGCAGCTTCTTTGCCACTTTTAACCATTGTGGAGTTGCAAAGTTAGCAGCTTAGCCACAATTGAATCCTGATTTTTTGAAATGTCAATTTAAAAACAAGAAAAGTACAAGGATGGAGCAGTTTAAGAATATTATATCTTGAATATATTAACTACAGTATATATAGTACATAAAATATAGATGTTCCTTGGCTTACTCTTATTTCAATTTAAATTCAGAGAGAAAGGGAAAGAATTATACTGCAAGTCTGCAAGAGCTCTTTTAGATGACAAATTATACAATTAAATGATTATAGAGACCACGCTTACTATCATAATATTTTCTGTTCTAAGTCTCACTCAGCCTGATACGTCCTTTCGAAATGTACTGTCACACGTGTTCAAAGAACATAATCTTAGGGGAAAGCAAATTTACTGTTTTTGTGGCATCAAAGATCTATAAAATTTTAGTTGGTATGCATACCCTCCCCTCCATAGCTTCAAGTTAAATTCCTCATAAAAGAAGGTAAGTAAAGAAAGATGTAAAATCTATTTGACACAAACCAGAACTTATTGGACGTAACAAAACTACAAAAGTCTCATCTTCAAGACTTCAACAAGTCACCAAGCTTGTATATTTATCTTGATTCTGTGTAGAAAACAATCTAATGGCTTCAGTAATATCATGTTCTTGAAATCAAGAAGATTGTGAGGTGGCACATTCTTATTGAATGATGTGACTCAAAGTTTAGGAAACCCATTTTATGGGTTTTTTTGAGATGGGAGGAATAAATTATTGATTCCCCTCCCACTTTTTTTTTCTTTGGTTTCTAAGAAACCAACCAAACAGCCCCTAACCAACATTCCTAGAAATCCCATGCAATGACTTTGTTAAGTATTCTTTTGAATCTTTTCACTATTTTTCTGATCATATCATCCATAAGAACCGTACAATAACAATGTCTATGCAGATAGTACATTGCCATCTCTGTATCATCAAAGATAGGAAAACTTTATCACCGCCTAACGCTTGATTTGTTGAGAATAATCAAATAAAACCAATTGTTGTGAACTATCTTTTTCTTTAAAGCTTAAAGTTTTAAGATTTCTTGTTTCACAAGAAATAACAAGTTAAGCAAAAAATGATGATCTAGTTCAAGTTAAATTTAAGCCCGGATACGGTATGTAAAAACAACTGAGGTCAACTTGATTCAATATGCAGAATATGCCAATAAGCAGTCCACCAAATTAGAATACTGGTGGTTCTATCAGTTTAAATGTAGCTGGGATTCAAATGGGACTGAGTGTTGTGTCTAATTGCTCTGGGAGAGTATGCTTTTCTTACCTGAATGACATATAATCAGAACATGCGCACCACCCTTGTCGTGCAATAACCTCTCTACCTCAATTGCATGTTGCAAACAGAAGATCCATGTCTACTAAATTCATTAGATGAAGTCCACTCGTGTTTTCATCAGCACTTCTTTCTAATGGTACACCATGGGGCTATGAATTTCAGGAAGAGGCCCTGTGACGGGAACAATTGAATTGTTTAATAGAGTTTCAACATCTGGATTAGTCTTCATGTTTGCACTTTCTTGCATCCATTAAAACCGATAGTTTAAAAGGTTTAAATTATAAGGTTTTATCTTTAGAGGTCAGTATTACTTTTATCTCTAGAAAAAAAAATGTATGAAAAGTTTAAGTTAAATCCCTCCAGCTGACAGGAAAATTCCTTACCTTTCATTCAGCAAATTAAGGTCGCTTTGCACCCACGCTTTCTAAAAAGAGACATGATTGCTTTCTTCTGGAGACACCTTGCAGCTTGAATCTGGGTTTTCTTGTACCCTTGAAATATTGCAACTTCTCTGGACCATAAGAAAAATCAAGATAAAGCTTTTCTGGATTGAAGATACAGAAGTTGATTGTTTGAATAGTAATTTAAGTTGACATCAATGGTGAAGGTAACATCAATAAGAATCATGTTCATCTATGAACATGCAACAAAATCAACTCAACAAGCACAACTTAAATGTAGCTTCAAGGATAGATGCTTACAGTTGAAATCACATATAACACGCTTACTATCGAAGCATACAAATAAACTGGTGTTGATTGCCTACACAAAGTTGGCACACAGAAGACCCAATTTTATCTTAATTCTTATGAAACGTGAGCTAATACTTAACAAGTGCAAGATTTTTCACCGGATTTATTAAACTTATGCATTGGAGGTGTACAAAACTCTTCAATAATTCACACTCAAAATCAGTTTAAAAGACCCTAGGAGTTTGTTTGAATTAGTCTTCAGTATGGAATTAAGTGTTGAATTTTTTTTATACAAGGTCTACATTTTGTAAATTAATGTCGCAAGACTCTGCACCATTGAAATAAGGAATCTAGGAATAATGGAATAAATAGGTAATGATTGGAGAAATAAAATCCATAAAACACATTGCAATGTTAATGCTGTATGAAGTGTTACAACTCCAAATGCTTAAATAATAAAAACAGGAAGTAGGTTACCTTGTCCAATCTTATGTATCCTGGGCAAGTGTGATGAAGCACATCTTGGTATCCCCACTTTCTCATCAGACTCAGTGAAAACAGAAAACAACTCCTTCGTGGCTGCTCCATGAGGCTTCACCACTGCCATAAATGGATAACCAAGGATTCCACAAGCAACACACATCAATGTTCCTGAATCAATTTTCAAACCAAAAGGCAGATCATCCTCTTCAGCATCTAGGATTTCCAGCAGTTCAAGATTAGAAATGCTATCAGCATCGGAGGTATCCTTGTGTTTTTAGCCCGAGTGTGACACCATATGCTAGTTGGAGTAGCAGTCAGCTCCCTAGATGGATTTTCTTCATCCTTTGATGACTCGCAATCTTTATGTTTCCATGGTCTCATACCCCTCTGTTCATCATCACTAACTGCTGCTCCCTGAACTCCAGTAGATAATGATGACACTAACGACTGGGTAACAGTATATGGGCTAGGCAGCAGGTCAGGTTCCCACAGGACTGCATGAGAAGTAGAGTCCTTCTGAAGGAGAGTACAGATCAGATTGTTTTCATTCATCATATCTTTGAGGAATGCTTTCTTGACGAGGATTTCTTCTTCCGGTCTGAAAGACGTGAACTCCTTACCCCAGAGAGTAGTGCTCTCGAACTCTGAGATTAAAATAATTCCACCAGATTCAAACTGGAGACAAAACTACCATTAGGTGCCCACTATATGAATGCTTGGACACCAATAAGAGAAAAAGAAATAAAGAAAATATTTGAAAACATACAGACATGTAGCACCAATAACAAAATGAAGGTACCTTTTATTTTTCTCTTTCAAAGCATACAAGTTAACTCCGCCTTAAGGACAAGTTTATACATTATACAAGTATCTATTTGATTGTGCAAATAAACAGTTTGATCCGGATCCCAACAAATTATTTATACTAATGAATAAAAAGATAAACAGCATAGAAGAACAAGAAAAATCTCATCTATAACTTGCGGTAGAGAGAAAAATTAACAAAACAGTTAATCCAAAAAGTGGAAAAGGACAATACAGTAGGATGAAATTGCAAGGAGTTCTTAATGACCAAGGATAATCAAAGTCACACTAATAGTTTCAACATAAAAATGGTATACGCCTCACCTAAATCCAAATTGAGACCCATAGCCAACATGAGACTTGACCAGAATTCTACTTCTTCACAAGACAGGCTAGATTATATAAGTAGGTTTGGGGACATCAGAAGTTACCTATAAGCAATTAGACTTCTTAGCCAATCTTAATAAATTCTAAGGTTGAACTAACTCGCAGGTGAGGCACTTAAGGAACTTCTACAGGATTTATACAGATAACACAAGTAAGAGCTTTTTGGGCCTTTTTTTAGGTAGAAAAGGGCTTAACAAACATGAACAGCCTTGCAAGTACAAAACTTTGACATAAATTACTTAACTTCACATTTCAATGATAGTTATAGATGATATGCTAAAGATCCTGACGTTAGAAAAATCGCACTGCACTAGAAACCTGGTTTACATTGTTTCATATAAGAAATAATCAAGAGTATCAATTATATTGAAACAATAATTTACTCTGAAAATGCACAAAAGTATAACTGACCTAGAGATGAAAGACACGGTTAGCATGTATAGCAGCTGTTGATGAGAGAGCATGGGAAGGTGATTCATGGCAGCTCTTCGAACTGCAGCTTCTTTTGCCACTTTTAACCATTGTGGAGTTGCAAAGTTAGCAGCTTCGCCACAATTGAATCCTGATTTTTTGAAATGTCAATTTAAAAACAAGAAAAGTACAAGGATGGAGCAGTTTAAGAATATTATATCTTGAATATATTAACTACAGTATATATAGTACATAAAATATAGATGTTCCTTGGCTTACTCTTATTTCAATTTAAATTCAGAGAGAAAAGGGAAAGAATTGTACTGCAAGTCTGCAAGAGCTCTTTTAGATGACAAATTATACAATTAAATGATTATAGAGACCACGCTTACTATCATAATATTTTCTGTTCTAAGTCTCACTCAGCCTGATACGTCCTTTCGAAATGTACTGTCACACGTGTTCAAAGAACATAATCTTAGGGGAAAGCAAATTTACTGTTTTTTTGTGGCATCAAAGATCTATAAAATTTTAGTTGGTATGCATACCCTCCCCTCCATAGCTTCAAGTTAAATTCCTCATAAAAGAAGGTAAGTAAAGAAAGATGTAAAATCTATTTGACACAAACCAGAACTTATTGGACGTAACAAAACTACAAAAGTCTCATCTTCAAGACTTCAACAAGTCACCAAGCTTGTATATTTATCTTGATTCTGTGTAGAAAACAATCTAATGGCTTCAGTAATATCATGTACATCCCAAAGCTCAAGTTTCAAAAACTCTCTTAATATATTGTTATCATCCTTAAATAATGAAATTTGACAACGACGATAACGGAATTTTAACCATGTAGAAGCAGCCTCCACAGACTTAATGGCTTTTGTTTCATTTTACGGTATGCAACGAATAGATAGTTTGTCCTGTCAAATGATTTTAAAAATTAAAAAGTCAACCTAATATTGTAACCAAAAAATCATGGGGGCCGGCATATGAACGACATTGACACTGAAAAGTTCACACAAAACAACAATGACAGTAAGAAGCCTCATCTGAATACAGTTTCCACAACATATCCAACAAGATTTGGCTTAGAGTAGAAGTGCATATGGTTCACAACCCATTATCAATGACAACTAAGCAATCTAAGTGTCTTAACAATGAAAGTATAGGTTATACTAGGATCTAATAGCTGCTTGAGTTTTCTGATTAAGAAAGAAACTGAAAAAATAAATAAATAAATAAATCCCAATGTATATGATGATTATTCTGTTTGCCTTCTGCAAGAGACTTTTCTTCTCATGTAAGTGCAGGTCAAGGTTTTATTACGCTTTGGGAGGACTTTCTTCTTTTGATCTTCTTTCTTTCTTTTGGTTCTTCTTTCACATAGTGTATAACACTTGGGGTGTTTTTTATTACAGCCTTCAACAGCGCTGCTCTTTATTCTTAACAGATACCTGGACTTCAGAACTTCCAGCCACAGAAACACCAACGAGATTTGCTGAATTCACCGAAGCTATTATCCACCGCTATATTGTTTGTTTTACTTCCATTTGCAGAAATTTCTTGCTGCAATTCAGAACATAGAGCCATAGAAGCATCACTAACTTGCTGGATTTGAACATCACCGACCTCTCTCTGCAAATTGTTCTCTGCAGATGGAATCACCTTTTGCTGCATCGCTGCAGTATCTAGTAGAGAGGGATTACTAGCAAGCAACCCTTCCAATCTTTTGAATGATCACTTCCTTTCTCCCTATTTTCCTCTACTGTAGACAAATCATTGACAAACTGCTTTTCTGATATCAAAGAATCCACACAGCTTTCTACCTTAGGCTCCTCTGTTATAGGCACATCTAATTGTGGAGTCTCCTTTCCCCATTGTGAACGCCCATAATAGACAGATTATAGACAGTCTGCTCAACTGATACAGAAGATTTATCAACACTGCACCCTATAGTAGACACCTCTTCAACAGAAAGTTGAACTTTTGAATCTCCTTATCCTGCATGCCCAAACTTTCTAAGATCAACTGGAAGCTGTCCTGACTTTGAAGAATGAAAACATTCGCTTCCATGTTAGGTTCATCTGAAATTGATACTTCTAAATCAGCATTATCAATGATGACACTTCTAATTCAGCATTATCTCGAGATGAGTTGTATAGGCAACATCTCTGAGAAGTATGCAAGCTACCAGATTCTGCATTGCTGTAAACCTCGGATTACAATTAAATTCATCAAAGGATTCAATCTCTTGCTGAACTTCTGAATCCATGGCTTCTGATCGAAGCAGATTTGGCTGAGACTCAGGGTTTTCAGAATCATGACCTTTTGAATGAGAAATTCTACTGGAGTTTGTCTCTTGATGTACATCTAATCTCCCATGCTCTGTACAAGGGTGACAAATTTCAGAGCTCTCTGAATCTGTAATGTCACAGCTCTACTAACTTCCAGAGGAAACCAGCTAACTTGATGTTGAAGATCTTCAGCAGTAGATATAGGAACAGTAAACAAGTCTTCAGTATGATCATCTTCAAAATTCTCAGTCAGATAGGACACATGCTAACTGTACTATGATCATCCTTGGCTTAACAACTAAACTTCTATTACTACTGCCAATATCTTTTGGATGTCAGTGCAGCCATGATGCTTGCTAGCGATGTCATTGCTTTTCTCCAGGTTTTTGTCGATATATGATTTTCCAATGGTCACACCCACTACCTTGTGTGGAGCCATCTTCTAGAGTGCCACTTCAGGGTTGAAAATCTGAAAGAGAGAAGGGATCAGAAAATATTCTGTCCAAAGCTAATGTTAGTCATCTTGCTTTGATGTCCATTGCTTTCTGAACTTCATGCAATGTCGTAGCTAACCCCAGTTTTGATGTCCATTTTCACCATGCTTTTCATGTTCACCATCATCAATGGAGATGTTGATGAGATTCAGATCTTCTGGAGATGCATCAAGAGGAACATCCGTGATGTTGAATTCCATGCCATTTCTTCAGCTGCATGGAATGTAGCTTTATCTTGATGTAGTCTAGAGCAAAAACAGTCTTTGAGAGAGGAGAACTGGTAATAATTTCATAAAAGCATCGCAAATAACCAATTCAGATTAATAGGAAGCTAGTAGTCATGCATAAAGATAAAAGATATTGCTGTCTGATTTTGATGCAGCAATGGCACTACCACACAATTTTATGAGTTATATAATTGGAAGGCCTTACAGTTTAAAGCAGGATTATCAATTCTAGTGACATTCATATTCAACAATGATTAAAAGGCAACATGATACAACCACTATATAATACTGGAAACCAATTGTCTTAGAAAATGCACACGGTCCCTTTATGAAATCTAAAAGACATTAATTAAATGTTCAACATCTACTTTGAGTTTGAATATTAGATTACTAGAATGCAGAAAACTAAAAATTTTGGCTTATTAATTGAGTAATTACATGTGTTTCAGTTGCATATCTATTTCCCCAGACTTTCAAAATGGTGTACACTGATTTAACGGTTATCTTGCTAAAGGTGATGAAAAAATCAGCAATCAATTCATCTAACATTGAAATGGGTTAGAGGTTTTTTAATCTACTTTGCTTCTTTCTCACCACTATGTGTAGAATTTCTATTAAAGGACTGTTTGGTTGTGCAAAAAAAAAAAACTACTATGGGAAATATATTTTATATAAATGTTCTCTTTCTTTATTTGGTTCTTATCTTGAAATCAAGAAGATTGTGAGGTGGCACATTCTTATTGAATGATGTGACTCAAAGTTTAGGAAACCCATTTTATGGGTTTTTTGAGATGGGAGGAATAAATTATTGATGGTTTCTCCTCGCAATTTTTTCTTTGGTTTCTAAGAAACCAACCAAACAGCCCCTAACCAACATTCCTAGAAATCCCATGCAATGACTTTGTTAAGTATTCTTTGAATCTTTTTCACTTTTCTGATCATATCATCCATAAGAACCGCGGCCAATAACAATCTATGCAGATAGTACATTGCCATCTCTGTATCATCAAAGATAGAAAACTTTATCACCTCGCCTAACGCTGATTTGTTGAGAATAATCAAATAAAACCAATTGTTGTGAACTATCGTTTTTCTTTAAAGCTTAAAGTTTTAAGATTTCTTGTTTCACAAGAAATAACAAGTTAAGCAAAAAATGATGATCTAGTTCAAGTTAAATTTAAGCCCGATGTATGTAAAACAACTGAGGTCAACTTGATTCAATATGCAGAATATGCCAATAAGCAGTCCACCAAATTAGAATACTGGTGGTTCTATCAGTTTAAATGTAGCTGATTCAAATGGGACTGAGTGTTGTGTCTAATTGCTCTGGGAGAGTATGCTTTTCTTACCTGAATGACATCAGAACATGCGCATTCACCCTTGTCGCAATAACCTCTCTACCTCAATTGCATGTTGCAAACAGAAGATCCAAGGGTCTACTAAATTCATTAGATGAAGTCCACTTGTTTTCATCAGCACTTCTTTCTAATGGTACACCATGGGGCTATGAATTTCAGGAAGAGGCCCTGTGACGGAACAATTGAATTGTTTAATAGAGTTTCAACATCTGGATTAGTCTTCATGTTTGCACTTTCTTGCATCCATTAAAACCATAGTTTAAAAGGTTTAAATTATAAGGTTTTATCTTTAGAGGTCAGTATTACTTTTATCTCTAGAAAAAAAAATGTATGAAAAGTTTGTTAAATCCTCCAGCTGACAGGAAAATTCCTTACCGCTTTCATTCAGCAAATTAAGGCCGCCTTTGCACCCACGCTTTCTAAAAAGAGACATGATTGCTTTCTTCTGGAGACACCTTGCAGCTTGAATCTGGTTTTCTTGTACCCTTGAAATATTGCAACTTCCTCTGACCATAAAAAATCAAGATAAAGCTTTTCTGGATTGAAGATACAGAAGTTGATTGTTTGAATAGTAATTTAAGTTGACATCAATGGTGAAGGTAACATCAATAAGAATCATGTTCATCTATGAACATGCAACAAAATCAACTCAACAAGCACAACTTAAATGTAGCTTCAAGGATAGATGCTTACAGTTGAAATCACATATAACACGCTACTATCCAAGCATACAAATAAACTGGTGTTGATTGCCTACACAAAGTTGGCACACAGAAGACCCAATTTTATCTTAATTCTTATGAAACGTGAGCTAATACTTAACAAGTGCAAGATTTTTCACCGGATTTATTAAACTTATGCATTGGAGTGTACAAAACTCTTCAATAATTCACACTCAAAATCAGTTTAAAAGACCCTAGGAGTTTGTTTGAATTAGTCTTCAGTATGGAATTAAGTGTTGAATTTTTTATACAAGGTCTACATTTTGTAAATTAATGTCGCAAGACTCTGCACCATTGAAATAAGGAATCTAGGAATAATGGAATAAATAGGTAATGATTGGAGAAATAAAACACAAAATGATACGCATGCAATGAGTTAAAGAATGCTTAAATAATAAAAACAGGAAGTTTACCTTGCCAAATTAGGGTAGCGTCCAATCCAATCCTGCGTGTCCAAAGCACATCTTGGTATCCCCACTTCTCATCAGACTCCAGTGAAACAGAAAATAACCTTTCCGGTTGCTCCATGAGGCTTCACCACTGCCATAAATGGATAACCAAGGATTCCACAAAACACACATCAATGTTCCTGAATCAATTTTCAAACCAAAAGGCAGATCATCCTCTTCAGCATCTAGATTTCAGCAGTTCTATTAGAAATGCTATCGAGGAGGTATCCTTGTGTTTTTAGTGTGACACCATATGCTAGTTGGAGTAGCAGTCAGCTCCCTAGATGGATTTTCTTCATCCTTTGATGACTCGCAATCTTTATTTCCATGGTCTCATACCCCTCTGTTCATCATCACTAACTGCTGCTCCCTGAACTCCAGTAGATAATGATGAGACTACTAATTTACTGGGTAACAGTATATGGGCTAGGCAGCAGGTCAGGTTCCCACAGGACTGCATGAGAAGTAGAGTCCTTCTGAAGGAGAGTACAGATCAGATTGTTTTCATTCATCATATCTTTGAGGAATGCTTTCTTGACGAGGATTTCTCTTTCTTCTCTTCCGGTCTGAAAGACGTGAACTCCTTACCCCAGAGAGTAGTGCTCTCGAACTCTGAGATTAAAATAATTCCACCAGATTCAAACTGGAGACAAAACTACCATTAGGTGCCCACTATATGAATGCTTGGACACCAATAAGAGAAAAAGAAATAAAGAAAATATTTGAAAACATACAGACATGTAGCACCAATAACAAAATGAAGGTACCTTTTATTTTCTCTTTCAAAGCATACAAGTTAACTCCGTCTTAAGGACAAGTTTATACATTATACAAGTATCTATTTGATTGTGCAAATAAACAGTTTGATCCGGATCCCAACAAATTATTTATACTAATGAATAAAAAGATAAACAGCATAGAAGAACAAGAAAAATCTCATCTATAACTTATGTAGAGAGAAAAATTAACAAAACAGTTAATCCAAAAGTGGAAAAGGACAATACAGTAGGATGAAATTGCAAGGAGTTCTTAATGACCAAGGATAATCAAAGTCACACTAATAGTTTCAACATAAAAATGGTATACCACCTAAATCCAAATTGAGACCCATAGCCAACATGAGACTTGACCAGAATTCTACTTCTTCACAAGACAGGCTAGATTATATAAGTAGGTTTGGGGACATCAGAAGTTACCTATAAGCAATTAGACTTCTTAGCCAATCTTAATAAATTCTAAGGTTGAACTAACTCGCAGGTGAGGCACTTAAGGAACTTCTACAGGATTTATACAGATAACACAAGTAAGAGCTTTTGGGCCTTTTTAGGTAGAAAAGGGCTTAACAAACATGAACAGCCTTGCAAGTACAAAACTTTGACATAAATTACTTAACTTCACATTTCAATGATAGTTATAGATGATATGCTAAAGATCCTGACGTTAGAAAAATCGCACTGCACTAGAAACCTGGTTTACATTGTTTCATATAAGAAATAATCAAGAGTATCAATTATATTGAAACAATAATTTACTCTGAAAATGCACAAAAGTATAACTGACCTAGAGATGAAAGACACGGTTAGCATGTATAGCAGCTGTTGATGAGAGAGCATGGGAAGGTGATTCATGGCAGCTCTTGAACTGCAGCTTCTTTGCCACTTTTAACCATTGTGGAGTTGCAAAGTTAGCAGCTTCACACAATTGAATCCTGATTTTTGAAATGTCAATTTAAAACAAGAAAAGTACAAGGATGGAGCAGTTTAAGAATATTATATCTTGAATATATTAACTACAGTATATATAGTACATAAAATATAGCTTTATCTTGATGTAGTCTAGAGCAAAAACAGTCTTTGAGAGAGGAGAACTGGTAATAATTTCATAAAAGCATCGCAAATAACCAATTCAGATTAATAGGAAGCTAGTAGTCATGCATAAAGATAAAAGATATTGCTGTCTGATTTTGATGCAGCAATGGCACTACCACACAATTTTATGAGTTATATAATTGGAAGGCCTTACAGTTTAAAGCAGGATTATCAATTCTAGTGACATTCATATTCAACAATGATTAAAAGGCAACATGATACAACCACTATATAATACTGGAAACCAATTGTCTTAGAAAATGCACACGGTCCCTTTATGAAATCTAAAAGACATTAATTAAATGTTCAACATCTACTTTGAGTTTGAATATTAGATTACTAGAATGCAGAAAACTAAAAATTTTGGCTTATTAATTGAGTAATTACATGTGTTTCAGTTGCATATCTATTTCCCCAGACTTTCAAAATGGTGTACACTGATTTAACGGTTATCTTGCTAAAGGTGATGAAAAAATCAGCAATCAATTCATCTAACATTGAAATGGGTTAGAGGTTTTTTAATCTACTTTGCTTCTTTCTCACCACTATGTGTAGAATTTCTATTAAAGGACTGTTTGGTTGTGCAAAAAAAAAAAACTACTATGGGAAATATATTTTATATAAATGTTCTCTTTCTTTATTTGGTTCTTATCTTGAAATCAAGAAGATTGTGAGGTGGCACATTCTTATTGAATGATGTGACTCAAAGTTTAGGAAACCCATTTTATGGGTTTTTTGAGATGGGAGGAATAAATTATTGATGGTTTCTCCTCGCAATTTTTTCTTTGGTTTCTAAGAAACCAACCAAACAGCCCCTAACCAACATTCCTAGAAATCCCATGCAATGACTTTGTTAAGTATTCTTTGAATCTTTTTCACTTTTCTGATCATATCATCCATAAGAACCGCGGCCAATAACAATCTATGCAGATAGTACATTGCCATCTCTGTATCATCAAAGATAGAAAACTTTATCACCTCGCCTAACGCTGATTTGTTGAGAATAATCAAATAAAACCAATTGTTGTGAACTATCGTTTTTCTTTAAAGCTTAAAGTTTTAAGATTTCTTGTTTCACAAGAAATAACAAGTTAAGCAAAAATGATGATCTAGTTCAAGTTAAATTTAAGCCCGATGTATGTAAAACAACTGAGGTCAACTTGATTCAATATGCAGAATATGCCAATAAGCAGTCCACCAAATTAGAATACTGGTGGTTCTATCAGTTTAAATGTAGCTGGGATTCAAATGGGACTGAGTGTTGTGTCTAATTGCTCTGGGAGAGTATGCTTTTCTTACCTGAATGACATCAGAACATGCGCACCACCCTTGTCGTGCAATAACCTCTCTACCTCAATTGCATGTTGCAAACAGAAGATCCAAGGGTCTACTAAATTCATTAGATGAAGTCCACTTGTTTTCATCAGCACTTCTTTCTAATGGTACACCATGGGGCTATGAATTTCAGGAAGAGGCCCTGTGACGGAACAATTGAATTGTTTAATAGAGTTTCAACATCTGGATTAGTCTTCATGTTTGCACTTTCTTGCATCCATTAAAACCGATAGTTTAAAAGGTTTAAATTATAAGGTTTTATCTTTAGAGGTCAGTATTACTTTTATCTCTAGAAAAAAAATGTATGAAAAGTTTAAGTTAAATCCCTCCAGCTGACAGGAAAATTCCTTACGCTTTCATTCAGCAAATTAAGGCCGCCTTTGCACCCACGCTTTCTAAAAAGAGACATGATTGCTTTCTTCTGGAGACACCTTGCAGCTTGAATCTGGTTTTCTTGTACCCTTGAAATATTGCAACTTCCCTCTGGACCATAAGAAAAATCAAGATAAAGCTTTTCTGGATTGAAGATACAGAAGTTGATTGTTTGAATAGTAATTTAAGTTGACATCAATGGTGAAGGTAACATCAATAAGAATCATGTTCATCTATGAACATGCAACAAAATCAACTCAACAAGCACAACTTAAATGTAGCTTCAAGGATAGATGCTTACAGTTGAAATCACATATAACACGCTACTATCCAAGCATACAAATAAACTGGTGTTGATTGCCTACACAAAGTTGGCACACAGAAGACCCAATTTTATCTTAATTCTTATGAAACGTGAGCTAATACTTAACAAGTGCAAGATTTTTCACCGGATTTATTAAACTTATGCATTGGAGGTGTACAAAACTCTTCAATAATTCACACTCAAAATCAGTTTAAAAGACCCTAGGAGTTTGTTTGAATTAGTCTTCAGTATGGAATTAAGTGTTGAATTTTTTATACAAGGTCTACATTTTGTAAATTAATGTCGCAAGACTCTGCACCATTGAAATAAGGAATCTAGGAATAATGGAATAAATAGGTAATGATTGGAGAAATAAAACACAAAATGATACGCATGCAATGAGTTAAAGAATGCTTAAATAATAAAACAGGAAGTTTACCTTGCCAAATTAGGGTAGCGTCCAATCCAATCCTGCGTGTCCAAAGCACATCTTGGTATCCCCACTTTCTCATCAGACTCCAGTGAAAACAGAAAATAACCTTTCCGGTTGCTCCATGAGGCTTCACCACTGCCATAAATGGATAACCAAGGATTCCACAAGCAACACACATCAATGTTCCTGAATCAATTTTCAAACCAAAAGGCAGATCATCCTCTTCAGCATCTAGATTTCAGCAGTTCTATTAGAAATGCTATCGAGGAGGTATCCTTGTGTTTTTAGTGTGACACCATATGCTAGTTAGTAGTCAGCTCCCTAGATGGATTTTCTTCATCCTTTGATGACTCGCAATCTTTATTTCCATGGTTCATACCCTCTGTTCATCACCACTGCTGCTCCCTGAACTCCAGTAGATAATGATGAGACTACTAATTTACTGGGTAACAGTATATGGGCTAGGCAGCAGGTCAGGTTCCCACAGGACTGCATGAGAAGTAGAGTCCTTCTGAAGGAGAGTACAGATCAGATTGTTTTCATTCATCATATCTTTGAGGAATGCTTTCTTGACGAGGATTTCTCTTTCTTCTCTTCCGGGTCTGAAAGACGAACTCCTTACCCCAGAGAGTAGTGCTCTCGAACTCTGAGATTAAAATAATTCCACCAGATTCAAACTGGAGACAAAACTACCATTAGGTGCCCACTATATGAATGCTTGGACACCAATAAGAGAAAAAGAAATAAAGAAAATATTTGAAAACATACAGACATGTAGCACCAATAACAAAATGAAGGTACCTTTTATTTTTCTCTTTCAAAGCATACAAGTTAACTCGCCTTAAGGACAAGTTTATACATTATACAAGTATCTATTTGATTGTGCAAATAAACAGTTTGATCCGGATCCCAACAAATTATTTATACTAATGAATAAAAAGATAAACAGCATAGAAGAACAAGAAAAATCTCATCTATAACTTATGTAGAGAGAAAATTAACAAAACAGTTAATCCAAAAGTGGAAAAGGACAATACAGTAGGATGAAATTGCAAGGAGTTCTTAATGACCAAGGATAATCAAAGTCACACTAATAGTTTCAACATAAAAATGGTAACTTCACCTAAATCCAAATTGAGACCCATAGCCAACATGAGACTTGACCAGAATTCTACTTCTTCACAAGACAGGCTAGATTATATAAGTAGGTTTGGGGACATCAGAAGTTACCTATAAGCAATTAGACTTCTTAGCCAATCTTAATAAATTCTAAGGTTGAACTAACTCGCAGGTGAGGCACTTAAGGAACTTCTACAGGATTTATACAGATAACACAAGTAAGAGCTTTTGGGCCTTTTTAGGTAGAAAAGGGCTTAACAAACATGAACAGCCTTGCAAGTACAAAACTTTGACATAAATTACTTAACTTCACATTTCAATGATAGTTATAGATGATATGCTAAAGATCCTGGCGTTAGAAAAATCGCACTGCACTAGAAACCTGGTTTACATTGTTTCATATAAGAAATAATCAAGAGTATCAATTATATTGAAACAATAATTTACTCTGAAAATGCACAAAAGTATAACTGACCTAGAGATGAAAGACACGGTTAGCATGTATAGCAGCTGTTGATGAGAGAGCATGGGAAGGTGATTCATGGCAGCTCTTGAACTGCAGCTTCTTTGCCACTTTTAACCATTGTGGAGTTGCAAAGTTAGCAGCTTCGCCACAATTGAATCCTGATTTTTGAAATGTCAATTTAAAACAAGAAAAGTACAAGGATGGAGCAGTTTAAGAATATTATATCTTGAATATATTAACTACAGTATATATAGTACATAAAATATAGATGTTCCTTGGCTTACTCTTATTTCAATTTAAATTCAGAGAGAAAGGGAAAGAATTGTACTGCAAGTCTGCAAGAGCTCTTTTAGATGACAAATTATACAATTAAATGATTATAGAGACCACGCTTACTATCATAATATTTTCTGTTCTAAGTCTCACTCTGTACCGATAGTCCTTTCAAATGTACTGTCACACGTGTTCAAAGAACATAATCTTAGGGAAAGCAAATTTACTGTTTTTGTGGCATCAAAGATCTATAAAATTTTAGTTGGTATGCATACCCTCCCTCCATAGCTTCAAGTTAAATTCCTCATAAAAGAAGGTAAGTAAAGAAAGATGTAAAATCTATTTGACACAAACCAGAACTTATTGGACGTAACAAAACTACAAAAGTCTCATCTTCAAGACTTCAACAAGTCACCAAGCTTGTATATTTATCTTGATTCTGTGTAGAAAACAATCTAATGGCTTCAGTAATATCATGTACATCCCAAAGCTCAAGTTTCAAAACTCTCTTAATATATTGTTATCATCCTTAAATAATGAAATTTGACAACTAATTTATAACGAATTTTAACCATGTAGAAGCAGCCTCCACAGACTTAATGGCTTTTGTTTCATTTTACGGTATGCAACGAATAGATAGTTTGTCCTGTCAAATGATTTTAAAAATTAAAAAGTCAACCTAATATTGTAACCAAAAATCATGGGGCCGCATATGAACGACATTGACACTGAAAAGTTCACACAAAACAACAATGACAGTAAGAAGCCTCATCTGAATACAGTTTCCACAACATATCCAACAAGATTTGGCTTAGAGTAGAAGTGCATATGGTTCACAACCCATTATCAATGACAACATTTTCATGCTCGTAATTTCCGATGGAAAATTAGGAACGTGCTTTGCAAGACCAATTAACTACTTTTGTCTTTTAAGAGCATGTGATGGGTAAAAGGAAGGTAGAAAAATCATACTTAGACATTTAGACTTTGCAACTTAGAAATATGTAACACTATTTATCATCAAAAGAAACATAAAGCTGGAACATATCATTGAAACTTACCATGGCTGAACCCGACATGATAAGCTCTAGGAAATGTCACAACAAATTCACCAGGATTCTGTACTAATCTGAATGCAAATTCCAGACAATTATCACTAAAGTCACCAAACTCACTTAATAAAACAATTACCAATAATTTAGTTCAAGCAACAATTATACCTGCAACAAGGAACCCCTGCATTGACAATCACTTCTGGTGACAACAACGTTGTCTTCTCACCCAAGATCGTAAATGCCTCTGCCACAAACAGAAATAAACCCCAGTTAACGCAATGGCCAAAACATCAAACAAACATCCAAGAACAACATACACAAATCTTGATACCTAACCGATCAAGATCTCCTCCATACCCCTCCACTCTTACAACGTCCTCCATCGTGCTAGCAAACTCTCCCGGCACTGCATACCAAGTCTTGGGCGCACCCATATGCAAGAAATTCAAGCTATGAAGCTCATGATCCTCTATATGCCAGGCAAACCAACTAAACAACATCCCAATATAAACCATAGGCGAAGTAACCCCGGGGACCTCATCGGGCATGAACCGGGTAAGTGACCCCGGTGCCCGTGCAATAACCTGCAAATTCCATGGACTATTTGAAAGCTTCCACCCCGATGTTCCCTCCTCAACAGAACTCTTTGCCTGCTCGACAAATTTCCTCCGTCTTTTCCGATACAAGAACGGCTCCTCCGGCGCCGCAAACCCCGACCCTGGCACATCATTCGCATACTCCACGTAAATCGGCTTCTCAGCCGCCGCTTTCCAAAACAGGGACTCAATAAGCAATGGGGTCACTTCCTTAAACCCAGAAAGCTGCGATTTTTGAAAAGTTTTCGACTTTGATTCGAACTGCTCAAGCGTATAAAACTCCCCACTCTGCCATACCTGCTGCTTGTGCCGATGAGCCTGCGCCTTCCTAGCGCCGAGCTCCTGGTGGCGGGTAGTGAAGCGGGTGGACGAGGGATCGGGCGCGAGCGAGCGGGTGAGGTTATTGACGACGAATTTCTTCGAGGGTTTGGGGAGAGGAGGGATGATCTTACAAATTCCGAAGGCTGAAGCCTCGCGTTCGATGCGAGAGATGAAGGCGATGGGGTCGGCGAACTCGGTCTCGGTTGGGCGGTACTCGGGGGCGAGGGGGAGCGATTCCAGCCATTTCGGGATCGAATTGGGATCGGACATTGGAGAATTTGGGGGGATTTTAGGGTTAGGGTTTGACGAAACCCTAGAATTTGGGGGGAGAATCTATTGTACAGTGAGGGAGGAGTGAGGTAACAGTGATGACGGGATGAGAGAGGAGTTGATATGTAGTTGCCAGGACGTGGGTGGGTAACGGAAAATGGGTGGGCGGGTGGGTAGCTTTCTGTGGGTGTGTGGGTGGGTATTTTAGGTATAGTAGAATATTTTGGGTAAATTACACTTTCCCCCGTAAACTTTGAGGGTTTTGCATATAACTCCCTAAACTTTGTTTATTCCACTTAACTCCCTAGATTTAACCACCTCCAAGTGAAGACGAAACTTCGACGGGTCACATGTCAATCACGTGACAGAATGAAAATATTCATCTTCTTATTATAAATTAGGGTTACTTTTAGTGACATTGATAAAATCCATCTTTTTGATTTTTTTTTTAAATTTTATGTAAACCACCTTTACTTGTAATATTCATACAATGTCACACTTTTTTACCATTTTTTATTAAAAAAGACTCCAAATATCCATAATATCCTCCTCCTCCAAAATCCACCTCTGGTGAGTTTGGGGGAACTTGGCCGGAGAAGATGAACAGAAGAGGAAGGGGAGGCTGAGGGAGGATTGAAGGGAGAGATTGAGAAGATGGCTAGAGAGGGAGTTGGAATTGATGCTGAGAACATGGAGGAAGGTGATGGGAGCGAAGAGATGAAGGGTGAGGAGGAAGAGGAGGTGGTGAAGGAGGACAAGTGAGCATATTATGAGTATTTGGTGTCGTTTTCAAACTGTTAGGGTGAAAAGGTGTGGCATTGCAAGGATGATAGCAAGTAAAATTAGTTTAATAACAAAATCGAACAGATGATTTCCATCAATTTTTTTTTTTGGTCAATGATTTCCATCAATTTCACTATAAGTAAAAGTGATTTTCATGTAAAAACCCTAAATTTTATCACATTATCTTTTGTTTTCCTCCATTTTCGTGGTTATATCTCATAAATGGCATTTGGTCTTCACAATGGACTAGTAACAATGTTAGGGTTGTGGAAAAATTTTTAATGCAGAATTAAGTGAGACACCCGAGTCTAGAGGGTCAAGGGAATAAGTAGAATTGATGGGTTATATGAAAACCCTCCAAAACTTGAGGATGCTTAAGTGAAGTATTAGATTCTAAGATTTATCTCCAAAGAAATTGTTTTAGATTATTTTTGGCATAATAACCTTGTATTTAAAAGGTTTGTTTTGATACTAGTTCCTTAAATCTTTAAAATTTTGAATTTTCCCTCGGATCATTAAAATTGCTATTATCTTCCCAGTCTTATAAAGGCAATTGTTGCTCGTGATTGCAAGGATTAATTTGAAATAATTTATAAGAATTGGAGGATCTTATAGCAATTTAAATGATTTGAGGGACTAATTATGAACCAATCTATAATGATTGGGGACCTAATAGCAATTTCAATGATCAGTTAGAATATTATAAAAATTAAGGGACTAATATAAAAACCTCTTACTATTTATCTTGAAAACTTGATTTTCCTTATATTTGGTTCATAATTTTAGATAGTTTGATTATAAGTACATGTCTCATTTAGGTATTTGTTTTCATGCAATTGATGGGTTTTGAATTGTAAAATGGGACTCACAAGTTAAAAATTCTAGATTTTTATTAAATGCATTGCTTGTTGGGTATTTTTCATGCCACGTATTTGGATTGCCACATAGTATGGATGCATCAAAGGTGATCTCCTAAAACTATGCCGATTTTAGCCGAATTTGTTATTTGATGCCCCAAGAGTACATGTACCATATCAAAGATGAGATCCTCTACATCCTTGGTTGTAGAGAACTTATACAATCCATCAATTAAAATTTTACACTTAGTGGACCCCATGAATTATATTATTTTTCTAAATTATATAAAAAGTTTTTAATAGTAGGACCCATTGAGATAAACCAATACTATTAACACATGTAACTAATTGTAGGTATTATCTACAATCAAGATTGTAGAGAATCTAAGCTCAATATCAAAGTTGTAAAAGATGAGAAAGATAGAGATCATAGATAAACGATCGCAAAGAATTACACTAAGGTTTTTATTCTTCAAAAGCTAATGTCTACATCTAAACCCAGAAAGCTGCGATTTTTGAAAAGTTTTCGACTTTGATTCGAACTGCTCAAGCGTATAAAACTCCCCACTCTGCCATACCTGCTGCTTGTGCCGATGAGCCTGCGCCTTCCTAGCGCCGAGCTCCTGGTGGCGGGTAGTGAAGCGGGTGGACGAGGGATCGGGCGCGAGCGAGCGGGTGAGGTTATTGACGACGAATTTCTTCGAGGGTTTGGGGAGAGGAGGGATGATCTTACAAATTCCGAAGGCTGAAGCCTCGCGTTCGATGCGAGAGATGAAGGCGATGGGGTCGGCGAACTCGGTCTCGGTTGGGCGGTACTCGGGGGCGAGGGGGAGCGATTCCAGCCATTTCGGGATCGAATTGGGATCGGACATTGGAGAATTTGGGGATTTTAGGTTAGGGTTTGACGAAACCCTAGAATTTGGGGAGAATCTATTGTACAGTGAGGGAGGAGGAGGTAACAGTGATGACGGGATGAGAGGAGTTGATATGTAGTTGCCAGGACGTGGGTGGGTAACGGAAAATGGGTGGGCGGGTGGGTAGCGTTCTGTGGGTGTGTGGGTGGGTATTTTAGGTATAGTAGAATATTTTGGGTAAATTACACTTTACCCCGTAAACTTTGAGGGTTGTGCATATAACTCCCTAAACTTTGTTTATTCCACTTAACTCCCTAGATTTAAGCACCTCCAAGTGAGGACGAAACTTCGACGGGTCACATGTCAATCACGTGATAGAATGAAAATATTCATCTTCTTATTATAAATTAGGGTTACTTTTAGTGACATTGATAAAATCCATCTTTTTGATTTTTTTTAAATTTTATGTAAACCACCTTTACTTGTAATATTCATACAATTTCACACTTTTTAACCATTTTTTATTAGAAAAGACTCCAAATATCCATAATATCCTCCTCCTCCAAAATCCACCTCTGACGAGTTTGGGGATGAAAGAGAAAGAAGAGGAAGGGGAGGCTGAGGGAGGATTGAAGGGAGAGATTGAGAAGATGGCTAGAGAGGGAGTTGGAATTGATGCTGAGAACATGGAGGAAGGTGATGGGAGTGAAGAGATGAAGGGTGAGGAGGAAGAGGAGGTGGTGAAGGAGGACAAGTGAGCATATTATGAGTATTTGGTGTCGTTTTCAAACTGTTAGGGTGAAAAGGTGTGGCATTGCAAGGATGATAGCAAGTAAAATTAGTTTAATAACAAAATCGAACAGATGATTTCCATCAATTTTTTTTTTTGGTCAATGATTTCCATCAATTTCACTATAAGTAAAAGTGATTTTCATGTAAAAAAACCCTAAATTTTATCACATTATCTTTTTTTTTCCTCCATTTTTCAGGGTTATATCTCATAAATGGCATTTGGTCTTCACAATGGACTAGTAACAATGTTAGGGTTGTGGAAAAATTTTTAATGCAGGAATTAAGTGAGACACCCCAGAGTCTAGAGGGTCAAGGGAATAAGTAGAATTCAGTGGGTTATATGAAAACCCTCCAAAACTTGAGGATGCTTAAGTGAAGTATTAGATTCTAAGATTTATCTCCAAAGAAATTGTTTTAGATTATTTTTGGCATAATAACCTTGTATTTAAAAAGGTTTGTTTTGATACTAGTTCCTTAAATCTTTAAAATTTTGAATTTTTCCCTCGGATCATTAAAATTGCTATTATCTTCCCAGTCTTATAAAGGCAATTGTTGCTCGTGATTGCAAGGATTAATTTGAAATAATTTATAAGAATTGGAGGATCTTATAGCAATTTAAATGATTTGAGGGACTAATTATGAACCAATCTATAATGATTGGGGACCTAATAGCAATTTCAATGATCAGTTAGAATATTATAAAAATTAAGGGACTAATATAAAAACCTCTTACTATTTATCTTGAAAACTTGATTTTCCTTATATTTGGTTCATAATTTTAGATAGTTTGATTATAAGTACATGTCTCATTTAGGTATTTGTTTTCATGCAATTGATGGGTTTTGAATTGTAAAATGGGACTCACAAGTTAAAAATTCTAGATTTTTATTAAATGCATTGTTTGTTGGATATTTTTCATGCCACGTATTTGGATTGCCACATAGTATGGATGCATCAAAGGTGATCTCCTAAAATTATGCCGATTTTAGCCGAATTTGTTATTTGATGCAGTCCTAGTAGGGCTGCAGCCATATCAAAGCATAGAGATCCTCTACATCCTTGGTTGTAGAGAACTTATACAATCCATCAATTAAAATTTTACACTTAGTGGACCCCATGAATTATATTATTTTTCTAAATTATATAAAAAGTTTTTAATAGTAGGACCCATTGAGATAAACCAATACTATTAACACATGTAACTAATTGTAGGTATTATCTACAATCAAGATTGTAGAGAATCTAAGCTCAATATCAAAGTTGTAAAAGATGCAGAAAGATAGAGAGAACACGATAAACGATCGCAGCAATTACACTAAGGTTTTTTATTCTTCAAAAGCTAATGTCTACATCTAGAAAAAGAGTCTTTTATAGACTAAAAAAGAAAAGGAAAAAATATAAAATAATATATTTTTAATTAAAAATAGAAAAATGCCAAAAACTAGAAAATATCCTTCTATAAGGAAAGAGGATCCTCCATATCAATTTTTAGCCAAAACGGAATCCGTTTACCCCTCCAAATTGGAGAGTCAAACACTGTTTAAAATAGAAAGGAAAAAAAAAACTTTGACCGCGATTTTGTGACCCAAAATGATTTTGGGAGAGCTTCGAAAGGACTGGTCTTTTACGCGTTTTTAAATTTAGTCCCTCTAACCATTAGACCAAAACTCCGAAGTTATGGTGAGGGTCGAGGATTATAGTTTTATATTAATTCTAACATGTCCTTAAGTTGAGCATCTTTTTATATGAAGTGAACGGACTCACTGCATGTCAATTTTAGAAAATCCACTTAAAATTCGTGGCCGGTGAGATTTGAACCTGGGTTGCTTTGATACCATTTTAAATTTAATCCCTCTAACCATTACACCAAAACTCCGAAGTTATGGTGAGGGTCGAAGATTATAGTTTTATATTAATTCTAACATGTTTGAAGTTCCGCTGCTCTTGACCCTTATAGGATTGAACTAGTCCGTGTAGGCCAGAGCTACCTCTAGAGCTGCATCATCCTCCCCGAGCTGAAAAGAGCTCGACCCGAGCTTGCATCATTATTTTAGTCACATATTCCCAACAAAATTCATGTTCAAATAAATAAAATTTCGTTGCCTTTTATACCCCCATTCAAATCATCTTTAATATCCATTGCAAACAAACACGATTTTTGAATATGAAAATTTCAAAATTCATTACATGCATCAATATGCAATTCACTAACCAAACAGGTAGGATATGATATTTATCTTAAGCGGATCAAATCAATTTCGGGGTTTACTCCGCATCCGGATAACCTGGTCTGATTGCAACCAACTTTCTTTTTTGCAAGAATGTTTCCTTTTGGACCCTGGGACCTTTGATGGGACGAGGTGAAATTTTTTTTCCATATTTATTTTGATCTTTTACATTCCAAGCTGGACATACACACACAGTAAATAGGGGCAAACTTGGAATTATTGGAGTTTTTTCATCTTCTTCCCCAAACCTTCTACTTCTTCTAATCTCCAGCCATTGTTAATGAAATACGACCAATTAAATCCTTTTCATTCAGCATGATTTCTCCTACGCGACTTGAGCCATACAAGGGGGGAAAAACAAACTGGAACTATGAACAGAAAATCATCTAATTTTCTCTCAACAGACAAATTGCCTCTGTTCCCCAAAAAGATCCCAATAACTATGTCAGATGGCATTGCAAATTTGCAATTGATTTATCAGCTTGAGGAGTTGCGATTTTATCTTTGCATAAATTTAATTCGTGGGAGATTTCTGAATCAATTGAAGTTTTGGGTCTTGAGGCCTTTTGAGTTCAAGGTCAATTCCGTCCAATTGGAAAGTCTCATGTGAGTTGAATTTGAGAGATGAATGATCGAGGATTTTGAGCTTTTGCAAATTGTCTTTACTTGGAGGCGTTAACCACGGTGTGTCCCCAATTTGATTGGAGGCCTCAAGGAGACAAGGAAAAATATAAAATAATATATTTTTAATTAAAAATAGAAAAATGCCAAAACTAGAAAATATCCTTCTACAAGGAAAGAGGATCCTCCATATCAATTTTTAGCCAAAGCTGAATCCGTTTACCCCCCAAATTGGAGAGTCAAACAACATTATAAATAGAAAGGAAAAAAACTGACCTTGATTTTGTGACCCAAAATGATTTTGGGAGAGCTTGAAAGGACCGGTCTTTCTTGATTCCAACTGTTTGAAGTTCAGTCTTGACCCTATAGAATTGAACTAGTCAGGTGTAGGCGGAAACTACCTCTAGAAACGCATCATCCTCCCATTTGAAAAGAGCTCGACAGAACTTGCATCATTATTTTAGTCACATATTCCCAACAAAATTCATGTTCAAATAAATAAAATTTAGTTGCATTTTATACCCCATTCAAATCATCTTTAATATCCATTGCAAACAAACACGATTTTGAATATGAAAATTTCAAAATTCATTACATGCATCAATATGCAATTCACTAACCAAACAGGTAGGATATGATATTTATCTTAAGCGGATCAAATCAATTTCGGGGTTTACTCCGCATCCGGATAACCTGGTCTGATTGCAACCAACTTTCTTTTTGCAAGAATGTTTCCTTTGGACCCTGGGACCTTTGATGGGACGAGGTGAAATTTTTTCCATATTTATTTTGATCTTTTACATTCCAAGCTGGACATACACACACAGTAAATAGGCAAACTTGGAATTATTGGAGTTTTCATCTTCTTCCCCAAACCTTCTACTTCTAATCTCCAGCCATTGTTAATGAAATACGACCAATTAAATCCTTTTCATTCAGCATGATTTCTCCTACGCGACTTGAGCCATACAAGGGGAAAACAAACTGGAACTATGAACAGAAAATCATCTAATTTTCTCAACAGACAAATTGCCTCTGTTCCCCAAAAGATCCCAATAACTATGTCAGATGGCATTGCAAATTTGCAATTGATTTATCAGCTTGAGGAGTTGCGATTTTATCTTTGCATAAATTTAATTCGTGGGAGATTTCTGAATCAATTGAAGTTTTGGGTCTTGAGGCCTTTGAGTTCAAGGTCAATTCCGTCCAATTGGAAAGTCTCATGTGAGTTGAATTTGAGAGATGAATGATCGAGGGGATTTTTGAGCTTTTTTGCAAATTGTCTTTACTTGGAGGCGTTAACCACGGTGTGTCCCCAATTTGATTGGAGGCCTCAAGGAGACAAGGATGGTTATCAGAAAACCCTCCTTAACTTTGGATGATTATCAGAAAACCCCCCTTAACTTTGAAAATATTAGAAAACCCCATTAGGTTTAGTTATCAGAAAACCCTTAACTTTGAAAATATTAGAAAACCCCATTAGGTTTAGGGTTATCAGAAAACTCCTTAACTTTGAGATTTTATTAGAAAACCCCTAATTTAAGGGTTTTCTGATAATCACAATACTTAAGGGTTTTCTGATATTTTGAAAGTTAAGGGGTTTTCCATAATTGTCCAAAGTTAAGGTGGTTCTGATATTTAGCCTTTCAAATTTAACGCTGTCGTCAAGTAATACAACACATTACCGCTACATCTTTTGCCTATTCCTGATAATTAGGACACACCTGAGGTACATGAAACATTTTGTAACTTGATCGCAGTAGTCATTTGAATGCATGTTATTTAGACATTGCAAGATACTTACCGACTTAGCCTTAAATATTTAGGTCGATAATCGGTTCAAATTGGTTTGTATTGTAGCAGACTTATTGGAAATTTCATGTATGAGTACAGGTTCCACATTATACTAATTAGAAAAGTAGCAATGAGTTTAAATAAGAGAAATTTAGGTGTTGATAGCCATATTCTGCTCCGGGGTTACCATGATATTATGATTAGCCAGTTCATAGAATGTTTGCAGTCATATTGTTATGCTTGTGATGTCAGAGGTTGACACACAAAAGATGAATAATGTCCGAGATTGCTCGTACAATGATTTATGATCTTATTAGCTTACTCATGGTGGAAAATCCTGCACATGTTGGCAATCATGTTCTCTCTCTCTATAATTGCCAATGTAGACCAAGTCAATAGAGGGTCATGGACCATGGTTCCCACACAAAAAAACCTATACTCATAAATGAATAGGGAGGCTTTATTGATAATTCCCTGGGTGAGTATATATAGTCTCACATTGAAAGAAGAGAATAATGAACTTGAATAGAAAAATGAGCTCGTACCTAACAATTTAAGCTTCCGATTAACTTTGATTCTCAACCTCTATTTAAAACTCATTTAACTTAACAATAGTCATCACACAAGCCATCATAGCCATTGTCACATGACATATATATACCCTACATACACATATATCTCTTTTGTTTTGTTATAGCATCATATGCTACGGCACTAAATAAAACTTCCAACCATTGTTACACTTTGCATCGCCGGCAACTTTGTCCCACTCGGTCAAAGCTTCTTAATTTCTTTTTTATTTTTGTTTTTTTATGTGCAATAATTTAAGTGAAATGTCCTTATCAAATACCTTATCATCTGCTGGCTTCAGACTTGATCTCCTTTGAAGTACTAATGGATCGACAATCTATTACAAAATCCAAGTCTAGCACAACACATTTTTCTGTTCCCTCTTATAAGTTTATAACCATAAAATCTACGTATTTGGTATTCATGCAAAATAATTGTGCAGTATTGATTCTAACTTGTAAGGGCATGGCCTGATAAAGCTAATTGTACTCCTATTACGTTTGGAAGATGTTCAAGTCTTACGGTAAAAGATAAGAGTAAATTTCAAGAGAAAAAAGCCTCTAAAATTTCGAAACTCTACTAAACTCATGAATTATTGAAAATCTCATAAATGATGTTAACAGGTAGAATAAATAGATTTGAATTATGATAAATTAAAGTTCTCGATGTAAAATTTGAACGAAGAGAAGAATATTCATGTGGGAGAACAAGACACAACAAGTAGGCCACATTTTACACCTTTTACTCGACGTATAAGTGCCATTTATGAGTTTTTCTAATTGCTCACAGGGTTTAGTGTAATTTTGAATGTTCAAATGGTTTTCTTTGTTTTATTTAGTGTAGAAGGATTTTTTCAAAATCCCCAAACTTCATGGGGTTTTTGTGAAATTTAAAACAAATTTTTTTTTTTGGAAACAAAGGTTCCATATGTAAGCAAAGTTTTCTCACATAGCATTCTCTCTTCATTCCTGCCTCTGAAAAACTCAATGCTAATTCTTTATCTCTTACCTCTCCTCTTCTCCTTCAAATCCTCACTCTCCTCCCAATTCTACGACACAACCTCGTGCTCCTCGCCGATCCCTCTCCAGGCTCGCTTCACGTCTGCAAGTCCTCCCTCTCCTCCTCCTGCAACACTTTCATAGTTTACAGAGCTCGTCGTGCCCTCAACAATGTCTCAAGCATCTCAAAACTCTTCGACGCAGATTTACATCAAGTTCTACAGGTAAATAACCTGACAGATTCGTCTGAGCTTCTTGAGGACAACAGAGAGATCTTACTCCCTATCGAATGCTCTTGCTCCTCTGGCTTCTTTCCTCGAGCTTATTTATACGGTTCCTTATATTATGACATATAATGATATCTCTTGTGATATCTTCGAAGGTTTGGTTAAGCTTTCCACACTGTCAGAGGAGAGCACTCATGATCCTGATAATGTTTGGAAAGGTTTGAAGCTGAATGTTCCTCTAAAATGTGCCTGTCCTGATGAAAATGAAACTAGCCAAGGATTTGGTATCTTGTTACTTAGACATTGCAAGATACTTACCGACTTAGCCTTAAATATTTAGGTCGATAATCGGTTCAAATTGGTTTGTATTGTAGCAGACTTATTGGAAATTTCATGTATGAGTACAGGTTCCACATTATACTAATTAGAA
The DNA here is from genome assembly GCA_012295165.1 of Asparagus setaceus. Taxonomy (NCBI): domain Eukaryota; kingdom Viridiplantae; phylum Streptophyta; class Magnoliopsida; order Asparagales; family Asparagaceae; genus Asparagus; species Asparagus setaceus. The sequence continues at coordinate 2,011,329 of CM022708.1, forward strand.
AAGTAGCAATGAGTTTAAATAAGAGAAATTTAGGTGTTGATAGCCATATTCTGCTCCGGGGTTACCATGATATTATGATTAGCCAGTTCATAGAATGTTTGCAGTCATATTGTTATGCTTGTGATGTCAGAGGTTGACACACAAAGATGAATAATGTCCGAGATTGCTCGTACAATGATTTATGATCTTATTAGCTTACTCATGGTGGAAAATCCTGCACATGTTGGCAATCATGTTCTCTCTCTCTATAATTGCCAATGTAGACCAAGTCAATAGAGGGTCATGGACCATGGTTCCCACACAAAAACCTATACTCATAAATGAATAGGGAGGCTTTATTGATAATTCCTGGGTGAGTATATATAGTCTCACATTGAAAGAAGAGAATAATGAACTTGAATAGAAAAATGAGCTCGTACCTAACAATTTAAGCTTCCGATTAACTTTGATTCTCAACCTCTATTTAAAACTCATTTAACTTAACAATAGTCATCACACAAGCCATCATAGCCATTGTCACATGACATATATATACCCTACATACACATATATCTCTTTTGTTTTGTTATAGCATCATATGCTACGGCACTAAATAAAACTTCCAACCATTGTTACACTTTGCATCGCCGGCAACTTTGTCCCACTCGGTCAAAGCTTCTTAATTTCTTTTTTATTTTTGTTTTTTTATGTGCAATAATTTAAGTGAAATGTCCTTATCAAATACCTTATCATCTGCTGGCTTCAGACTTGATCTCCTTTGAAGTACTAATGGATCGACAATCTATTACAAAATCCAAGTCTAGCACAACACATTTTTCTGTTCCCTCTTATAAGTTTATAACCATAAAATCTACGTATTTGGTATTCATGCAAAATAATTGTGCAGTATTGATTCTAACTTGTAAGGGCATGGCCTGATAAAGCTAATTGTACTCCTATTACGTTTGGAAGATGTTCAAGTCTTACGGTAAAAAGATAAGAGTAAATTTCAAGAGAAAAAAAGCCTCTAAAATTTCGAAACTCTACTAAACTCATGAATTATTGAAAATCTCATAAATGATGTTAACAGGTAGAATAAATAGATTTGAATTATGATAAATTAAAGTTCTCGATGTAAAATTTGAACGAAGAGAAGAATATTCATGTGGGAGAACAAGACACAACAAGTAGGCCACATTTTTACACCTTTTACTCGACGTATAAGTGCCATTTATGAGTTTTTCTAATTGCTCACAGGGTTTAGTGTAATTTTGAATGTTCAAATGGTTTTCTTTGTTTTATTTAGTGTAGAAGGATTTTTTTTTTCAAAATCCCCAAACTTCATGGGGGTTTTTGTGAAATTTACCAAAACAAATTTTTTTTTTGGAAACAAAGGTTCCATATGTAAGCAAAAGTTTTCTCACATAGCATTCTCTCTTCATTCCTGCCTCTGAAAAACTCAATGCTAATTCTTTATCTCTTACCTCTCCTCTTCTCCTTCAAATCCTCACTCTCCTCCCAATTCTACGACACAACCTCGTGCTCCTCGCCGATCCCCTCTCCAGGCTCTCGCTACGTCTGCAAGTCCTCCCTCTCCTCCTCCTGCAACACTTTCATAGTTTACAGAGCTCGTCGTGCCCTCAACAATGTCTCAAGCATCTCAAAACTCTTCGACGCAGATTTACATCAAGTTCTACAGGTAAATAACCTGACAGATTCGTCTGAGCTTCTTGAGGACAACAGAGAGATCTTACTCCCTATCGAATGCTCTTGCTCCTCTGGCTTCTTTCACTCCGAGCTTATTTATACGGTTCCTTATATTATGACATATAATGATATCTCTTGTGATATCTTCGAAGGTTTGGTTAAGCTTTCCACACTGTCAGAGGAGAGCACTCATGATCCTGATAATGTTTGGAAAGGTTTGAAGCTGAATGTTCCTCTAAAATGTGCCTGTCCTGATGAAAATGAAACTAGCCAAGGATTTCGGTATCTTGTTACTTACCCGATTCAAGAATGGGATGAACCGAGACTTATAACTGAGAAATTTGGGATTTCTCTTGGTGATTTGTTAGCTCAGAACAGTCTGCTGGATTCAAACCCAACTTTGTTTACTAATACTACAGTTTTGGTTCCTCTTAGAGATATTCCAATTATAAATTGGAATTTATCGGATCCAGATGACCGAGATCATGGCTTCACTCCATTTTCACCAAGTGAGATGATCGATACAAAGGCGAGGAGCAAGATTTTGTATGTTATTGTAACAATTATTGGATTGTTTTCGGCGTTTCTTTTGCTATCAGGAGTTTCTTTTTGTTGTAGAGCCAAGAATAGAAAGAAAGGTGTTAAGATCAAACACTCGTCTTCTCACTCAACTCCTACATGTTTATCTCCTGATATAATCGCAGTCATGTCCAAATACTCTCTCATTAGTTACACAACCGAAGAGCTAAGTGGAGCCACAAATGATTTCAGCGAAGAAACTCAATTGGGTTCTTCGGTTTTCAAGGGTAGAATCGGTGACAATGATCTTGTGATCAAGAAAATGGGATTTGGGGATGCAAGAAGAACAATCAGTATCCATTCCAAGATCAATCACTCAAGCATCGTTCAACTTGAAGGTGTGTGTTATGGAGATGATGAGTTATCTTCCTCGTTTCTAGTCTTCGAGTTTGCAAGAAATGGGAGTTTGAGAGATTGCTTGAAGAATTCAGCAAATGCTCTTTCATGGCAAAAGAGGACTCAAATTGCCTTTGATATCGCTATCGGGCTTCATTATATACATCATTGCACGATTCCTTCTTACATACATATGAACGTAAATAGTAGAAATATACTGATTACTGAGGATTGGAGGGCAAAAATTGCAAATTTAGGTGAAGGATCGATCATCACCAATTCTTATGAAATGGTATCGACGAAAGTTGATGTGTTTGGCTTCGGAGTTGTTCTTTTTGATATTCTGTCAGATAAGGAAATCAAAGATGGGAGTTTGTTGACGCAGAGATTGGGCTTTTTGCATGGTGAAGGAGGAGGGGGAGGTAATTGTTTTGATGAACTTAGGGGGTTTTTGGATCCAAATCTTAAGGATTATCCTGTTGGTGATGCTCTCTGTATGATTGTTTTGGCTAAAGGTTGTGTTGACAAAAATCCTATGAATCGGCCATCGATGAATGACATTTTGAAGATTCTTGCGAGAATGGTAAGATGATATATGTTCACTTATTGTAGGAAGAAGGTAAATAAGTTGTGTTAGCATATTCTCTTTACTGAAGCTTTTTTTAGCATTTCTGATTATTTTCAACTTGTACTTTCTTCTAGTTCTCATGGTGTTGTCGTCTTCACATTTGGAGAGTTGTGGTAGTTTATCGTAATGAAAGAAATCTTGAATTTGTTAGGTTTGATGTATTTGGAGATGCTACATCTCCAAATGTAGGAAAATGCTAAAATTGGGTCTTTGGTTTATGCAACAGTTCAAAGATTTCAGTTTGAACCCTGCACGTAATAGAAAGATCTTATTTCAGCATTGAAGCCTTTTAATGCATTAGATGCCATGATATTTATCAAATTTATCAGTGTGTCACAATTTCAGCGTGGGCTTGGTCTAGCAAAGATGTGGCACAATACCAATTAACAATTTTGCGTAAGTTTGCGTCCAAGCAGGCTAGTACAGTCCATCTCTCTTCACGAGTCTTTGCAACTCAACAAAATCGAAATGAGATATTTGCAAATTCTTTATTTACAAATGCGATAAATTTTAATAATTGTCATGTAGATCCAATAACAGCAACAGAAAATAGGATACGAAAAGATCTTCACTGTAAATACGAAAACATAAAACCAAAAGTTATCTAGGAAAGAATAAAGAAGTTTGATCTTGGAGTATTATCATGTATAATGTGTACGTATGTTTGTCTTGTCCACTGTTCTTCGGCCAAACCCTAGCAGAGATAGAATTATTGCCATATGGCCTATCTGCACAGAAAATCTCTCTAATGAAATATGGCAAACGAGACAGTGCCTTGCACTTTTCCTTTAGTTTTGAAACAATGTAATGGATGAAGAATAATCAATAAGCTAAGGTCCATGAGGATAACATCAGCCCCTCCCTAAGCACTGATCAGATTCCAGGTTGCCATGCCTGATTGCATGATTATACAAAGAGCTTTTCTGTTCCTACATAATAGGGCAGAATAAGCATTATTCTAGTTCAACACAGGATTATCGACATTAATAAAAATGTGGGAGCATGGAGATTTCGCCAGTCAATTACACAGAGAAGTGTTCATGACTTGCAATCAGACAGGTATAAAGACGCTGATATCATTAAACCTTGAATTAGTGAAGAAAAACCTAGGGTTGGGCGTGGGCCGGGTCGACCCGCGGGCTGACCCGGCCTAGCCCGTCATGGGTCACGACCCGGCCCAGCCCGTAGTGGGGCGGGCCCAACCTGGCCCATGATATAACAGGGTCACGGGCCGGGTCCAGCCCCAGACTCGGGGTCGAAAGTAGGCCCTACCGGCCACTGCCCACACGACTAACACCTTGGCCTACATGATATTTTTTGATTAGGTTAATATTTGCTTAATTTTGGGTATTTGGATCTTAGCGGTAGGCACAATTAAAATTCCATAGGTCTTTAGCACGTGGGCCTTTTGGCCTACTGAGAATTAAAGCAACGATTTTTAAGCTCGCTGCTGTCTACTTGGAAATTTTAAAAGTTTAATACAAGTTTAAAAATAGTTTAATACAAGTTTAAATTACTAAAAAATAAATAAAAAATAATTTTATAATTGTAAATACAAGCTTAATATAATTAAAAAGATAAAAAATAGGGAAAAAGAGTTGGATGAAAAATCTATAGGCCTACCCGATCCCGCGGCCGTGGGCCGGGTCGAACCGACCCTGGACCGGGTGTCAGGTCGGACGGGTCCGTTCATACTACGGGATCGGTAGGCCCGATCCACTTTGATCCGGCCGGGCCCGGGTCAGGCATGACCCGACCTTGAACCTGACGGGCCGGGTCACGGGCCTGAATCGGCTCGGCCCACCCCTAGAAAAACCTGTCAACAATACCGGACATTTTGACAAATATTTCCATCAGGACAACAGAAAATAATAACTATAAGAAACCAAATGATTTTAGAATGTTGTAGTCCATGCGAACTAAACCACAGTATGTCACTAATCATCAATCGCGGCTAATTTACAAAAGGAGAGCGGTGATCGATGGGAGTTGCGTGTGTTTTGGTGATGAGCAATCACATTTTCTCAAAACCGTGCACTGAGAAAAGACTGTCAGAAAAAGAGAGCATCGCAATAGTAAACGGAGCAGCAAAATCACATTGTGAATCAGACCTGCTAGAAATTTAGAGAGGCTACATTATGGTGGACTAAGTATTTTGTAGAGAAGAGGGAATTATAGAGGAGGAATACTAGAATTTGACTGAAGAAGGAGACTCTTTGCGTTGAGAAGAGTTGTCTCTTCATCTTAAATCTCTACAACTTGATATTTTAACTTGATATTTTCCCATAATTTAATTACTTTTACAACCAACCCCTCATGGGTATTTATAGGCACTATAGAGTGCTTCTACAATCTTGTAGCCTACTAGCCAATTTTACATAACTTTCTTCATGACTCTTGGGTCGGGTTTGATTACTGTAGGCTGGGAAATTGTGACAATTGCTGAAGCAGGTGTTGGGTCGGTTTGGCAAATTGCACAAAGCTGGGCGGACTAGTCTTGGCCGGTTTTGTCTAATGAATTTTCATTTGGACCGGCCCTCTTAGTCCAAATGAAAACTAGTTTAATGTCACTATTTAGGCTTAAAAAATGGGGCCGATCTAACCCAAAATTTTGACAAACAAGAACAACACAAAATTGGATACGAAAAGATCTTCACTGTAAATACGAAAACATAAAACCAAAAGTTATCTAGGAAAGAATAAAGAAGTTTGATCTTGGAGTATTATCATGTATAATGTGTACGTATGTTTGTCTTGTCCACTGTTCTTCGGCCAAACCCTAGCAGAGATAGAATTATTGCCACATGGCTTATCTGCACAGAAAACCTCTCTAATGAAATATGGCAAACGAGACAGTGCCTTGCACTTTTCCTTTAGTTTTGAAACAATGTAATGGATGAAGAATAATCAATAAGCTAAGGTCCATGAGGATAACATCAGCCCCTCCCTAAGCACTGATCAGATTCCAGGTTGCCATGCCGGATTGCATGATTATACAAAGAGCTTTTCTGTTCCTACATAATAGGGCAGAATAAGCATTATTCTAGTTCAACACAGGATTATCGACATTAATAAAAATGTGGGAGCATGGAGATTTCGCCAGTCAATTACACAGAGAAGTGTTCATGACTTGCAATCAGACAGGTATAAAGACGCTGATATCATTAAACCTTGAATTAGTGAAGAAAAACTAGGGTTGGGCGTAGTTGGCCGCACTACTGACCCGCCCAGCCCGCCATGGGTCACGACCGCCCACTCGTGAGGGCGGGTCCAACCCGCCCATGATATAATCAGGTCACGGGCCGGGTCCGCACTGGTCGGGAGAAGTAGGCCCGCCCACGACCCGCCCACACCCGACCTAACCCGCCTTGCCTATGATATTTTTTTTGATTAGGTTAGCTGTTCCTTTAGCCATTTGGGTATTTGGGTCTGCAGCTAGCTGCCAACAAAATTAAAATTCCATAGGTCTTTAGCACGGGCCTTTGGCCATCGAGAATTAAAGCAACGATTTTAAGCTCGTCATTGCCTACTTGGAAATTTTAAAAGTTTAATACAAGTTTAAAATAGTTTAATACAAGTTTAAATTACTAAAAAATAAATAAAAAATAATTTTATAATTGTAAATACAAGCTTAATATAATTAAAAAGATAAAAAATAGGGAAAAAGAGTTGGATGAAAAATCTATAGGCCTACCCACGATCCACGGGCCGTGGGCCGGGTCAGACCCGACCCGCACCTAGACGGGTCGTAGGTCGGACTGGGTCCAGTTCCATACACGGGATCAGAGAAGTAGGCCCGATCCACTTTGATCCGGCCGGGCCCGGGTCAGGCATGACCCGACCTTGAACCTGACGGGCCGGGTCACGGGCCTGAATCGGCTCGGCCCACCCCTAGAAAAACCTGTCAACAATACCGGACATTTTGACAAATATTTCCATCAGGACAACAGAAAATAATAACTATAAGAAACCAAATGATTTTAGAATGTTGTAGTCCATGCGAACTAAACCACAGTATGTCACTAATCATCAATCGCGGCTAATTTACAAAAGGAGAGCGGTGATCGATGGGAGTTGCGTGTGTTTTGGTGATGAGCAATCACATTTTCTCAAAACCGTGCACTGAGAAAAGACTGTCAGAAAAAGAGAGCATCGCAATAGTAAACGGAGCAGCAAAATCACATTGTGAATCAGACCTGCTAGAAATTTAGAGAGGCTACATTATGGTGGACTAAGTATTTTGTAGAGAAGAGGGAATTATAGAGGAGGAATACTAGAATTTGACTGAAGAAGGAGACTCTTTGCGTTGAGAAGAGTTGTCTCTTCATCTTAAATCTCTACAACTTGATATTTTAACTTGATATTTTCCCATAATTTAATTACTTTTACAACCAACCCCTCATGGGTATTTATAGGCACTATAGAGTGCTTCTACAATCTTGTAGCCTACTAGCCAATTTTACATAACTTTCTTCATGACTCTTAGGGTCAGTTTGGCAAATTGCACAAAGCGGGCAGAAGCAGGTCTTGGGTCAGTTTGGCAAATTGCACAAAACTGGGCCAGGACTAGTCTTGGCCCAGTTTTGTGCTAAACTGGTTTTCATTTGGACCGGCCCCTCTTAGTCCAAATGAAAACTAGTTTAGTGTCACTATTTAGGCTTAAAAAATGGGGCCAGATCTAACCCAAAATTTTGACAAACAAGAACAACACAAAATTGCGAGGTTCACCTCGGCCCAATTTTACAAAATAGCCAAACACACCCTTAGGATGGGTTATTAGTTGGGACAAGTTGGGGCCAAGTGTGATAATTGTTCAAATGGAATAATTTTACCCCTTTGGGATATTTTGAGTGGGGTAAATTGGGACAAGTTGAGATAATGAGACAATTTAAAGCTTTGATTTGACAATTCATGGATAATTGATGATGTGACTTATTAAAATATAATATTTATTTATTAATTAAGTCTAAATTAATTTATCCAATTGGTTTAATATATTATTTAGTATGTTATTATAATGTAGTACATTATTTTACTTTATACTATTAATTAATAATAATACTATTAATTAATATATTATATTATATTAATTTTATATATAATATTATATATAATATCATACTTTAATATATAGTAGATTCTTACTATTTTTGTTGTAGCAATAAAATATTATTTAATATTATAACTACGACAATATCGACAATATATTTAAGACTAATAATTAATATAATAAAGTGTAATAGAAAATAGTAAATTATTATATAAATTAAAAATTCTATATAAAAGAATATATTATCATATTAAATTATATTATAATATAATTAATATATTATTATATTAAATATATAAACACTAAATTATAATACAATATTTATATCATAAAATTACTACAATAATATTTTTATTCTAACTAATAAAATATATAGTAAATAATATAAAGTAATATTATAATAATATAATACTAATATTATAATATATGAAATATTATTAACTAATATGCAATAATGATATACAATAATATTATATTATATAATATTTTATTATCTTAAGTTATAGCAGAATTTTATAATATAATATAATTAAGATATATTATATATTATAATACAATTAACATATATTAGATATTTAATAAATTAATGCTTCAAAATTATTCCACTTTCGTCATGATTGTCCCAAAGTTAAGAATGTAGTAATTTTTGGAGGTGGGGCAAAAGTTTATATAGAAGTGGAAAATAGTTTAATACAAGTTTAAATTACTAAAAATAAATAAAAAATAATTTTATAATTGTAAATACAAGCTTAATATAATTAAAAGATAAAAATAGGGAAAAAGAGTTGGATGAAAAATCTATAGCCTACCCACGATCCACCGCCGTGGTCGTCGGACCCGACCCGCACCTAGACGGTGTAGGTCGGATCGGGTCCAGCTTCCATACACGGATCGAGAAGTAGGCTCGATCCACTTTGATCCGCCGGGCCGGGTCGCATGACCCGACCTTGAACTCCACGGCGGGTCACGCACCAACCGCTCGGCCCACCCTAGAAAAACCTGTCAACAATCCGGACATTTTGACAAATATTTCCATCAGGACAACAGAAAATAATAACTATAAGAAACCAAATGATTTTAGAATGTTGTAGTCCATGCGAACTAAACCACAGTATGTCACTAATCATCAATCGCGGCTAATTTACAAAAGGAGAGCGGTGATCGATGGGAGTTGCGTGTGTTTTGGTGATGAGCAATCACATTTTCTCAAAACCGTGCACTGAGAAAAGACTGTCAGAAAAAGAGAGCATCGCAATAGTAAACGGAGCAGCAAAATTACATTGTGAATCAGACCTGCTAGAAATTTAGAGAGGCTACATTATGGTGGACTAAGTATTTTGTAGAGAAGAGGGAATTATAGAGGAGGAATACTAGAATTTGACTGAAGAAGGAGACTCTTTGCGTTGAGAAGAGTTGTCTCTTCATCTTAAATCTCTACAACTTGATATTTTAACTTGATATTTTCCCATAATTTAATTACTTTTACAACCAACCCCTCATGGGTATTTATAGGCACTATAGAGTGCTTCTACAATCTTGTAGCCTACTAGCCAATTTTACATAACTTTCTTCACTGACTTCTTAGTCAAGAATTTCAGACAACCTGCCAAGATCAGTAATTGAACAAACCTGCAACCGCCTTGGTCGGTTGCAAATTACAAACCGGCGTGACTAGTCTTGGCCAGCTTTGTAAACCTGTTTTCATTTGGACCGCCCTCTTAGTCCAAATGAAAACTAGTTTAATGTCACTATTTAGGCTTAAAAATGGGGCCGATCTAACCCAAAATTTTGACAAACAAGAAACAACACAAAATTGGGCCAGGTTCAGGCCTGGCCCAATTTTACAAAATAGCCAAACACACCCTTAGGATGGGTTATTAGTTGGGACAAGTTGGGGCCAAGTGTGATAATTGTTCAAATGGAATAATTTTACCCCTTTGGGATATTTTGAGTGGGGTAAATTGGGACAAGTTGAGATAATGAGACAATTTAAAGCTTTGATTTGACAATTCATGTGGATAATTGATGATGTGACTTATTAAAATATAATATTTATTTATTAATTAAGTCTAAATTAATTTATCCAATTGGTTTAATATATTATTTAGTATGTTATTATAATGTAGTACATTATTTTACTTTATACTATTAATTAATAATAATACTATTAATTAATATATTATATTATATTAATTTTATATATAATATTATATATAATATCATACTTTAATATATAGTAGATTCTTACTATTTTTGTTGTAGCAATAAAATATTATTTAATATTATAACTACGACAATATCGACAATATATTTAAGACTAATAATTAATATAATAAAGTGTAATAGAAAATAGTAAATTATTATATAAATTAAAAATTCTATATAAAAGAATATATTATCATATTAAATTATATTATAATATAATTAATATATTATTATATTAAATATATAAACACTAAATTATAATACAATATTTATATCATAAAATTACTACAATAATATTTTTATTCTAACTAATAAAATATATAGTAAATAATATAAAGTAATATTATAATAATATAATACTAATATTATAATATATGAAATATTATTAACTAATATGCAATAATGATATACAATAATATTATATTATATAATATTTTATTATCTTAAGTTATAGCAGAATTTTATAATATAATATAATTAAGATATATTATATATTATAATACAATTAACATATATTAGATATTTAATAAATTAATGCTTCAAAATTATTCCACTTTCGTCATGATTGTCCCAAAGTTAAGAATGTAGTAATTTTTGGAGGCTGGGGCAAAAAGTTTATATAGAAGTGGAATAATTTTAAAAAAGTGGGGATAATTGTCTCAATCTCATTGTCCCAATGAATAATAACTTAAAGTGAAATCCCAATCTCATTGTCCCAATGAATAACACCATAAAGTAAAGACCAAAAAATTATCCCACTTACCCCAAAATTACACCAACCAATAACCCCCCTATTAAATTCTTCTACAAGATTTTCTTAAAACGTCTATTAGACACTTCTAGACTCTGTGTTCATGAATAGGGATTAAGGAGAAGGGTTAGTATAGTTAGCCCATTTGTTAATCTGAAGGGTTAAAATTTTTAATACGTTAGGTTAATTTATTTTAATCCTTTTGGCCATTATTTTGTGTTTGGGAATAAAAATAAATATGATCACTTTCTTTATAAACAGAGGGGTTATCTTTTAATCCATCTAATAGGTGGATTTGTAAACCCCTCATTTTTGGGGGTTAACTCATTTTAACCCCTCTAGAGAGGTTTGTAAACCCTTCTACTATTTTTATGTTTGGCAAATTATGAGTGGTTAACTCGGTTTATACTCTGTGCAATTTTTTAGGTGTTTGGTAGGCTAAGAAGAAGTTAACTCTTTTAACCCCTCACTTAACCCTTTACCAAACGGGCCTAAAGATTATCATGACGTTTTCTACATAATTTTGACTCTTTAGAATATTCTACATTTCCCTGAATTATTTTATTCTCTTGAAACTTCTACTACACCAATATTTACATATTTCCAAAATTAACTTTAACCTCCAAGAAGAACACTACACAGTAAATGCGAGAGTACACTAGAAAATTACAGTAGGATAACAAAATAAAACAAATTTACAATTAATGTGAAAAAAGTTACAGTATGTAGTAGGCTAAAGTTGATAAGACATCAATATCTATACTATCTATACTAATCTATAAAGGAAATTGTGAGGGTATACAAGAGTGAAGGAATGAATTTTTATTCGTTCAATTTCATAAAAATCGGGGTCATTTTAATAAAATATAATATTTATTTATTAATTAAGTCTAAATTAATTTATCCAATTGGTTTAATATATTATTTAGTATGTTATTATAATGTAGTACATTATTTTACTTTATACTATTAATTAATAATAATACTATTAATTAATATATTATATTATATTAATTTTATATATAATATTATATATAATATCATACTTTAATATATAGTAGATTCTTACTATTTTTGTTGTAGCAATAAAATATTATTTAATATTATAACTACGACAATATCGACAATATATTTAAGACTAATAATTAATATAATAAAGTGTAATAGAAAATAGTAAATTATTATATAAATTAAAAATTCTATATAAAAGAATATATTATCATATTAAATTATATTATAATATAATTAACATATATTAGATATTTAATAAATTAATGCTTCAAAATTATTCCACTTTCGTCATGATTGTCCCAAAGTTAAGAATGTAGTAATTTTTGGAGGTGGGGCAAAAGTTTATATAGAAGTGGAATAATTTTAAAAAGTGGGGATAATTGTCTCAATCTCATTGTCCCAATGAATAATAACTTAAAGTGAAATCCCAATCTCATTGTCCCAATGAATAATAACTTAAAGTGAAATCCCAATCTCATTGTCCCAATGAATAATAACTTAAAGTGAAATCCCAATCTCATTGTCCCAATGAATAATAACTTAAAGTGAAATCCCAATCTCATTGTCCCAATGAATAATAACTTAAAGTGAAATCCCAATCTCATTGTCCCAATGAATAATAACTTAAAGTGAAATCCCAATCTCATTGTCCCAATGAATAATAACTTAAAGTGAAATCCCAATCTCATTGTCCCAATGAATAACACCATAAAGTAAATACCAAAAATTATCCCACTTACCCCAAAATTACACCAACCAATAACCCCTATTAAATTCTTCTACAAGATTTTCTTAAAACGTCTATTAGACACTTCTAGACTCGTGTTCATGAATAGGGATTAAGGAGAAGGGTTAGTATAGTTAGCCCATTTGTTAATCGAAGGGTTAAAATTTTTAATACGTTAGGTTAATTTATTTTAATCCTTTTGGCCATTATTTTGTGTTTGGGAATAAAAATAAATATGATCACTTTCTTTATAAACGAGGGTTATCTTTTAATCCATCTAATAGGTGGATTTGTAAACCCTCATTTTGGGGGTTAACTCATTTTAACCCCTCTAGAGAGGTTTGTAAACCCTTCTACTATTTTTATGTTTGGCAAATTATGAGTGGTTAACTCGGTTTATACTCTGTGCAATTTTTTAGGTGTTTGGTAGGCTAAGAAGAAGTTAACTCTTTTAACCCCTCACTTAACCCTTTACCAAACGGGCCTAAAGATTATCATGACGTTTTCTACATAATTTTGACTCTTTAGAATATTCTACATTTCCCTGAATTATTTTATTCTCTTGAAACTTCTACTACACCAATATTTACATATTTCCAAAATTAACTTTAACCTCCAAGAAGAACACTACACAGTAAATGCGAGAGTACACTAGAAAATTACAGTAGGATAACAAAATAAAACAAATTTACAATTAATGTGAAAAAAGTTACAGTATGTAGTAGGCTAAAGTTGATAAGACATCAATATCTATACTATCTATACTAATCTATAAAGGAAATTGTGAGGGTATACAAGAGTGAAGGAATGAATTTTTATTCGTTCAATTTCATAAAAATCGGGGTCATTTTAATAAAAGCTAAGGATAGTTTAGCCATTTGTCAGCATTTTATTGGTTCCCTCTCCTCCCCTGTCTCTAGAAGATTATTTTACTTTCAATTCCTCCAATTCTTTTCCAAATTTAACAGTTCCTCCTCTCCTTCTGATAGTTTTATTTCTTTCATTCCTTTATTTCCTCAATTTAAAATTTCATGCATGGCCTCTCTAAAAATCATATAATTAAAAATTGAAAAACAGAATATAAATTATAAATCCTTAATTAACATGTGTATAATATTATAATATATAGCTAAAGATATACTTTAATAACTAGAAAAAACTTTTCATAATTATTATATAATAAAATTTTTAAAAGTTATATTAATTTTCTTTTGCTTTGTTATCACGTGCATCATGTGCATACATTTGTTTACTAGAAAACAATTTCATAATCAATTTTTCAACGATAAGAGATAAATAGTTTTCTTTTTGCTTATTAGTTTAAATGAATCTTGTGTTTTAGTGATTAAAATAGAATTTTTATAAGGGTTTAAGTGTTAAAAGCCTAAATGGGTTTTAAGTCAAAAGTAGTCAATCCGTTAGTCAACCCGTTAAGCCAAAAATCCATATATAAGGCCCGATAATCCTACAGATCGAATTTTTAGATTTGACACTCATAGAACCGACTAAGCCGGGAAATGAAGACAGACTTTTACATATTGTTTGTCACTCGAGATCATCTTTTGGTTCAATATGATTGTTGATAATCTTTAATTTGATTCTCAAATATTTTTAAATTCTTTGTGTTAAACGTATTTTGGTTCAATATGATTGTTGATAATCTTTAATTTGATTCTCAAATATTTTTAAATTCTTTGTGTTAAACGTATTTTGGTTCAATATGATTGTTGATAATCTTTAATTTGATTCTCAAATATTTTTAAATTCTTTGTGTTAAACGTATTTTGGTTCAATATGATTGTTGATAATCTTTAATTTGATTCTCAAATATTTTTAAATTCTTTGTGTTAAACGTATTTTGGTTCAATATGATTGTTGATAATCTTTAATTTGATTCTCAAATATTTTTAAATTCTTTGTGTTAAACGTATTTTGGTTCAATATGATTGTTGATAATCTTTAATTTGATTCTCAAATATTTTTAAATTCTTTGTGTTAAACGTATTTTGGTTCAATATGATTGTTGATAATCTTTAATTTGATTCTCAAATATTTTTAAATTCTTTGTGTTAAACGTATTTTGGTTCAATATGATTGTTGATAATCTTTAATTTGATTCTCAAATATTTTTAAATTCTTTGTGTTAAACGTATTTTGGTTCAATATGATTGTTGATAATCTTTAATTTGATTCTCAAATATTTTTAAATTCTTTGTGTTAAACGTATTTTGGTTCAATATGATTGTTGATAATCTTTAATTTGATTCTCAAATATTTTTAAATTCTTTGTGTTAAACGTATTTTGGTTCAATATGATTGTTGATAATCTTTAATTTGATTCTCAAATATTTTTAAATTCTTTGTGTTAAACGTATTTTGGTTCAATATGATTGTTGATAATCTTTAATTTGATTCTCAAATATTTTTAAATTCTTTGTGTTAAACGTATTTTGGTTCAATATGATTGTTGATAATCTTTAATTTGATTCTCAAATATTTTTAAATTCTTTGTGTTAAACGTATTTTGGTTCAATATGATTGTTGATAATCTTTAATTTGATTCTCAAATATTTTTAAATTCTTTGTGTTAAACGTATTTTGGTTCAATATGATTGTTGATAATCTTTAATTTGATTCTCAAATATTTTTAAATTCTTTGTGTTAAACGTATTTTGGTTCAATATGATTGTTGATAATCTTTAATTTGATTCTCAAATATTTTTAAATTCTTTGTGTTAAACGTATTTTGGTTCAATATGATTGTTGATAATCTTTCCTTTGATGTAAAATCGAGATTATATTGATATTTTAGGTTTAGAACATCCATGTATGTGATTTCGATCCTAGAGTTACGTGAAATTGATGATCAAGATATCATGTCTTTATATGATGGTTTTGATGGTAATATGTGTCAAATATTGTCTTACATGAATATAACAAGTTTTGATGATGTTTGGCATGTTTATAAACCTTAGATGATAAAAATCGTGTCTTTATTGAATCCATGTTCAAGATATATGATCCAATTATGTTAGATTCATATTTTCATATTGAAAAGATATGGAAAAGTATCACTAAGATAGATATGAGAAAGATATGAGAAAACCCTAGGTTGAAATTTAAAAAAACTGCTGAAAACCCAAGTTCAGATGTCTGGTTTAGGATTTCAGACGTCTGGTCCAAACTGTCAGACGTTTGAAAATATGCACATCCTATTTTGTTTTATTTTGTTTTATGAGTCGTTTAACTCCTTAACTTTTTCGTATGACTTCCGTTGATGTTGAAATATTGTGAACACATTTGTTAGTGAGTTTTGAGTGTTTTCAAAGTTTTATTTGGTAGTTTTGAGTTACATTTTGATAATTATCCGGTTGAACCAAAAAGTCTAAAAATATGATTTTTCTTTGAATTTGAGTCTTTAGCCCAAATGGCACATAGAGCTATTAACAACATAAAAATGAGATTAACAACGTAAAAATGAGATTCTTTGCAATAATATAGGCTATATGCTAGATGTCTCTTGTGAGTATGGTTCAGGTATGGATAATAATAACTATATCCTATTAGATTACACGTGCAACATACGCGAAATAGGAGTCTAAATATTAGGCGTATTTCCCAATCAACGTGGTAAGCTTTTAGCTGAGATGGTGGTGAGCTCAAGAGGTGCAAACTTATTGCCTACGAGTTTGTGAATATGATACATTAAGAAGAGATAACATCATCGAATAGTTAAAACCTAAATCTTACCAAACTCTTAGAATTTATATATTTCATATTAAATATTGAGTGATGATGAATAGAGTGTGTATGGGGATTTGCAACTTCCATACTTTTTGTTTGATTTCTCACCGATAGTTAGTAGTGCAATATAAAAGTTGAGATTACACAACATCGTGTGTAATCACCTTAAAATGAGTTGATATGAAAATATTGAGTTTTAATTGGGGAGAATAAATAATAAATTGGCTTTCTAAAGTGTGAGATTTGATTTGGCTATTTTGATGAGTTTATTTCTAGAATCTCCTTGTTAGGATTGTCGAAGTTGTGATTTTGTCATCCACATTAAATTAACCAATATAATTATTTAATCTTAAGTAACATAAAATTAACTTAAATATGTTAGAAATGGAAATTTGTCTTGCATGCTTGTATTATTTATATACACACATGATGAGTAATGTAATGTGTTTATGTTTTTCTGCGTCTTAGTGTTTTTGAGAATTTGAACTACCGTGAGCTAAGTTAAGAGATCGATATATTTTCCTTTTGAGAAATACTTTGAGTAGGGATGTTCGACATGAATTTAAGAGTTATATTAATTTTCTTTTGCTTTGTTATCACGTGCATCATGTGCATACATTTGTTTACTAGAAAACAATTTCATAATCAATTTTTCAACGATAAGAGATAAATAGTTTTCTTTTTGCTTATTAGTTTAAATGAATCTTGTGTTTTAGTGATTAAAATAGAATTTTTATAAGGGTTTAAGTGTTAAAAAGCCTAAATGGGTTTTAAGTCAAAAGTAGTCAATCCGTTAGTCAACCCGTTAAGCCAAAAATCCATATATAAGGCCCAGATAATCCTACAGATCAGAATTTTTAGATTTCTGACACTCATAGAACTGACTAAGCTGGGAAATGAAGACGAGACTTTTACATATTGTTTGTCACCGAGATCATCTTTTGGTTCAATATGATTGTTGATAATCTTTAATTTGATTCTCAAATATTTTTAAATTCTTTGTGTTAAACGTATTTTGGTTCAATATGATTGTTGATAATCTTTCCTTTGATGTAAAATCGAGATTATATTGATATTTTAGGTTTAGAACATCCATGTATGTGATTTCGATCCTAGAGTTACAGAAATTGATGATCGATATATCATGTCTTTATATGATGGTTTTGATGGTAATATGTGTCAAATATTGTCTTACATGAATATAACAAGTTTTGATGATGTTTCGGCATGTTTATAAACCTTAGATGATAAAAATCGTGTCTTTATTGAATCCATGTTCAAGATATATGATCCAATTATGTTAGATTCATATTTTCATATTGAAAAGATATGGAAAAGTATCACTAAGATAGATATGAGAAAGATATGAGAAAACCCTAGGTTGAAATTTAAAAACCGCTGAAAACCCAAGTTCGGATGCGGTTTAGGATTTCGGGCGTCGCGTCCAAACTGCCGACGCTTGAAAATATGCACATCCTATTTTGTTTTATTTTGTTTTATGAGTCGCTTAACTCCTTAACTTTTGTATGACTTCCGTTGATGTTGAAATATTGTGAACACATTTGTTAGTGAGTTTTGAGTGTTTTCAAAGTTTTATTTGGTAGTTTTGAGTTACATTTTGATAATTATCCGTTGAACCAAAAGTCTAAAAATATGATTTTTCTTTGAATTTGAGTCTTTAGCCCAAATGGCACATAGAGCTATTAACAACATAAAAATGAGATTAACAACGAAAATGAGATTCTTTGCAATAATATAGGCTATATGCTAGATGTCTCTTGTGAGTATGGTTCGTATGGATAATAATAACTATATCCTATTAGATTACACGTGCAACATACGCGAAATAGGAGTCTAAATATTAGGCGTATTTCCCAATCAACGTGGTAAGCTTTTAGCTGAGATGGTGGTGAGCTCAAGAGGTGCAAACTTATTGCCTACGAGTTTGTGAATATGATACATTAAGAAGAGATAACATCATCGAATAGTTAAAACCTAAATCTTACCAAACTCTTAGAATTTATATATTTCATATTAAATATTGAGTGATGATGAATAGAGTGTGTATGGGGATTTGCAACTTCCATACTTTTTTGTTTGATTTCTCACTCGATAGTTAGTAGTGCAATATAAAAAAGTTGAGATTACACAACATCGTGTGTAATCACCTTAAAATGAGTTGATATGAAAATATTGAGTTTTAATTGGGGAGAATAAATAATAAATTGGCTTTCTAAAGTGTGAGATTTGATTTGGCTATTTTGATGAGTTTATTTCTAGAATCTCCTTGTTAGGATTGTCGAGTTGTGATTTTGTCATCCACATTAAATTAACCAATATAATTATTTAATCTTAAGTAACATAAAATTAACTTAAATATGTTAGAAATGGAAATTTGTCTTGCGCATGCTTGTATTATTTATATACACACATGATGAGTAATGTAATGTGTTTATGTTTTTCTGCGTCTTAGTGTTTTTGAGAATTTGAACTACCGTGAGCTAAGTTAAGAGATCTGATATATTTTCCTTTTGAGAAATACTTTGAGTAGGGATGTTCGACATGAATTTAAGAGTTATTTTTGGATTTGTATATGCTCAGTCATATCTATTTTACCATAATTCCTATTCAATTGTTGGTATTATCTCAATTTTGAATCATTGATGTATATATCCTTTGAGCTTTCTTTCATTTATTTTTATTTGTAATAGTGATTTCTATATTCCATCCTTTAGTTCATTTCCTTTGACGGTAATTGCAATTATCCACTCTAACGGATTCGTTTTGTCGTTGTTGTCTTTTTCCTATCCTTTTCAAGTGGTTGGTAAACTTTGGAGTGGAGAGCTAATTGAGTCACGAATAATAGATTTGCAAGTATATCTATTTATTTTGTTTTTGGCGTGGGGAGTAAATTTTAGTTTTGAATATCTTTCTCTAGATCCTAAATTAAGTGCATTTTTACATGATATATTCCACAAATTATTTTTAAAAAATAATTATGTAACTTAGAGGCTTAAGTATATCATTTGGATTCGGTTGTCGTCCAAGTGGTGTGCTGCCGGCCTAGTCACGTGCCTTTTAGGTCTCGGGATGTGACATACTATAATTACATATTAAGTTATAATAATATAATTAACTTCGATGATCAAACTGTTTATATAGAAATTTAATATTACTTGTACATACACTTGTACGTGCCAATATACTAGTTTTGTTAGTAAAAACCAAATGTACACTAAATTTTGAGAATTAAAAAACCTAGCAACAATCTTTCGCATTTAATTCCTTGATTTAAAACTAAAACTACAAAAGAAGAAGCAAATTTTACTATTTGGGGGTTGGTAAATGCAACCTTGAGGGACTCCAAACATCCGGTCTCCACTATGTTTCCATAATTCAGGTCTTATAAATATATACATAAGCCACCATGTATGATGCTAAATAAGCATAGTATAGAGGATTATATAAGAAATGGGTAAGCCGCTTAGTTGTGATAGTAAGATTAAGTTAGCTCTTGGAATGTAAGTATACTTATGAAAATTTACTACTGGAAAACTGAGAATCCCTGACGGCGGTTCCCGTCAAGGATGCTCAAAATCCCACCAAGGATGGACATCCTTGAGGGGACCCAGCCAAGATAGCCCATCAATAATTGGGCTGTCAGGGATGTGACATCTTTGATGGGAAACTATCAAGGAATGCGGCATCTGTTGGCTCACGCCATCAGCAACCTGATGCCGATTGTTGGCCACCAACTAGCAATCTATGTGGAAGCGTCACTGAAATACTAGATTAGATATACTCTTTCTTTATAGACCAATCGATCACCAGACAATATGGAAACACCAAGAAAACCTATTCGAACTAAAGAGAATATATAGCAATATACTATAGAAAAATAGATCAAGAGACAAAGACACGGAATTTACGTGGTTCAACAATGTAGACGGTCAAAATGTATTTTCACTTAGGCCGATGATCAGCTTAGACCCAAGGAGTGAACGCCCATGGGTTAAACACTTCAAATGGGCCCAAAACCAAGCCCACAACAAGCTGTAGCGAAGGTCGCCTAATGATCGAAGCGAACCTCACCAAGCAACTCATGTCGACTCAACTCGACCAAGTCGGATGGGAGTCGACCCCCACAACTCGCCCCTGGATGAGTCAAAAGGCGCCATCAGCCAACCGAGCTTAGAGTCAAACTCTGTGTCAAGTTCGAACTCATAAGCGAAGCTCACCAACTAATGAACCTCGCCTACATCAGTTCAAGTGGACCAAGTCATCCACCTCCGAAGAAGGCGCGCCCACGCCCGCACCCTCAGCGACCTTCGCCCACGTCTTCAGCGAACTTCGCCAAGTCCACGAAGTCCGCCTAATAGCCGTTCAGAGCTATTTTCAAGGGAGTAACCGCTCCCCCATTACTTCCTACCTTTATGGCCACTTAATCCACAATTAAATAACCACAAATGTTTTGAGGCTTAACCTCTTACCCTTGCCTTAGACACCAGTTAAACAGAAAACCCACTTAGGATTAGATCCTTCCACTACATGTGTCTGTAAAGAGCACCCTTATAAAAGACATATAGTGGGCCAAGATCCATATTTCGCTAGGTACAAGTGAGCTTTGGCATCACCGCTTGAACCTAGCTATTTAGGTAAGCAACTCATTGCTAATTACATCTTATGTAATTCTTGGTTGTCGGGTGACATCTCATGCCTCCCAACACTATGCCTCAAGGCCCAAAACCATTTTGATAGCCTTGTTAAGTTAAACCTATTTCTTTAAACCTTAGTGTCCGACACGAATCCTATCTGATTAAGATGGCTAATGGTACCTTGCTTTGGCAAGCCCACCATATAACGATCAAAATCTTGATAGTTAAGAAATTGGAAAGGCATCAAGTAACTTAATTTTATTATTTATTTTAGGGACTAACATAATTAATTCTAATAATAAATTATGCAGGAAATAGTATAGATATCACGAGCATAATTAAACACAAAAGACAATATGTATAACTATTACAGATCATCAAATTCATGAATAACAATGGGCATATAAATTACTTCAATAATCCCGCAAAAAAAAATATTATTCTCAGAATCTAATTCTAACATGACGGCTCATGCATTGAATCCACAATTAAGGGGACCATTAACTCTCTCTATTTTCAAGGGAGTAACCGAATCCCCCATCTTAAGTCCCTTCAACCACTCTTACTGTTTAATGCAGTCTTTCTTCACGTGACCCTTCCCTTGGAAAAAGAAGCATCGCTTATCTTATGAACCTTTCCCATTTGAAGATCTCCCTTGCATATGTGCTACTAACCTAGCACCAGAACTCGACTCATCATCGACACCCTATCGTCACTAAAAATTATCCGTGAGGAGTGCTGCTTTACCCTAGTCCATGGTGATTGTCGTCTTGCCTATGGTTAGCAATATCTTCAGGTATATATTGGTAACTCACTGGAAGAGAACTTAGCAAGATTACTACATTATTATTGTCTTTATTATTTGACTCTGTCGCCACTAAGTCGATCACCATCCAGTTGAAGTTACTCAGGTGTTCCTACATTGCCGCACCTTCTTTTATCCGTAGTCCATACAACTGCTACTTCTAGTACAAGTTGATGAATGGATTCTTGGCAATGTCCAACTCCTCGAGTTTCTTCCATTGCAGCCTCTCCTCGATTACGTGGTATCCCACTTCATAAGAAAAACCAAGTAAAATCATACTCCGTGTCTTCTAATCCATCCTATTCTACTTGTCACTTGTCATCTTCTCTGGCTTCTTGTCCACCCCTAGCAAAGCTTGATCTAGGTCGTGTTAGATGAAGATCATCTCCATCCTTTTTCGTCAAAACCTAAAATCTCTGTTACCATCGAACTTCTCAATCTTGGCCTTCATCAATGAAGAACTTTTTGATTCCATGCTACAAAGATTGGACTTTTCCTCAAAGCCACCATGTATGATGCTAAATAAGCATAGTATAGAGGATTATATAAGAAATGGGTAAGCCGCTTAGTTGTGATAGTAAGATTAAGTTAGCTCTTGGAATGTAAGTATACTTATGAAAATTTACTACTGGAAAACTGAGAATCCCTGACGGCGGTTCCCGTCAAGGATGCTCAAAATCCCACCAAGGATGGACATCCTTGAGGGGACCCAGCCAAGATAGCCCATCAATAATTGGGCTGTCAGGGATGTGACATCTTTGATGGGAAACTATCAAGGAATGCGGCATCTGTTGGCTCACGCCATCAGCAACCTGATGCCGATTGTTGGCCACCAACTAGCAATCTATGTGGAAGCGTCACTGAAATACTAGATTAGATATACTCTTTCTTTATAGACCAATCGATCACCAGACAATATGGAAACACCAAGAAAACCTATTCGAACTAAAGAGAATATATAGCAATATACTATAGAAAAATAGATCAAGAGACAAAGACACGAGATTTATATGGTTGGCAATCACCTATGTCCACGAGGAGAGGATTGGGTCTTTTATTCTAGAGATTATCACGATAATCTATTCTTGCATTCTTGATGAAGAACCCGGAAGAAACTCTCTCAATGATAATCACATTTTTATTATAATTTTACACCCTCATTATCTAGTTTATATCAATAAATATACCACTAATAATATGTTTTACCTTAATGTGCAGGTTAATAAAGATTAATGAATAAAAGCTAAAAACTCAAATTTCATTTTCTAACCTTTTATTGAAGCCCGATCAAGCTAAGCAATCTACGTAAGAAAAATAAAGATCCATTATGAAAAGAAATCAAGTGAAAATCATGTTCAAAATGATTAGCCACAAAGAAACGGTGATATCTCCCAATCCGGAAGGCGAAATTTAACATATAATAAATGAAAATCGCCTATCTCGACGAGACGAAGCTAACTGCATTTTTAAAATTTTGGAATTCTAATCGGTTGGCTAATCAATTGGCCAATCAGTCGGCCAACTGATTGCTCAACCGATTGGTGTGTGGCAGATTCAGATTTATGGACAGATTTGATTCCTTTGTTGCCAAGTTTTATCCAAGAGTTCTCCTTTATTGTTGTAGGATATAAATAGAGGAGTAGAGTGAGGGGTTTGAGGTGTGAAATATTTTATAATAACTCCTTTTGGAGAGGAGGGTTACTCTGAATTAAGAAGACCTTTCAAATTTGTAACTTTTAGTTACAATTAATAAAAAAATATATGCACCCCTTCATATTTTCTTTTCTTCTCTTTGTCCAAGGATAAAAAGAGGATGGAGATGGAGATGAAGATAAGATGAGATGAGGGTTCAACAATGTAGACGGTCAAAATGTATTTTCACTTAGGCCGATGATCGCCTTTAGACCCAAGGAGTGAACGCCATGGGTTAAACACTTCAAATGGGCCCAAACCAAGCCCACAACAAGTCAGAGCAAGGTCGCCTAATGATCGGCTTAACCTCACCAGCAACTCATGTCGACTCAACTCGACCAAGTCGGATGGGAGTCGACTCCCCACAACTCGCCTCGATGAGTCAGCGCCATCACCAACCTAGCTTAGAGTCAAACTCGGTCAAGTTCGAACTCATGTAAGCTCACCAACTAATGAACCTCGCCCACATCAATTCAAGTGGACCAAGTCATCCACCTCCGAAGAAGGCGCCACGCCCGCACCCTCGGCCGACCTTCGCCATCGTCTTCGCCGAACTTCCAAGTCCACGGTCCGCTAATAGCCGCTCAGAGCTATTTTCAAGGGAGTAACCGCCCCCATTACTTCCTACCTTTATGGCCACTTAATCCACAATTAAATAACCACAAATGTTTTGAGGCTTAACCTCTTACCCTTGCCTTAGACACCGCTAAAGTAAAACCCACTTAGGATTAGATCCTTCCACTACATGTGTCTCAGAAGAGCACCCTTATAAAAGACATATAGTGGGCCAAGATCCATATTTCGCTAGGTACAAGTGAGCTTTGGCATCACCGCTTGAACCTAGCTATTTAGGTAAGCAACTCATTGCTAATTACATCTTATGTAATTCTTGGTTGTCGGGTGACATCTCATGCCTCCCAACACTATGCCTCAAGGCCCAAAACCATTTTGATAGCCTTGTTAAGTTAAACCTATTTCTTTAAACCTTAGCGTCCGACACGAATCCTATCTGATTAAGATGGCTAATGGTACCTTGCTTTGGCAAGCCCACCATATAACGATCAAAATCTTGATAGTTAAGAAATTGGAAAGGCATCAAGTAACTTAATTTTATTATTTATTTTAGGGACTAACATAATTAATTCTAATAATAAATTATGCAAGAAATAGTATAGATATCACGAGCATAATTAAACACAAAAGACAATATGTATAACTATTACATCATCAAATTCATGAATAACAATGGGCATATAAATTACTTCAATAATCCCCAAAAAAATATTATTCTCGAATCTAATTCTAACATGACGGCTCATGCATTGAATCCACAATTAAGGGGACCATTAACTCTCTATTTTCAAGGGAGTAACCAATCCCCATCTTAAGTCCCTTCAACCACTCTTACTGCTTAATGCACTTTCTTCACGGACCCTTCCTTGGAAAAAGAAGCATCTTATCTTATGAACCTTTCCCATTTGAAGATCTCCCTTGCATATGTGCACTAACCTAGCACCGTAACTCGACTCATCATCGACACCCTATCGCCACTAAAAATTATCCGTGAGGAGGCCGCTTTACCCTAGTCCATGGTGATTGTCGCCTTGCCTATGGTTAGCAATATCTTCGGTATATATTGGTAACTCACCGGAAGAGAACTTAGCAAGATTACTACATTATTATTGTCTTTATTATTTGACTCTGTCGCCACTAAGTCGATCACCATCCAGTTGAAGTTACTCAGGTGTTCCTACATTGCCGCACCTTCTTTTATCCGTAGTCCATACAACTGCTACTTCTAGTACAAGTTGATGAATGGATTCTTGGCAATGTCCAACTCCTCGAAGTTTCTTCCATTGCAGCCTCTCCTCGATTACGTGGTATCCCACTTCATAAGAAAACCAAGTAAAATCATACTCCGTCTTCTAATCCATCCTATTCTACTTGTCACTTGTCATCTTCTCTGGCTTCTTGTCCACCCCTAGCAAAGCTTGATCTAGGTCGTGTTAGATGAAGATCATCTCCATCCTTTTTCGTCAAAACCCAAAATCTCTGTTACCATCGAACTTCTCAATCTTGGCCTTCATCAATGAAGAACTTTTTGATTCCATGCTACAAAGATTGGACTTTTCCTCAAAGACAAATCTGATAAAATAAAAATTCATATATAATACCAATTGTTGGCGGACGCCACCTGCAACTCAACACCTATTGTTGGCCACTAACTGCCAATCTATGTAGAAGCGTAGCCTGTGGAAGCGTCATAAAAATACCTAATTAGATCCCCTCTTTCTTTGTAGACTAATCAATCACTAGATGATGTGAAAACACTGGGAATACATGTTCGAACTAAAAAGAATAGTAATATACTGCAGAAAAATAGACCAAGAGACAAAGACACGAGATTTATATGGTTCGGCAATCACCTATGTCCACGAGGAGAGGATTGGGTCTTCTTTTATTCTAGAGATTATACGATAATCTATTCTTGCATTCTTGATGAAGAACCTGGAAGAAACTCTCTCAATGATAATCACATTTTTATTATAATTTTACACCCTCATTATCTAGTTTATATCAATAAATATACCACTAATAATATGTTTTACCTTAATGTGCGTGTTAATAAAGATTAATGAATAAAAGCTAAAAACTCAAATTTCCTCATTTTCTAACCTTTTATTGAAGCCCGATCAAGCTAAGCAATCTACGTAGTTTAAAAAATAAAGATCCATTATGAAAAGAAATCAAGTGAAAATCATGTTCAAAATGATTAGCCACAAAGAAACGGTGATATCTCCCAATCCTAAGGCGAAATTTAACATATAATAAATGAAAATCGCCTATCTCGACGCAGACGGCTAACTGCATTTTTAAAATTTTGGAATTCTAATCGGTTGGCTAATCAATTGGCCAATCAGTCGACCAACTGGTTGCTCAACCGATTGGTGTGTGGCAGATTCAGATTTATGGACAGATTTGATTCCTTTGTTGCCAAGTTTTATCCAAGAGTTCTCCTTTATTGTTGTAGGATATAAATAGAGGAGTAGAGTGAGGGGTTTGAGGTGTGAAATATTTTATAATAACTCCTTTTGGAGAGGAGGGTTACTCAATTAAGAAGACCTTTCAAATTTGTAACTTTTAGTTACAATTAATAAAAATATATGCACCCCTTCATATTTTCTTTTCTTCTCTTTGTCCAAGGATAAAAAGAGGATGGAGATGGAGATGAAGATAAGATGAGATGAGGGTTTGCTTTTTATT
Source organism: Asparagus setaceus (assembly GCA_012295165.1). NCBI lineage: Eukaryota > Viridiplantae > Streptophyta > Magnoliopsida > Asparagales > Asparagaceae > Asparagus > Asparagus setaceus. The sequence continues at coordinate 2,038,462 of CM022708.1, forward strand.
TTCTTTTCTTTTCTTGTAATAATTTCTTTTCTTGCTTATTTAATGCTTTGTAGAGTAGATTTATATTCATGTCTATACATTCTCGCATTTAATTTCTTACAATTACTTTCTTGTCTTTACTTTTTGCATTTAATTTGTAGCTTAGATTTTATTTCTTGCACTATTCACCTTGAGGCTAGAATCCTCTTGGGTTTAGTTTTTATTTTCTTTATTTTTTTTTTTTAATTCACCTTGAGGTTAGAACCCTCTAGGAATTGCCCTTTCTAAATATGGAGCTAATATTTATGGGAATTCTAGAAATTATTTGAAACTAGCTTTTATATCCAACTTATTCACATAAGATTGAGATTAGCTAAGTAGATCTATTCTTGATTCCTCATATCTTTAATTAATCCTCCATATTTTACTTTCTTGATCTTCCTCTTCATTCTTGCTTTTTATTTATTTGTTTTATTTGCTTTTATTACCTTTTTATTTTTCTTCATTTTATTCACCACTCTTTATAACTATTACAGATCATCAAATTCATGAATAACAATGGGCATATAAATTACTTCAATAATCCCAAAAAAATATTATTCTCAGAATCTAATTCTAACATGACGGCTCATGCATTGAATCCACAATTAAGGGGACCATTAACTCTCTCTATTTTCAAGGGAGTAACCGAATCCCCCATCTTAAGTCCCTTCAACCACTCTTACTGTTTAATGCAGTCTTTCTTCACGTGACCCTTCCCTTGGAAAAAGAAGCATCGCTTATCTTATGAACCTTTCCCATTTGAAGATCTCCCTTGCATATGTGCTACTAACCTAGCACCAGAACTCGACTCATCATCGACACCCTATCGTCACTAAAAATTATCCGTGAGGAGGCCGCTTTACCCTAGTCCATGGTGATTGTCGTCTTGCCTATGGTTAGCAATATCTTGGTATATATTGGTAACTCACCGAAGAGAACTTAGCAAGATTACTACATTATTATTGTCTTTATTATTTGACTCACCGCCACTAAGTCGATCACCATCGGTTGAAGTTACTCGGTGTTCCTACATTGCCGCACCTTCTTTTATCCGTAGTCCATACAACTGCTACTTCTAGTACAAGTTGATGAATGGATTCTTGGCAATGTACAACTCCTCGAGTTTCTTCCATTGCAGCCTCTCCTCGATTACGTGGTATCCCACTTCATAAGAAAAACCAAGTAAAATCATACTCCGTGTCTTCTAATCCATCCTATTCTACTTGTCACTTGTCATCTTCTCTGGCTTCTTGTCCACCCCTAGCAAAGCTTGATCTAGGTCGTGTTAGATGAAGATCATCTCCATCCTTTTTCGTCAAAACCCAAAATCTCTGTTACCATCGAACTTCTCAATCTTGGCCTTCATCAATGAAGAACTTTTTGATTCCATGCTACAAAGATTGGACCTTTCCTCAAAGACAAATCTGATAAAATAAAAATTCATATATAATACCAATTGTTGACCTGCAACTCAACACCTATTGTTGGCCACTAACTGCCAATCTATGTAGAAGCTTTAGCCTGGAAGCCATAAAATACCTAATTAGATCCCCTCTTTCTTTGTAGACTAATCAATCACTAGATGATGTGAAAACACTGGGAATACATGTTCGAACTAAAAAGAATAGTAATATACTGCAGAAAAATAGACCAAGAGACAAAGACACGAGATTTATATGGTTCGGCAATCACCTATGTCCACGAGGAGAGGATTGGGTCTTCTTTTATTCTAGAGATTATACGATAATCTATTCTTGCATTCTTGATGAAGAACCTGGAAGAAACTCTCTCAATGATAATCACATTTTTATTATAATTTTACACCCTCATTATCTAGTTTATATCAATAAATATACCACTAATAATATGTTTTACCTTAATGTGCAGGTTAATAAAGATTAATGAATAAAAGCTAAAAAAACTCAAATTTCCTCATTTTCTAACCTTTTATTGAAGCCCGGGATCAAGCTAAGCAATCTACAGAAGCCGAAAAAATAAAGATCCATTATGAAAAGAAATCAAGTGAAAATCATGTTCAAAATGATTAGCCACAAAGAAACGGTGATATCTCCCAATCCGGAAGGCGAAATTTAACATATAATAAATGAAAATCGCCTATCTCGACGAGACGAAGCTAACTGCATTTTTAAAATTTTGGAATTCTAATCGGTTGGCTAATCAATTGGCCAATCAGTCGGCCAACTGATTGCTCAACCGATTGGTGTGTGGCAGATTCAGATTTATGGACAGATTTGATTCCTTTGTTGCCAAGTTTTATCCAAGAGTTCTCCTTTATTGTTGTAGGATATAAATAGAGGAGTAGAGTGAGGGTTTGAGGTGTGAAATATTTTATAATAACTCCTTTTGGAGAGGAGGGTTACTCTGAATTAAGAAGACCTTTCAAATTTGTAACTTTTAGTTACAATTAATAAAAATATATGCACCCTTCATATTTTCTTTTCTTCTCTTTGTCCAAGGATAAAAAGAGGATGGAGATGGAGATGAAGATAAGATGAGATGAGGGTTTGCTTTTTATTTCTTTTCTTTTCTTGTAATAATTTCTTTTCTTGCTTATTTAATGCTTTGTAGAGTAGATTTATATTCATGTCTATACATTCTCGCATTTAATTTCTTACAATTACTTTCTTGTCTTTACTTTTTGCATTTAATTTATAGCTTAGATTTTATTTCTTGCACTATTCACCTTGAGGCTAGAATCCTCTTGGGTTTAGTTTTTATTTTCTTTATTTTTTTTTCTTTAATTCACCTTGAGGTTAGAACCCTCTAGGGAATTGCCCTTTCTAAATATGGAGCTAATATTTGTGGGAATTCTAGAAATTATTTGAAACTAGCTTTTATATCCAACTTATTCACATAAGATTGAGATTAGCTAAGTAGATCTATTCTTGATTCCTCATATCTTTAATTAATCCTCCATATTTTACTTTCTTGATCTTCCTCTTCATTCTTGCTTTTTATTTTATTTGTTTTATTTGCTTTTATTACCTTTTTATTTTTCTTCATTTTATTCACCACTCTTTATCTATCCTCTCTCAAACTCATTTTATTTTATTTTGCACATATTCACAATTATTCTCAAATCTCCCCACAATCCATCACATTTTCTTTTCTCACACTCCTAATTGTCGCACACAATATACGAACCGATTTTGATTAACTCATTACAATACCTTCTTCGTGGGATTGATTACTTTTTATACTATAACTTGATAGTTGTATACTTGCAACTTAGGTACACATCTTATTTACCTATCAAGTTTTTAGCCGTTGCCGGGGAAGGTACTTGTATTAGAATTTTTCTATTTTGGTTCTTTAATTTGTGTGTTTAAGTGTGAAGGAACTACTTTGAAGCTTGAAGATCAATGATTGAAGATTAAAGATTGAAGAATTGCCTTCAAAGAGGCTAGGATGCTTTTGCGTGGGTAGCTCCTCTTTCTAGTATTTTCAATTCCACCCTTTAGTTAGTTTCTCACAATTAGAGACAATTAGGATTTTTAAAAAAATAAAAACAAAAAAAAATTATTTTTGTCTACCATAATAAAATTCATTCTCCACTTGGATATTTGCTAACAAGATAATAAATTCAAACAAGAGCTTCCTTTCTCACATTTGTTTGATTACTAACCTTAATTAAAAAAATAAAAAGATTTTATTTTTGTATCTTTTTGTAGTTGCTTTTAATTTCTAGGGTTGCATTGCATATAATAGTAGGAATTCACCAAAGTTATTTGAGCATCTTGATTTGACACTCACTTGAAAATATTCTTAAGGGCAAAACCCATTAATCAAGATAAGGTGATGGATTTCATCACCCTTTCCTTAGCCCAAAAATTACTAATTCCTCACTACACAAACCCAAGCCTTTTAAAACTCATTAGACGTTGGCCTCTAAGGATTCGAGCTCATTAAGGAACAAGAAATCATTAAGTGAATCGATTTAAGTTTTCTTAAATTAGTTGGTGTCTAAGGCAAGGTTTAGGAGTTGCGTAAAGCGCTCCGCAAGGAACGAGGTACTTAATTAATCTTTGATCTCCATCTAGTACTATCTTTACCTGGCTAACTGACCGAGTAAACTTTGATCTTTTCACTAAAGGAGTTTTTGGTTAGGAGCTGTTCTAGCTGAGTCCAAGCTTAACCCTAGAATTTAAAGTGATTGGCACAAAGTGATTACTCTTGATTTGTTTTAGTTAGGTTTTTCTTTTATCTTTCTCCTTCTTCTCATTATCTTTTAGGTTTTTAGTTTTTTCTCTTTAAATTAAAAAATTTAAAAAACTAACATTTGGTTTTCTTAGAAATTTTTTCCTTATTCCCTTTTAGTTAAAAAAAAAAAAAGAATCCAAAAAGAATTTGGCTTGGTGTATGCAAGTATGGATTAGAGATAATCCAAATCGTTTAATCCATGTTGAACCAATTTTAAAATAAAAGAAATAGCAAATCTTAATCCATCCATTCTTTAAGACATGTATGACCCGAGTTTTGAGGAAATCATTGGTGTGGAGCAGTAAATTTTAGAGAAAATAGATCGATCTTTGAGCGATGAAGCTGTGTTGAATACATGCTTCTTTGATCTAACTTTTGAAGAACTCTTTTATGATGAACTTAGATTTTGAAAAATAAACAACAACCAAAATTTTAAACCTCAAACATAGATCTTGTGTTTGAGAAAATTTTAAAGAAGAATTGGTTGGACAAACTTTTGTTAATAAGGAATCTAAGTTCAAAATGTATAACACCATTAATACCTACCTTCAATTATTGCAAAAATCTTTAAAACCTTGGAATGTTCTGAATTTAAACACATCATTGACTATATCATTTTGAATGTCTTTAAAATTCGGGTAGAATTTTCAGAAATAAGGTATGATTTGATGCAGAATATGAGCTTTTATGTTTAATCCTTCATTCTACATCTTTAATTTTTATCTCATAATACTAAAAGAATTTATTCTTCTCTCATTTAAGAGTTTCTTGTTCTTTTTGAAAATAAAAAAAAAAAAAAAAGTGTTATATGAAAAAAAAGAAGAAGAAATTTTGACTTCATCATTCTCATACCAAAGATAATTGCAAATTATTTTTCATTGTTCAAGTCGACCGAACAAATGTAAGTGCTTTAATTTTTACCTGCCTTACTTTGTGCATTATAGAGTTTGCATTGAGGACAATGTAAAATTTAGGTGTGGGGGTAGGGATTAGTCATTTTTCCTCTTTATCTTAGTCATTTTTTCTTTTTTTCTTACCATGTTTTTCTTTTTATGTCATTTTTTGTCACTTGCCAACTTAATAGAGTTGATTAATAATTGATCTATTTAATAAAATTTAAATTTTCTTATCCTTAGTTAGTTTTATACTCAAGTTTACCTTTTATGATAACTCTAAATAAATTTTTAAGAAATAATTTTTAAAGTAGTATACTTCACTTAAGTCTTTACTTATACTTTTAATTAAAGTAATAAAATTTTTACATGCTTATCTTAGAGTTGAAAATAAATTCTCAAGTTTTCTTGATCTAAATATTTTTTAGACATATATATGCATATACACATATATATATTTAAAAACTAACTTTACAAAAGAAGAGTGTGAAAAATGGGCACCAATTAAAATTCTCTTAAAATCCAAGGTGGTTCTATCTTACTAAGCCTAAGTTGACCGACTAATTAAGCCCAAGGAGTATTTTCATGCTTAATGACCTAAGCCCAATTGGGTTGGGACTCATTGGCCCAAAACTCGTTAAATGGTCACTTAGAAAGCCCGATCAAGAAGAACAAAATCACCAAGAAATAAAAAGTTAAAAAATTCTAACAATGTTTTTATATATATAGTTATATTTGTATATATGTTTTTGAAAAATGAACTGATTAAGAGACTTGAAAATTATTTAAAACAAAGAGTTAGCATGTTCTTTTCAAAACTTTTAAATTAAACTTCTAAGTTAGACTTGGTTTTGTATAACTATAATGAAAAGATTTTCTAAGAGATTTGCCTTGGAGTTATATATAAAAGCGTTTTTGAGTAAAACTAGCTTCAATTAGAATGTTAAATATATCAAGTGAATTAATTATACTTTGACTTCTTTAAATTGGTAAGTTGACTGAATTTTGTGGGTATATTCACTGTAAACTCTTACGAGACTACAACTCGTCCACTAGAGTAATCTAGGGGTTTAAAGGCTTGTTGTATGCACTAAATACAATCGCGATTCCTGCGAAAGTGAGATAAGATTTTTCTTTCTTTCCTTTTCAATTTCTTTCTTTGCTAGAGGACTAGCAAAAGTTTAGGTGTGGGGGTATTTGATAATCATATTTTTATTACAATTTTACACCCTCATTATCTAGTTTATATCAATAAATATACCACTAATAATATGTTTTACCTTAATGTGCAGGTTAATGAAGATTAATGAATAAAAGCTCAAAAAAAACTCAAATTTCCTCATTTTCTAACCTTATATTGAAGCACGGGATCAAGCTAAGCAATCTACAGAAGCTGAAAAAATAAAGATCCAAAATGAAAAGAAATCAAGCGAAAATCATGTTCAAAATGATTAGCCACAGAGAAACGGCGATATCTCCTAATCCGGAAGGAGGAATTTAACATATAATATATGAAAATCGGCTATCTCGACGAGATGGAGCTATTGGTATTTTTAGAATTTTGGAATTATAAACGGTTGGCCAACCGATTGGCCAATTGGTCGGCCAACCGATTGGTCAACCGATTGGTCAACTGATTGGTGTGCGGCATATTCAGATTTGTGGCCAAATTTAATTCCTTTGTTGCCAAGTTTCATCCAAGAGTTCTCCTTCATTGCTGAAGACTATAAATAGAGGGGTAGAGTGAGGGGTTTGAGGTGTGAAATATTTTGTAATAACTCATTTTGGAGAGGAGGGTTACTCTTAATTGAGAAGACCTTTCAAATTTATAACTTTTAGTTATAATTAATAAAAAAATATTTTCACCCCATCATATTTTCTTTTCTTCTCTTTGTCCAAGGATGAAAAGAGGATAGAGATGAAGATAAGATGAGATGAGAGTTTGCTTTTTATTTCTTTTCTTTTCTTGTAATATTTTCTTTTCTTGCTTATTTAATGCTTTGTAGAGTAGATTTACATTCATGTCTTTACATTCTCGCATTTAATTTCTTGCAATTACTTTCTTGTCTTTACTTTCTTGCATTTAATTTGTGGCTTAGATTTTATTTCTTGCACTATTCACCTTGAGGCTAGAACCCTCTTGGGTTTAGTTTTTATTTTCTTTGTTTTCTTTTCTTTAATTCACCTTGAGGCTAGAACCCTCTAGGGAATTGTCCTTTTCTAAATGTGGAGCTAATATTTGTGGGAATTCTAGAAATTATTTGAAACTAGCTTTTATATCCAACTTATTCACATAAGATTGAGATTAGCTAAGTAGATCTATTCTTAATTCCTCATATCTTTAATTAATCATCCATAGTTTACTTTCTTGATCTTCCTCTTCATTCTTGCTTTTTATTTGCTTGTTTTATTTGCCTTTATTACCTTCTTATTTTCCTTCATTTTATTCACGCTCTTTATCTTTCCTCTCTCAAACTCATTTTATTTTATTTTGCACATGTTATGGTCATAACCACTAATCAGTGATTAAGGAGAAAAACCAAGTGTTGACATAGGTAAACACTTGCTTGTCAACGAGGAGCGACACGAACCCCCACACCCGACCCACGGGGCGGCCTGCACTTACCGACCTCGCCACGGTCCGTTAAACGACTATCGCCATGGCCGACACGAAAGGCGGGGTAGGTCGGCCCATCAGCAACTCTCTCCCACGGACGACGCGAAAGGCGGTACTAGTCGTCCTCCCAACCCGTTACCTATCCTAACCCCTCCTAACTAGTCGTCTGCCCCTCCAGATAATGCGAAGTAAATCTAGGCCCCCTTCTCTTAGCCATCCGTCCTCCGGGACGACACGAGAGATGATACCAAGCGTCCCCTCCAACTGATTACTCTAAGGGATACCTCAAGAAGCCGTGCGAGCCGGCCACCCGGCCTCAGCTCCCCCCTCTCTCATCCTCTGTGGTTCCCTCCACTCGAACGATGGTTATACAGTACTCGAGCCCATCAACATCGCATTAAATGCACTGACAGCCCCTTAACTCCCCCATCTCTCACGGTATTTAAGGCACCTCGGACCCATGCAGCTACAGGCGCCGTTAATCCCATCCCATTAATGGCGAGTAGACCACACTAACCCTCAAACTACCCGCAATTTGACATTCAGAAGGCCACCCGTGGCACAAAAGGTGCTCCGCCAATCGGCTCCTGCGTGAAGAGAAGGGCAGACTCATCAGTGGTTCCTTAGCCGATGGAAAGATGAAAATGCCCCCACAACCCTAGGTATAAGTAGCAACGTGAACAGCGAACCAAGTAAGTGATCTTTTCTGAGTGAATTCCTGCTCCATTAAATTTTCCTCTCCCCATTACTAACTTGACCGTCGGAGGAACCACCGGAGATCCCAACTCCTCCTCTTCCACAGGTCCCCCCTTTTGCTGTAGGCGAACCCCCTGACAGGAGCAACATCACCGAACATTAGGAGAGAAGGCGGACTCCGCTCTCTTAAAAGCTAAACTCACCCGAGGTTAGTGACTGTGATTATATAAATCAACACTTGTATTTCTGATGCTAAACCATTTATCATTAGGTTGTTTAAACCATAACTATTGATAGTCTAGGGATTGATTTATTATTCTTTTCTTATTATTGAATGAATCTATTGTGATTGGTTTCTCTTGTATTAGATGTTCTTTAGGGGATTCATTTATAACCAAATGATTAGAACTTGCTCCTGTGTCTATTATTCGTATTCTTTTATAAATTTTGTTAATGTTATTTGTATTAATACCCGTGTATAAAACCCATTATTAAATTTAAATTTAAGGGATAAGTTTTCTAAGTATTCTTCTACTTTCTTTTCTTTTTCATCTTCTTTATCGATAAGGTGCCTCTGATGCTTTATTCATATAATGTAGGGATAGATTACTTTCGCTATTAAATTTTTAGATAATGTATCATTTTCCTTTATTAAGGTTTGTGTTTGGTTTGAGGTAAAGTAAAGGAAAAGAAAAGGAAAGAGAAAGGGAAAAAGAAAAAGAAAAAGAAAAGAAAATAGAAAGCTTTTATTGTTTGGTTTGTAGGATTATTGTAAAAGAATATTTGAAGGAAAATTGGATTAGTTTAATAAAAAAGTTAGAAAATATAATTAATTTATATTATAAACAAATAATTGTTTGCTTCTTCAATAATAATAATGAAGAAATACAATTAATTTATGTTATATAGCAACCTATATTAATATTGATTCATTGATTTTGAAATTATATTTATTTTTAATTTTTTACTGAGGATAGCGTATAGATAATATAAAGTTTGTTGGTTTTGTATAACAAAAATCTTTATATAACTAAACCAACCAATATAATAGCTACTTCATTTCTTTTCATTTGGGCCCCACATGCAACCAAGTGAGCAATTTTAACTTTGTTGGCCGACTAAACATGGAAGCCCATTTAATTACTCCACATGGGCCCCACATGGAATCAAACTGAGTGGACATTTTCAGCAAAGAGAGCCGGGTGACTTCTCCTCTTCGCTCGAGTCCCGCCCCGATAGATTGTCCCCCATTTTCGCTGGGGTCGGGGGAGGAAAAGATTCGAGACATTTTTCATCTCATTTTTCTTTTGGAATGTCTCATTTTCATTTTCATTTTCTTTTTGTTTTTCATCCTAACCAAATAGTAGACACTTATTTTCTCTTGTACTTTCTTTTCTTTTCCTCCAATTTCTTTCAAACCAAACATAACCTAAGTATTTTTCATATTCTCTACGTATTTTAAAGCTAGGTCTTCTAGAACTACTCCCTTCTGTCATATTATATTCTCTAAAACTTTTATTCTTATATGAGGCTAAAACTATTTCGTTTCCTTCTATTTTCATCACTTGTGTTAATTTTCTTTTCTCTTCCTTATCTATTTCTATATTTGGATTTCATGCATTTAGACTAAGTCTTTCTAACCTAGGCAAAGTTAAGGGATGCCTAGGGACTGATTTGTAATTTATTAAGACTAAATTTGGATCTTGTGCTATGTTAAACAATAATTCTTCATTTGTTGTATATGAAACCTGTAAGGTTTTAGAAACCATCATTATATGTCTTCATCAGTATTGATAATGCATCGTATCTAGAAGAAATTATATTTCTTTCTTTTTACATATAGCATTAGAGACGTAATATATTTTTTACGGTAGTGTAATACTATAGTTTGGTGTACCGGTTGGAATGGGATCGAGAGATAAGTGAAAATTGTGGCATAAATGAATTAGAATTAGAATTATCTCAGATAAGTGATGGATCGACTTCCTTTACTTGTTTGTCGCATTACTTTGGTTTGTATCTGACTTTGAATATAGTAATCATTTATGCATTTGTAAACATATGCTATTCTGTGGTAAATCATCTTTAATATTTTTTTTTTAGTTATTATACTATTTAAATAACTTGGATATCCTGATAATATTTTTTATTTATTGGTGATGGGAATTTATGATAATATGTCTCTAAATATCATCCTTTTATGTCATTTGGTAGACTATAATAATGTTCTTCAAAAAGTTTGTATATCATTCTAATTCATTGATATTATTAAAGATTACTTTGCCTAACATTCCCTTATGTTTTAAAATTTGATTTTCATCATGTTCTTCTATTACTCCCATATAATGTATTAATAACATCTTACCAAATCGGGCTTTAGCTCTACTAGGTTTTGTTTCTACTTTAATTTCATCTATAATATTTTTGCCTTAAATAGTTCCTTCAAATCCTTTAGCCATTGAACTATATGACCTCGTAACAATGATCTTATATAATTTATGGTTTCAATTGAATCCCATGAAAACTTTTGTACTATACCACTTACATTTTGTGTTCAGTCCATTAAATATTTTATTTTTGATCCCTATTTAATTCGGGTTTAAATTTAAAATATATGTTGCAAAGTCTGAACACAGGGTCAATATTTCATCTAACATTATTGTATCTTCATTTTTAGTTTCATTTTTGAAGTCATAACATTTGTATATTTTCTTCAATTTATTATACTATAAAGTTCTTTTTAAAGTTTAAATCATCTATAATACTTTCCATAGGTCATTTGGGATTACGCTAGTTGTTCATTCATAACCTCTTCTCTTATTTGTGAAGTTTTTCCTCTTCTTGACTATCAGGTTATTCTTGAATGCATTGATTCTCCTAAAATTACATTGTATAGCGTTCTATAGCTTACAAAAATATTTTTGTTCATTTTCTTTGATCGTATAGTCATCTATTATATATTCTTTATTATAGTTTGTTGTAATATCATTATAATTATCTTCTGTTATGAAAAACAAAAATAAAGAATTATTTAAAAACTGATTATATGATAGATGAAACTAATTATGATGCAGGATCGATAAAAAGTTTTATTCATCCAATAAAACAATAAATAAGGAATAAATATATAATAAAATTAGAATAAATTGGATTGAAATAATAAAAGTTATAAAAGCAACAAAAGAATATGAGGCAATAGGAAAAGTCTTATATCCTAAAGCACTAGCAGCATTTAGTAAATTAAAAGAAAAAGCTGATATGAGAATATATTAGGTAAAAGAAATTAAATTATAAATACTTTAATATAAGATATATAAGATATCAATAATATTATTTACTAAAAATATTATTTAAATGTATAAAACAATATTAAGTTGAATACAATATTTAAAATTTAATGTATTTAAAGTACTAATATCTAAAACAATTAAATCTAAATATACAACTAAGTATTTTTACTACATAAAATTAAATATCTAATTATATATATATTTATAATTTAATATTGTTAATTATTTAATATATTAAATATATTTGATATTTAATATGTTTGAAAATGTGAAATTAATAATAAAGTTTTTAATAGTTGATATTTAGTATTTTAACTATTTAACACATTAAAAATATTAATTATATTTACTATTAAGCATTTTATTTATTTCTTATCTACTATTTAAATAAATAATAAACATATATTTAATATTTCAATTGGCTTGTATATTTAATATATGTTAAATAATAAATACCTTTATATAAAGATATGTTAAATATTGCAGTGGAAAATAAAAAGACATAATTATTATATATAATTTATATTTTAAAATATTAAGTTCTAAAACTTTTACAAATTTTATAATAGTAATAAAATTTATTTAATAAACATTATAAAATTATAAATATAAATGATTTTAATATTTAATTTTATGTAGCAAATATATTTAATTATAGATAAGTATTTAAATATTTTGAAATATTTCATATTAATACATTTAATACATTCAATATTAAATGTATTCAAATTAATATTATTTAATACATTTAATATTTTTAGTAATTAATATTATTAATATCTAATACATTTGATATTAGAAGTATTTATTATTTAACATATCTTTACATAAAATTATTTGGTATTTAACATATCTTAAATATACTTTTCATTTAATTGTTGGTCTTTATCGAACATATAATTTAACATTTTGCTTTTGTTATGTTGGAATTTTATCTTTATTTGTATCTATATGCTCTAGTTGTTTATAAGATTTATTCTTATAGTAACAGTTTTCAAAATCATTGATTGAATCCATGGTTAAGTTCTCCGTTACTCTACTAGTTCTCAGCTTTACCTAATTTATGTTACTAAGTAACCAAGAACTTATGCTTCTTCATAAAATTCAGTTTTCTTATCTGTGGCTCACGTCCTGTTTATTTCCTTAAACTTACAGAGATAAAATTGCTTGCCAGTTTTTATGTCCAGTTCAAAGCCTAAACTACGCCTACCATGGTGAAATACGGCCAAACACGGACCACCTAACAAGGCCAACTCTCGGGCAATTTTTCTCACTAAGGACCTCTGAAGTCTCCCTCTATCGGTTTGATAAGAAAAACATGAACTATAAGCAAGCATGAACACGGTTCTTAACTACTGTTTGTAGGCATAAAAAATTGCTTATCAGTACCCGAACAAGACTCAGAACGTGGGTCGACAACCGACGATCCATCGGACGGCGCTAATTAACGCTGCCGACGTGGATTACGCCGCGAAACGCGATAAAGCGAAGTCGACGAACTCATGAAGTGGGTCGGCGAAGGCGCATGAGCCGGGAAACGCACGGCCGTGGAGAAAACCCGACGAAAGCTCAACGAGGCGAAGTTGGCAAACTCAAACGCTGACAAGACGGAATCAACCGCATTTAGTCCGCCGATGCAAACGAACCGCTTGAGCTCAAAGTTGATCGGACACGGACTCAACACAACGCGCGACATCACCGAGCAAAACTAAGCCCTAAGACCGAAGAATCGACGAATCGACGGATAACGACTCAACCGACGAAACGGACCTCGCCAAATGGTCGAGGTGGCTCTACCAACATGGTTGCTACCCGCCACCAACGGTAAGGTTTCTACCAAGTAACAGGTGGCTCGGGAACCACTATGGCCGAGCCACCCTGCCAACCCGCCGAGGTACCTCGGCCAAGGTCGATGGCTCGCCAACATGGTCGAGCCTCGCCGGTGGCCGAGGTGACTCCGCTAATCGCCGAGCCACCCCTTTGAGATGTATAAATAGGGGATTTTGAGACGGACGGTCGGATTTTTGGTCGGATTTTTGGGGATTTTGAGCGGCCTGATTGGATTTTGGGATCTTTCAAAGGCTCGACTTCAAGAGTTCTTGGCGATCTACGAGTAATCGGCGCACGGCTCCAGCAACGCAAGCACAAGTCCACCAACGCCGATCTTCAATCAAAGGTAACCGAATTCGGTCGAACTACAGATACCCTCTAGATTAAGCTTCGCCTTAATCTCGTGGATAGCGCCAGATTTCTCCTAGTAGATCTCACCCGCCCGCGATCCTCTCCTTCGTGAGTGTGATCCCTCAGCGCTTCGCTTCCTTCTCGGAAACGAGCCCCTTTACATCTCAGAAGTTCCGTAACCCGGTCTCTACTGGATCGGGATTGCGGTGGTCCACGGACACAATAAGTCCCCGCACAGCAAAGAACCCACGCAAGCGGTGATCCGATATAACGAGATCCTCGCGTTTGTTCAAAAGGATAAAAGTTGTAATCTTTTTGATTTTCATTGTAAGCCTTAAAATAAAAGGCTATATTTCTCTTTGAATTTGTTTCAGCGAAAGAAGTTTGTAAGCAAGTTCAAATCAATGACAATCATCCCAACTTTTACCGCGAACAAGCCGGGCGATTAATGGGGAGCCACCGCCTCAGATCGGAGGTCGCCGGCCGCAACCGCTGATCCCTATCCCTGGAAGAAGAGGTCGAAGTTCGAAGTTCACCAGAGAAGTTCGAGGAGTACCTATCCTCACCCTCCTCCGTGATCAGCTTCCCCCGCTCCAAGAAGGTCTCCGCCGCAAGGAGAACCCGATGGGCCTCCGATAGAGCCCCGTGACGGCGAGTCCAACCTCGCCGCCGCAGTAGCGAGAAATCCCTTCGGCGCCCAAGTCCGGATGGTGCCCGAGATGAACGCCGACAGCGCCAAGACTCTCCAAGCGAAGCCGCCAAAGGCGACGACAAAGCATGGCGCAAGCTTGCCAAGGCCATGCAATCCATGGATGGGGTCCGCTACGGCGGATCTAAGATCCGCACTTACGCAGAGGTTTCAAGTGATCGACGGCCTATCCAAGCCGCCAACCGACGAGTGGGTCCGCGGTCAAACGGAACCGCTCCACACTTCAGAGCGATCCGAAGCGCCGCCAAGACCTATGCAAGCACGAAGCTTTGGTGCAACAGCTCGCGGAGTTAAAGAAGGAAGTGGCAAAGAAGCCACCAACGCATCGCCGTGTTTGAGGCCCAAGTCTAATGGTGCCCCAACCTCGCCCACACTTCGCCTCGGCGCTTAAGCCGAAGGATACAAGCGCGGTAAATCCAACGCCAAAGCCCAAGACCGACGACGCCAAAGACAAAGGCGCTCAGATTCAATCTGGTGAAGCCAACTCCGCCACCACCACCAAACCGACTATCAAGGATCGCCCTGGCCTCGAGAGAATCACGTCACTCCTCATGCGTGAGGTCGCACTGCTCCAACAAGGACAAGAAGATTCCGCAGCCTCTCCTATCGGATTGAAAATCAAGTCCGAGTCTCCGAGACTTCGACCACATCGGCGAAAGTCTAGGCGAAGTCACTTTCTGAAGTTTCGATGGATTGAACCGGCCCTCGAAGGAGACGTTTTCATCCGACGATGAGGACGTTATACCCAAAGATCACGCCAACATACGGCAGTTGTTCGCACACACCGATGAGCCGTACTACCGCAGTAAGAGGTAACGAAAATCTCGGGGATTCCCCAAATTGACGCAGCCATGCTTGTGCTCCAAGCTCATTAAGACGATGCTCGAGTGCAATTGCCATCAAGAAGCTCCGTAAAGGGTGTCACCTTCCGAGACTCACCACGGAGATGCGGAGACCTAGGACAAGGCGATTCCAAGAAAAGGATGATCTCCGAGAGGGTGAGTGCCGAGGTCACTAATAATATGACCAAAGAAAGAATCATCGCCACGCTATTCCCAGCCAAGACGCAACGGCTAACTCGCTTATGGTCCGACTATCCGACGGTCCGTGACACGATAAGCTTCAAGGTTACCCGCGAGGATGATGCGCCGATATTGGCTCCGCAATCGATCCGATCATACCGTGATCTAGCGAGGGAGCCCCAAGAAACACTTATGATCGCATGCATCAAGTGGCCAAAATGCTAGACGAAGCGTTGAATAAACAACGGGAAAACTTCAAGTTAGAAATGGAGTTGGCCATGCAGACGATGAGAGAAATGCACGACCAACAGATCCAAGCCCTGACAAAACATCAAGGTGAATCAAGTCAGCGCGTCAACGTCGATGAAGATGATAGCGATTCGGATCAGGAGGAAGCACCAGAAGATGATAACCCTCAACCACGCGACGCTGCTGCTGCTCATGAGAGCGAGAAGATCAAAGACTTGGAGAGCAAAATCAATTCATTGATTTCCGCCAAGAAGTAAAGAAGACAGTATTCCTTGCCCATACCCGGGAGAGTGGGAATCAATCCCTACCCGCCGTTTAACTTAATAAACTTCACACCATTTGACGGAAGGGTTCCCCGACGCAAAGACTTGATTTATTTCAAGTCACACCTCTGGAGTTATTTCTCGCAACGAACCCTTGATGGTTCGGTCATTCGCTGCACCCTTCGTGGGCTGCCTTCGATGGTACCGCCTCAAGCCGGAGCATTCACCGGACGACATGGAGTCTAGCTTCCTTACCAACTTTGATGACGATACCGAGGTATCGATCGACGCTGTTCGACGAAGCGCGTAAAGACGGAGAAACCGTGGACATCTTTGTTAAACGATTCTAACAAGGCAATGAACCCCGGATCCAATAACAGGAGTTCATCCTCCAAACCCGCCACAAAGAACTTATCAATAGATGTGCTTGAAGCAATGGGTACAGACCATCGATAACGGAAGGACTTGAAGGTTCGGAGAGCAAGCCGAGAGATTCCTCAAAAGGAAAAGGCAGAGAGGGTCACCGACAACGGAAGCTCCGCTTAACTTTGTCCCACGCTGCAAAGGGAAAGAGCAAGCCAAGACGGCGGTTGCGAACCAAACGCTCCAACTCCAACCCCAAAGAAGAAGAAGAACAGCGGCCGCAACAGTATTACCAACGTGGCAACCGGGCCACAAAACAAGGCCTTAGAGCCGAGATTCCCAAGTCCTATTCCTTTAGGGACGACGAGATTCCCGGCCTCTTCAAATATCTTGTGGAAAATAACAAGATCAAGCCCTCCTCGATTCAATCAAGAGGAGGCGATGAACACTAATGACCCAAGATAGGCATACCATAGGCGCTCATCACCCCACTAAATCCTCGCTTCACTTTAAGGACAAAATCCGTGCTTTAATTGATGTAGGGTCATTACTATGAAGCCGCCCAAAGAGAAGAAGGTCGGAGCGAATGCGTATCCATAAGTTTCGGTCGGTGCCATTGACATGGTTTGAACCCGAACCGTGGTCAAAGTTGTGCTGAAGACGGTGAATGACGACCCACACAAGCAACGCCGTAAAGGACTTGTATCGTGATACGCCGAATGGCTAAGTCTTGTGGGTCCACCCGCACTTACCGGAAGATGAGCAATGGGTAGCCTCTTCTTCAAGAAAAAGCCGGGCGTAAGGGAAAGGCATGTCATGCTACTCCGCACTCGAGGGAGACGATGAACGTGGTAACATTCCAAACCGGCGGGGAACTCAAGCCCACGCCACCGTGAGTGGACAAGAGTATAAATACAAGTACCCTAAGTCCCCACCCTAATGCCAAAACGCCTCGAGCTGGGGTACCAACAAATCCCCTCACCGCATTGCAGAAAGCGCAACAGCCAGTGGTCGCCAAAGAAGCTACAGAAAGCACCGCGATGAAGTTCAACTCCGGCAGCCTCGATTCACGATTGGAAGAGATAAACCGAACTTCGAACTCTCCATACCGCCACGCCATGGCCCAATTAGCCAATATCCCCTAAGGATCACTTTCTATGAGTTGCCGCGCTTATCAAAAGAGACGAGAGAAGCTCTTCAAGAAGCCCTCACGATTCGTAAGTCTTCTCACCCGTGATTAGGCCGAGTCCGTAAGAGTCGCCCAAAGAATGCAACCTTGCGACTAAACACTTCCCCGCATCACCTTTACAAAGGAGGATATGCGCACGAGGAATTCCAAGCACGATAGGCCTATACTTCACCGTATATTGGCTCTAGTGAAGTTAACCGATCCAAGTCGATCCGGTTCCACAGGAGCATCATGCCCCTACGCCATGTATCATCTCGGGAATTCCCGCCGCCAGTTAGCATCAATCGGCACAATGATCTACGGATTTAACACTGGGTCCCACTTGGTAAAATCCCGATTAAGTGCCAAATGGGAGACTTAAAGTCCAAGTCACCGCTATGTGATTGACGCAGACTTCCTATAACTTATTGTTGGTCGACCTTGGATCCACAATAACGTTATAGTCCCGCCTACTCTTCATCGTCTCAAATATGTAGACACTAATAATGAGGTCAAGACGGTGGTCGCGACAAACAACCGCTTAAGGATGGAGAATTATTTCACCGATTCTCTCCTCTACGAATGAGTCCGAATCAATCATCTACCAAGGTACCGGACAGCGTGAAGAAGCCGATACCAAACCGGCTTGGTTATAGTGGAGGTTTTGTTTTAAATGACATTGTACCCCTTGTAATCAATCTTGACGATGAAGAATCGCCGATGAACATTGTAATTGGCAAATTGCCGATGAATCAATAAATGACGATTTAGAGTATCCTTTATCTTTGAATGATGTGATAACAGATTATACAATGATCCAGTTGCACCCGCCAACTCGATCATCTTGCTTCACACAAAAGCAGCTCCGGACTCCTTTGGGACAACACTTGTCATCCCACTAAGATCAAGTAGTGAAAGAGACTTGGTTTACTGAAAAGGAGATGCGCCCAACGCCAATCATTTCTTTGAAGAAGGTGAAGATGACAATGGGCCTATCCTCCACACATTCAGATATAGTCCAAACACCGGGTATCATGAAAAGATGGGGTATGACTTGACACGAGGGAAGGTCTATGTTTCGACGAGGCCCTCGAACCCTCCTAAAGCATATGTCCCAAGAGGAAAGCCGGATAATTACTATGCATTTAGAAGGGATTGGGATAATAATCCTCCTCGAAGATGAATGCTCGTGGTCGATTGATAATAATCCACCCGGTGAGGGAGACGACATTCCCCGACTCTTCGCTTGGGATTCTCACACCACCCTGAGAAGCTTTCAAGGCTTTGATGTCAATATGGCCACGATCGATCCCCGCTACTATTGAGGGTGATGAAGATATGCCAACATGGGAAGACCCATGGATCCATCAACTCCAGAGCAGCTTGGGGATAGGTTCAACAAAGAGAACCCCCACTAAGGATGAGGTAGTCCAGTTAATATGGGTGATGAAGAGCATCCCAAACTCATAAACATCAGAATACCTCCTTCGAAGAAAAGGAAGAGTTGATTGCCCTAATCGGGAGTATATCGATGTATTCGCCCGAGTTACGAGGACATGCCAGACTGACCCTAATGTGGCAACACATCGCCAACATCAAGGCGGATGTCAAACCCGCCAAGCAACAAGAAGACGGTTTCGCCCACAAATATTGGAGGCAATTGTTGACGGTGAAGAAACTCATAGAATCGGATTCGCCGAGGAAATTCAACATCCGGATTGGGTGGCTAATATAGTCCCGGCCATGAAGAAGAATGGTTCGATTAGGATCTCGGTCGCTACGAGACCTAAACGCCGCTTGCCCAAAGGATGATTTCTTCCAATCACCGATGTCATAGTTGACAACACGCGTGGATTTGAAAGAATGTCCTTTATGGATGGCTTTTCGGTATAATCAAATCAAGATGTACCCCGATGACGCCAAACACACGCCGCTAACGCTTCATTGGCATATATTGCTACACGGTCATGCCGCTCGCCTCAAAATGCCGCAACATACCGTGAGCAATGACGGAGATTTTCCAGATCATCTTCGAAAACGCCGAATGCTACGCCGACGATTTGGTCGTGAAAAGCCGCGGACAAAGGAGATCACATCAAAATCTTAGAACGGTATTCGAACTCATGCGAACTCATCGCCTAAAGATGAATCCCGCCAAGTCCTTCCTGGGATGTCCAAGGCAAGTTCCTTGGCTTCGCTGCCACCAACAAAGGAATCCACGCCGATCCCGACAAAGTGAAGGCGATTCAAGAATTGCAACCTCCCGAAATCTGAGAGAACTCTGGGGTTACAAGGACGACATGACATCCGACGGTTCATATCGAACCTATCCGAAGTGCCACCGCTCTCCAAGTTGAACAAGAAGGGCGGTCATATATTGGACGACGCCGCCGTAAGGCATTCAAGAGATCAAGTCGATCTCGCTAAACCTCCGTTTTGTTGCACCGCTGGTCGGAAACCGTTTTGATCTACGCCAAGGCAACGGATCACTGTTAAGCTTTACCGCAAGACGACGACAACGGTCACGCAACGCAAGCAGTATTACCCGAAATAACATTAGTCTGCGCCGAAGTCTCGATATCCAATGGTCGAAGCAGCTGCCTTGCATTAGTGTTCGCGATTCGTAAAATGCGCACTATTTAGTCGGACAGACGATTTATGTTATCTCTAATGTAACCGGTCCGAATATTTATGACCCAAACCGCCTCAATGAGTTGGCGCTCGCAAATGGGCCTTTACTTGTCCCAATATGACTTGCACTTCAAACAACGAAGTCACCAAAGGACAAGCGATTTGTGATCTCTTGGTCCCACCGACAACGGATGCGCTTGAGCTATATGATGATCTTCCTGATGAAGTTCAAGAAGTCAACACTACATCGCACCAACAAATATGGCGATTGTATTTTGACGGAGCCTCGAGCTACCACCAATGGCAAGTGCCCCGATGTTCTAAGCCGGAGTCGGGTTGTCTTAGTTCCCCGGAATCATGTCATGCCTCGTGCTTATTCACTCACCAACCCTCGCTCCAATAACGTAGTAATACAACGCTACTTATCGGACTTAGCTTCGCCAAAGAGCCGGGGTCGAATATCTCAAGCGTATGGAGATTCACAATTGATAGTTAAGGTGTTCGCGGTGACTACGGTCGAACCGGATCTAATCCCCTATCATCGATAGCCGTGGAAATAGCGTACTCATTCAAGAGTTTTTCATCGAATATATCCCGCTTCCAAAACGCTTTATGCGATGCATCCGGCCAAGTATCGTGTCGTTAGCACAACCTTCCGAGACCGAGCAACTAGTTACGGCAGACTCACCAACTCTTCGTACCATTATATGATGAGGCACAAGAAGATAAGGGGTAGTTACCAAAGAAGTACATGCAACCCAAACCAAGTTGGAGCCCCGAGATTGGCGCCTATCATCGACTACGCCTTACATGGCATTCTCACGGAAGACGGAAGAGAGAGAGTCAATCCCGAAGAGCTCCAAGATTCTTTTATGACACTGAAACCCGTGATGTTATATCGCCGAGGGTACGATGGTCTTTACCCGATGCCTTCAACAAGGAGGCGTAAGAGGTCCTTCTCGAAGCACACACGCAGTGAATGTGGGCGCACCAGTCCCAAGCTCTACGATCGAATCCGAGAATGGGCTACTGGCCATCAATGATTAATGACGGCCGAGCACGCCGAAATGCCACGGTCAAATTCACGCTAATTATATGCATCACCGAAAGCAGTTGCATCCTTCGCCACATCCCGCCATTCGAGACATGGGGAATGGACATTGTAGGTCCCATTTTTCCTCACCAAAGGCGATCGGTTTATTCTAGCAATTACCGACTACTTCTCCAAGTGGGCAAGCAATCCCGCTAAAGGAAGTAAAGGCTAGTAATCGTCCAATTTATCAAACACCATGTCATCTATCGACATGGTGTCCCAAGACGGATCGTATGACAACGGTCCCCAGCTCATCGCAATTCCTTCATCGTTTTGCGAGAAATTCAAGATACAAGACGCCTCGCCGACTCTATAATCCAACAGAAATGGATTAGCCGAGGCATTCAACAAGACGATTATCGTATTGCCGTAAGCTTGTGAAGAGTAAAAGCGAGACCGATGATAAACTCGAGAAGCACTCGGGCGACGACGACAGACGCGACGCCAACCGAGAGACCCGCATCCTCGTTTACTGTGCGGCGCTTTCCCATTGGAAATTCAGATTCGCCACTGCATCGCCTCTTTCAACAGATGACGACCAAGAACAACATCGAAAACGCCTCAAGAGCTTGAGATGTTAGATGAGAACCGAGGCTCAACAATGCATTGAGTTTTACCAAGCTAGGATGTCGAGGGCTTTCAACAAGAAAGTTCGACAGAGAACCTTTAGAGAAGGAGATTTGGTCCTCGCCGCCGACGACCAATAATCCTCACTTCCAAGAAGAAAGGTAAATCAACCTAAATGGGAGGGCCCGCTTGTAATAGAAACGGTTTACTCCAATGGTGCATATCGCCTAATTACCCAAAATGGCGACCGCAATTAATGCCGATAAATGGGAAGTTCCCAAGAAATACTACCCATAGTATCTTCGGATAACCCGCTTCGACGGAAGTTCCTCGTGGGATGTTTCACCCACTTTTCGCGAGGATAACCCTAGATTTATCCTCCATCATTTTTCCCCACCGATCAAATTCCTTGACGGTGGGTCTACAAATTTTCTCGGTACATTACCAAAATCCCTCTTGATTCCTTCTATGAACAAGAGGCCCACTCAAAATTCCTTTCACGCCGAGAGAGAATATAAAACCTTCCTCTCCAAGCCGCAAAATCCTTTTCGTCAAACGGAAGGGTTTCATCTTTATCTTAGGTAGCCGATCAAGGTATGCCGATTTTCGCACTGTGTTGTCCGGACAAGGTCACTCGAAGTCTCTTTTCGTTCTCGGAGTGGAGATCCCACTCTTAGTTCCATCTTCATCTTAGGTAGCTAGCCGACTGAAGGTGCGCGCCGGATTTTCGCACTGTGTTGTCCGAATCAAGGTCACCTCGAAGTCTCTTCGCTTCTGAGTGGAGATCCCACTCTTAGTTCCATCTTCATCTTAGGTAGCTACCGAATCGGTAAGGCGCCGATTTTCGTATCAGGTTGTCCGATCAAGGTCGCCTCGAAGTCTCCGTTCTCGGAGTGGAGATCCCACTCTTAGTTCCATCTTCATCTTAGGTAGCCGACCGGAAGGCGCCGGGATTTTCGTGACAGTGTTGTCCGATCAAGGTCGCCGAAGTCTTCTTTTCTCTGAGTGGAGATCCCACTCTTAGTTCCATCTTCATCCTAGGTAGCTCGATCGGCAGGCCGGATTTTCGCCGCGTTGTCCGATCGAAGGTCACCTCGAAGTCTCTTCTTCTCGAGTGGAGATCCCACTCTAGTTCCACCTCTTTCCAAGTGGCACCGACCGAAGGTAAGGCAACGAACTTTCATCTTAAGCTAACGGTACACGCACTTTCGTGACGTAGTCCGACCGAAGGTCACCAGTCTTTTCGATTCCTACAAAGGGAATCGCAGCAGCCTCATCCCGAAATAGAACACATTCTTCCTTTCCCACCTCAATCAATCTTCATCCGTCGTACCATTCTGGCCAAAAGAGGACACCAAGGTTCGCCTGGGGTATTTTATCCCGGCCTAAGAAGGATAGCCGACGCCTAACACGCCGTCACGTTTAGTCTTTCTCCATTGAAGAAGACACCAGAGTTTGATTCGGGTATTTTATCCCAAGCCTAAGAAGGGATAAAGCCAACGCCTTCACACGCTGCTCGGCTTAGTCTTTCTCCCATTGAAGAAGACACCAAGGTTCGCCTTGGGGTATTTTATCCCAAGCCTAAGAAGGATAAAGCCAACGCCACACGCTGTCGGCTTAGTCTTTCTCTCCATTGAAGAAGACACCAAGGTTCGCGGGTATTTTATCCCGGGCTCAAGAAGGATAAAGCCAACGCCACACGCTAAGTCGGGTTTAGTCTTTCTCCCATTGAAGAAGACAGAACATTCTGGGTATTTTATCCCAAGCCTAAGAAGGGATAGCCAACGCCTACCACGCTGCTGTACTATTCCTGCGACAAAAGACGGCTTCACGATTCAACATCGTAGCATTAAGTCTAAGAGAGTTTCATTCTTTTAGCACAACGCCAGTAGAACGGATTTAGATAATCTACATGCTAGCCCAACTCAAACGGTAGTCAAAGGCTCATCAAAACCCGCAGGGTCGGGTTGGCTAATAACCCTAAAGTCAACGCCACACGCCAAGTGTCGGCTTAGTTTTTTCCGATTGAAGAAGACACCGAAGTTCGATTCGGGTATTTTATCCCGGCCTAAGAAGGGATAAAGCCAACGCCGCATCGCTGTCGGCTTAGTCTTTTCCCATTGAAGAAGACACCAGAGTTCGACTGGGGTATTTCACCCGCCTAAGAAGGGACGAAGTCCACGGTAACACGCTGTCGGGTGGTCTTCGCCCGTAAAGAGCAATGGCCTATGTATTCGAGTATCATAGCGTTCGAAGAGAGTTCATTCTTTTAGCACAACGCCACGCGTATGAACGGATCCCGATAATCCGCACGCTAGCCCAACTCAAACTATGGTTGGTAAAGGCTAATCAAACCCGCTGAGGGTCGAGGGTTTGCCAAAATCCTATAAGTATTATGGTTAATTATTTCACAGTAAAAGAATCATAATAAATAGTGAAAGGATGGATCTTATTCATTTGAAGCAAATATAGAAGGAGCTACAATCAGACAATTGATTCAAGCAAAGTTATGATAATACATCTAAATAAAAATCGTAACGACCTGGCTGAACAAAGAGAACAGAAAAGTCTTGCAGCACATCAGACTTCATTGACGCAATCCAGTAATGTGAAGGAAGCAAGGTCAGCTTTGACGGCGGCTAATTTTTCTCCTGATCGCCGAACCCGAGCCTTGGCTTCCTTCTCGTTCTCTTCGAGTTCACGGCGATAGCGTACCGATGTTCCCGACGATCGCCTCGAGGACTTGCTTCTCACGCTGAAATCTCGACTCGTGCACTCACGCTGAAATCCTTCAACGCTCTTCTCCCTTGAACAATTCTCGATTCTCGTGACGCTCGACATGGTGTGGTACAAGTTTATCTTACGCCGCAGTTTTGCCGCTCATATGAGTTCGAAAATATGATCTCTTGCTCGATATTTTCCTCGCGAAAAACGCTGCTCACGAAGCCTTGATCCGAAGCTTCGCCGACGAAGTCATCACCTCATCGCATGATTCAAAAGGCTAAATCCTCCACACGGTATGCAAGAGTTAGCCGCCTAGTGAGCTTTTGCTCACAACGCATTAGCTAGCCGAGGGCCACCAACATGAATTCCTCCAAGATACTCAATATGAATGGGCGTAAGACCGAGTCGCCCATCTAACCTCGATAATAGAGATCGCTGCTTCAAACTATTCTCCAACAAATGAAGGAGACCCATCACGTAACCGAGTCGAACAGCATTTTGGCCCGGCAATCTCTCGCAATAGGTTGAACCGTGGAAGTGGTCCGCCAAGATTAACTCGGCCTCCACCCGCTCTATACTGGGGTCGGGAATCCGGTTTCGCCAAGGTCAGAAAGGAGGCTGGAGCTGATGATGGAAGCGATCCTCAAACTCGCCATCCAAAATTATGAGTAGCTCAGCTTCAGGTTTCTTCATACGAGTGTTCGCCTCACAAGGTTCGCTTCCCTGGGAAAAGGCCTTCTCCTGATGACCTTGAGAATCGAGACTTGACATTGGAGCCTTCGGCAGACTAATAATCATCTGAGCATCCGCCACCACAAGAGAATAAAGGGTTAACAGATCATTTAGGAGGAATATCTAAAAAAGAGAAAGCAAGATAAGGCGAGAACTCTTCTAAACCCATGAGATCGAAGTCACGACCTTATAACTGCATGACGATTTCACCAGATAATGCCCCGAGAACGATAAATATAGCCGCATAATCCAAATGGCAATATATTCCGCTCTATTGCATGCAGAGTACGGTGAGATCGCCCCGCTAAAACATCGAGACGGTGATCTTTGAAGCCTCAATCCTCACGAAGGAGAATCACTTTCTTCCCAATCGCCACAAAGGAGAACGAAGGGTCATAACAAGAGTACATTAACCAAGCGCCGATCCTCACGAAGGAGAATTCGGCTTCCCAATCGCCTCACAAAGGAGAACGGCTGGGATACAACGCATATATGTCGAGAATATGATGACGCCGGCGCACTCAAAGAAGGAGGCGGCATTCACGCCGCGCGAAGTTGATCGACTCGAACGCGTGATCTTCCCCGACGACATCGAAACCGCAAAGAAGACGGTCAGAGCCGAGATCGCAAATAAAGTGCCGCGGCATAATCCGATGCCGAACTCGCGACGAAGGGCCGGCGCTGTACGGCCAAGAACGCATCACGCTTCAAATGACCGAGCGCCAGACGCCAGCGCTGTCCAGCGCTTCAATATCGAAGGCCAGCGCCTAGGCGGCCCAGCGCCCAAATATCGAAGGCCAGCGCCAGGCGCTGCTCGAAGGCCGCCATCGAAGGCCAGCGCCTGTGACGCTGCCTAACGCTTCACACGCCTTATCGCTGCCGCTTCAGCTTCAAAGACCGACGGTATCGGTGATGTCCTCCTCGCCAAGGGTTCGAGTCCCTTCCTGCATGCAAAAAAAAGACGCCAAAATACTTGTGCGTACATCGCTGATTGAAGGAGATGAGACTACAGACGAGATGAAACAAGAGGAAGAAAGGGGCCGGCCTAGGTCAAGAAGAAAGAAGCCTGTGGGTATTTTCCTCTCGAAAACGCTGCTCACGAAGCCTTGATCCGAAGCTTCGCCGACGAAGTCAGACACCTCATCGCATGATTCAAAAGGCTAAATCCTCCACACGCATGCAAGAGTTAGCCGCCTAGTGAGCTTTTGCTCACAACGATTAGCTAGCCGGGGCCACCAACACGCTGAATTTCCTCCAAGATACTCAATATGAATGGGCGTAAGACCATAGGAGCTTCCATCTAACCTCGATAATAGAGATTGCTTCAAACTATTCTCCAACAAATTAAGGAGACCCATCACGTAACCGAGTCGAACGGCGATTTTGGCCCGGCAAGTTGAACGGGAAGTGGTCCGCCAAGATTAACTGGGCTCCACCCCTCTATATCAAGCGGGTCAATCCTGCCTGGCCAAGGTGAGGAGGCGGTGGAGCGGATGATGGAAGCGATCCTCAAACTCGCCATCCCAAATTATGATAGTAGGCTCAGCCACGGGTTTCTTCATATGCAGTGTTCGCCTCGCCATGTTCGCCTCTGTGGAAAAAGGCCTTCTCCTGATGACCTTGAGAATCGAGACTTGACATTGGAGCCTTCGGTAGACTAATAATCATCGGAGCATCCGCCACCACAAGAGAATAAAGGGTTAACAGATCATTTAGGAGGAATATCTGAAAAGAGAAAGCAGATAAGGCGAACTCTTCTCGTAAACCCATGAGATCGAAGTCACGACCTTATAATCGGCAATGACGATTTCACCAGATAAATGCCCGAGAACGATAAATATAGTGCATAATCCAAATGGCAATATATCCGCTCTACGTGGCAGAGTACGCATGAAATCGCCCCGCTAAAACATCGAGACGGTGATCTTTGAAGCCTCAACTCACCAAGGAGAATCACGCTTTTCCAATCGCTTCACAAAGGAGAACGGCTGGTCATAACAAGAGTACACCAAGCGCCGATCCTCAACGGCGAGAATTCTTTCCCAATCGCCACAAAGGAGAACGAAGCGGGATACAACGCGATATATGTAATGGAGAATATGATGACGCCGGGCGCATCACCCAAAGAAGGAGGCGGCATTCACGCAGCCGGCGAAGTTGATCGACACCGAACGCGGATCTTCCGGACGACATCGAAACCGCAAAAGAAGACGGTCGTGATAATACGTAAGATCGCAAATAAAGTGCGTCAAAAAGGCTGCTACAACTCCATGTCGAAATCTCGACGACGCGAAGGGCCGCAACGACTTCAGCTACCAGCCGGCTGAAGGCCAGATTTGTGGGCGCTGGGTTCAGCGCTTCTGCCGGGATCGAGCGCTAGCGCTTCAGGCTGCCTAGCGCTTCTGGCTGACCGAAGGCCAGGCGTTTAAAGGTTCGAAGGGCCTGGCGCCGACCGAGCGCTGGGGCGCGCTTCTGACAAGCGTTTTAACGCTCGTTGGGCTGACGCTTATCGCTGGGCCGGGCTTCGCTGGCCAAAGACTGGACGGTGGTTTGGTGATGTCCCTCGCGGGTTCGAGTCCCTTCCAAGCAAGCAAAAAAAAAGAAAGAAGAAAATACTCTTGTGCTGCATATCGCTGATTGAAGGAGATGAGACGGGCCAGACGAAATGAAAACAAGAGGAAGAGAGAGCAATGCCTAGGTCGGGAAAAGAAGCCTTGTGGGTATTTATAACAACCCCATATGCACCCAATCCTCTTTGAACAAGGACTTATTTGGCAAGAAGTAGGAATTCTAATTGAGCCAAATCAATTCCTAATTAGGACTCTAATCAGCCCCTAATTAGGAGTCCTAATTGGAATCTTGTTTGATATAGCGCCAAATCAGTCCGCTGATTGGCTCCTAATTCCTCCGCTATATAAAGATTCTCAAGGTTTATTCAAGATAACACCTCATGAATTGCACGACGATCAACGCCACGCCTAATCCTACCCAACTAGGATTACAGTATAAACCGTTTCCAATTTATCGAAGTTCCCAAGAATATTTTCACAAAAATATTCTTAGGATAACTCGATCGTATGGATTGCATCATCAAATCAACGCCCTAATCCTACTCCAACTAGGATTACGAGTATAAACCGCTTCCTAATTTATCGAGAAGTTCCTAAGAATATTTTCACAAAAATATTCTTAGGATAACTCGATCGTATGATTGCATCGACGCATCAACGCCACCTAATCCTACCCAACTAGGATTACGAGTATAAACCGCTTCCTAATTTATCGAGAGTTCCCTAAGAATATTTTCACAAAAATATTCTTAGGGATAACTCGATCGCAAGGATTGCATCGACATCAACTACGCCTAATCCTACTCCAACTAGGATTACGAGTATAAACTGCTTCCTAATTTATCGAGAAGTTCTCAAGAATATTTTCACAAAAATATTCTTAGGGATAACTCGATCGTATGATTGCATCGACGCCATCAACGCCTAATCCTACCCAACTAGGATTACGAGTATAAACTGCTTCCTAATTTATCGAGAGCCCAAGAATATTTTCACAAAAATATTCTTAGGATAACTCGATCATGGATTGCATCGACGCATCAACGCTAGCCAATCCTACTCCAACTAGGATTACGAGTATAAACCGCTTCCCAATTTATCGAAGTTCTCTAAGAATATTTTCACAAAAATATTCTTAGGGATAACTCGATCATGGATTGCATCGACGCATCAACGCTGTCAGCCTAATCCTACCCAACTAGGATTACGAGTATAAACCGTTTCCAATTTATCGAAAGTTCTCAAGAATATTTTCACAAAAATATTCTTAGGATAACTCGATCGCGGATTGCATCGAATTTATCAACGTCACTAATCCTACCCAACTAGGATTACGTAGTATAAACCTGCTTCCTAATTTATCGAGTTCCCTAAGAATATTTTCACAAAAATATTCTTAGGGATAACTCGATCATGCGAATTGCATCGACGCCGCATCAACGCCCAATCCTAATTCACTAGGATTACGGTGTATAAACCGCTTCCTAATTTATCGAGAAGTTCCCAAGAATATTTCCAAAAATATTCTTAGGATAACTCCATCGCGGGATTGGCATCGAATTCATCAACGCTACACCCAACCTACCCAACTAGGATTACGAAGTATAAACCGCTTCCTAATTTGTCGAGAGTTCCCTCGAAGAATATTTTCACAAAAATATTCTTAGGGATAACTTCGATCGTCGCGGATGCATCGGCCGCCGATCAGCGTCGCTAATCCTACTCCAACTAGGATTGCGGTATAAACGTTTCCTAATTTATCGAAGTTCAGGAAGAATATTTTCACAAAAATATTCTTAGGGATAATCGATCATCGCGAATTGCATCGCCGATCAGCAGCGTAATCCTATCTCCGACTAGGATTACGGTATATTGTTTCCTAATTTGTGAAGTTCCGGAAGAATATTTCCATAAAAATATTCTTAGGATAACTTCGATCGATGCGGATGGCATCGGCGCGATCAGCGTCACCAATCCTACTCAACTAGGATTACGGTATAAAGCTGTTTCCTAATTTGTCGAGTTCAGGAAGAATATTTTCACAAAAATATTCTTAGGGATAACTTCGATAAATGCGGATGGCATCGGCCCGACCAACAGCGTCATGAAAATCCTACTCAACTAGGATTACGGTATAAAGCGTTTCCAAAATTTCAGCGAGGAGTTCACGGAGAATAAACCCATATTCTTAAGGATAACTTCGGTAACCCTAATTTCCTCCCACCAATCTCCAAGAGAGGAATAATCGTGAGGTGAAGGTCATGTTGACATCGGATAATCATATCCTCGGCGTAGTTAAACCAACAACACGCGTCATGATGGAGGAATTAGCAGTGATGGTTATGAAGTTCCATGTATTCGACCACGATAGCAGCGTTGCAACAAGGAGTTCGCCGACATACGGAGAAGTCCAAAAATCGATGGTTAGTCAAACAACGACCAGCCGGCGAGTTACAAACAAAACTCACCCACCGGCGAATCAAGATTTCAACAAGCGGTCGGACAATAAATGCAGCACCGTGATCTTATCGAGAATCTACAAAGCTGGATGATCTGAGAAAGAATCGAAGACTTGAAGCTATCTTTTGGACCCTCGGTAGGCGAAGGCCGGGAACCATCATGTCCAAAGCATCGGACTCATCAAGAATCGAGGCGAGGCGGCTTTGGAGAATATCTGTGAAATAAAATTATCGATGCGAACAAGACTCGTGCGGTGGGATGCGACAACAGCGATCCATCAAACCATTGCTGACCGAGCAGCCGTCGGCGGTCTGTATAAGCGCGCCAGCGGTCGGCGAACTCATGAAGTAAGTCGGCCAGTACGTCTGAAACCGGCTGAAAGCGGCCGCGTCGTGGAAAACCCGGCGAAGCTCAACGAGGCGAGTTGGCTAAACTCAAGCGTTGACAAGGCGGAATCAACCGTGCTTAGTCCGTCGATGCAAGCGACCGTTCGAGCTCGAAAATTGATCGGACCACGGACTTAACACATGGCGACATCCGGAACAAAACTAAGCGAAGACGAAGAATCGGCGAAGAATCGACGGAACGACTCGAAGAACGAAGGGACCACCGGCCAAATGGCGGGTGGCTCGACTAACATGGCCAAGCTACCTCGGCCAAATTGGCCAGGCCCCGGCTTAGTGGTAGGTGGCTCGGCCACTATGGTAGAGCCACCTCTGTAGAGTACCTCGGCCAAGGCGAGGTGTCGGCAAACATGGCCGAGCCTCCTCGACCAAGGCGAGGTGGCTCGACCAACATGGCCGAGCCTCCTCGGCAGTGGCCCGGTGACTCGACTTGTCGGTGACCACCCCTTTTGAGATGTATAAATGGGGGGTTTGAGGCAGACGGTCGGATTTTTAGTCGGATTTTTGGGGGATTTTTGGGCGAGCTTCGATTGAATTTTGGGATCTTTCAAAGGCTCGGACTTACGAAGAGTTCTTGCGAGATCACAGTAATGTCGGTATACGGTTACGAGCAGCGGCAAGCACAAGTCGATCAACGTCGGATCTTCAATCAAAGGTAACCGAATTGGGTCGAACTCTGATACCCTCTAGATTAAGCTGTCTTAATCTCAGGGATAGCTGTGATTTCTCTAGTAGATCTCACCGCTCGTGATCCTCTCCTTCGTGAGTGTGATCCCTGGTAACCGTTTCCTTAGGTAAGCGAGCTACATCTGTAGTTCGAACCAGGTCTCTGGATGGGTTAGCGGTGGTCCACGGACACAATAAGTCCCGACGCAGGCAAGAACCCACATAGCGAGGATGATATAACGAGATCCTCGCGTTTGTTCAAGGATAAAAGTTGTAATCTTTTTGATTTTCATTGTAAGCCTTAAAATAAAAGCGATATTTCTCTTTGAATTTGTTTGGTGAAGTTTGTAAGCAAGTTCAAATCAATGACAATCATCCCAACTTTTCTGAACACTTGTTCACATAGCAATTAATATATGTTTAATATTTATTTAAATATTAGATAAGAAAAATAGAAAATACTTAATAGTAAATATAATTAGTATTTAAAATATCAAATTATTAAAATATGAAATAACAAATATGTAATATTATTTATTATGATATGATATAATATAATATAATATAATTTAATATGTAATATTATATTCTACTAAGCTTATTATTATAATATGACATATTAAATAAAAATAATATATAATATTATTATATTTATGATGTGATATATTATAATATAATATATTTTATCACTTATAATATATAAAAATAACATATAATTGATTATGTTATAATATATTATATTACCATTACCATATATTAAGGTATAATATAATATACTACACTATTTGAATATAATGTATTAATTATTATATAATATAATATTCAGTTATAATATAATAAATTTATTATAATATATTATTTATTAAACTATATTATAATATAATATAATAATTAAAATGTAATTTACTATAATATTCTGATACAATCTATGACATTAACAAAAGCATATATTGTAATATAGAATTATAGTATAACACAACATATTTTAATATGTTGTGTTATACTATATAAAATTTAATGTATTTAATGTACTAATATTTAAAAATATTAAAATGTAAGTATATAATTAAATAGTTTTACTACATAAAATTAAATATCTAATTACATTTATATTTATAATTTCATAATGTTTATTATTTAATTTATTAAATATATTTGATATTTGAGATATTTAAATTTTTTATAAATATTAAATATTAAATATTTGATATTTAATATTTTAATAATTTAATATATTAAATATTAATTATATTTATTATTAAGTAATTTTATTTCTTATCCAATATTTAAATAAATATTAAACATATATTTAATACTTCAATTGGTTTGTATATTTAAGATATGTTACATACTAAATACTTTTATATAAAGATGTGTTAAATAATAAATACTTCTAATATCAAATATATTAGATATTAATAATATTAATTACTAAAAATATTAAATGTATTCAATAATATTAAGTTGAATACATTTCATAGTGAATGTATTTAATGCATTAAAATGAAATATTTCAAAATAATTAAATATATATCTATAAATAAATATATTTACTACATAAAATAAAAAATTTAAATTCATTTATATTTATAACTTTATAATGCTTATTAAATAAATTTTATTACTGTTATAAAATACTTAAAAGTTTTAGAACTTAATATTTTAAATATAAATTATATACAATAATTATGTATTTTTATATTTCCAATGCAATATTTAAATAAATGTTACGTATATGAAATATCTAATATTAAGTTTTTAAAAATATTTTACATATGAAGATATCCTAAATAATAAAGATATTTTAATCTCTAGATTTAATATTTTAAATATTAATTGTGTTTTACTTTTGATATATGAAATATTTTTAAATAATTTGATCAAAAATATTTAAGTATTTAATATTTCATATGAAATATGTTAAATAATTTAATAATATTAAATAATAATTATGTTAGATTTAAGACTAAAATTGTGGATAGAGAATATATAATATAGATGTCAAATTAAGAAAACATGAGTATTTTTCTTAAATGTGGAATCAATTAAGAAGAGGAGAGAAAATCTTGAAAGTGAGATCACAATCCTCCAATTTTAAACTTCAAATCTTTCTAGGAATCTTCTCACGAGAATGTTTAAAGTAGGATTGGAATTTGGATTATAAAATCCTAGTCCTACTCTAATTCTAGATAATGTATAGCGCCATAAAGTTAAATGAAATCCAAGTTCTAAACCGATAACACTTTAAAGTTAAATTCAAATCCTAACTCCAAATGAATAACACTCAAAATTTAAATCCCCCCAAGACAATTCCTCTCCCTCCCTCTCGACCTAACAAATTCAATAACATAAACTATACATTATCAATTCAACCAACCAACACAATACCAAAAACCCACTTCCAGCAAAACACAATCAAACTCAAACCCACATAAACAAAAAAAAAACTTTACACAAATCCAAAATTTTACCGCAGATCTTGATGGGGGCTTCAAGCTCAAGCAAATTAGGCTGCTCCAAGAAAATCTCCATCGACGAAGCACGAAGCGATTGGATCTCACGTTCAGACAACTGTACTTGCTTCCCTGGCCTGCTTCCCTTCACCTCCAGCAATCGATTAATGATATCGTCGAGAAGCATAGGATCCATCCCTCTTTCAAATGTAGAACCCAAATTTGAGAACTAAAGACCCAAATTCGAATAGAAAGAAGAAGGAGATGGAGATATAAACAACTTCTTTAGTATTCCCTTGCTTCACTCTTCTCTTTGCTTGAGAGAGAGAAAGAGAGAGAGGCGAAGTTTTTATTGAGATCATATTGGGTCAATGCAATTTAGTCTTAAACAAACACTCATGGGGTCTTATTGGATTTTAAAAAAAAATTCATAATTAAGACTGTTAAAACATCTTCGTATTGCGTCATACGCATCGCCGCCCATTTTGCCCACTCAATCATAGCGTCTTTATTTATTTATTTATTTATTATCATTATTATTTTGTGTGCAATAATTTGAGTGAAATGTCTTTATCAGGTATCTTATTATCTACTGGCTTCACACTAGACCATTTTATTTTATTGGTTTATTTTATGTTTCTTCGAATAAGTTTATAATTAATCATGAAATCTACATATTTGTTAGGATTTCTTTTCCATGAAAGTTATCTTTAAAATAGATCGAATTCATAAAAACCACCTTTAAAGTTTCTTTTTTCCCCCTCCCCATAACATGCTCATGCCATGATCTAGTACTTCCAAGTTGAACCAGAATGTAAACGAGAAAGTCAAGTTTGTTTGTGTAAGATGATCCTAATCTGAGCGGCTGAGCCTAAAAAAGAAAATTCAGAAACTAAAGATTTTGCAATACATATTAGAATCGAAGCTTATTTAGCGATACAACTCTGCATATGAACTTAACATCAGATTTACAAGTTGATATCATGCAGGTATAACATGCTGATATCATGAAAGCTTAATAGGTGAAGAACAAGCTGTCAACAATGCAAGAACATTGTAACAAATATTTCCATAATGGTAATACAGAGCAAAAGGAATATAAGATATATACCAATTGATTGATGATGTTGTAGTTTCTACGAGAGAAAAACTGTAGAAAAACAGCAGCAGAAGTTTTAGCCGAGAAAACCAAACTTTTTAGGATTGCATTTTGCAAGGATGAAACCAATCAACAGTATTCCTCAGAGTTTTTTCCCCCCCTGGAAAGTTATACAATGGGACTTCAGTCACTAATCATCGATCACGAGTAATTTACAAAAGGAGCCCGAAACACGATACTCCCAAGAAAAAAAAAAGAGTCCATGGTCGACGGGCACTATGTGTGCTTTTGTACTCAGTAATCGCATATACTCGAGCTTTTGCACTGGGAAAAGACTGCCAACAGAAGAGGAGAGAATCAGATTTATAAACAGAGCACCATAAAATTACATTGTGAAGAACCAGTCTGTTAAGCAGTAAAGATGAACAATATATACTGAAAAACTACACCGGGACAACAAATAAAACAGATTTGCTATGTGAAAAGAAGTTGCAGTATAGAATTGGTTAAGGATAAGGGGGAAAAAAGAGTTACTAGTTGATAAGGCATCAATCTTTTGTCAGTAAAAAACATAGGTGCCTACATTGAATTAGGAGCATTTTAAAAAACACTACCATCAATCTTTTGCATTTAATACCTTGATTTAGAATCAAAACTACAGGAAAAAAGAATCAAATTATGCCATTTGCAGGCTTGATAAATCCAAATTGAGGGACTCCAAACATCTATAATGCTAATAAGTTTCCATAAATCTGGTCTAACAAATATATAAAAATAAATATAATTCGGCTGAGAAAGATACTGATAAATGAACCCTTTTACCATTCAGTACGTCCAGCTGTTTGGAGCTTCCAATATTTATAAACTCTGATGCATTGTGCCAAAGCCACCTTGGGGAAATGACAAGGGTGGGATAGTGTTGGAAACATAACATACAAAGCAATGGAATTTGCATATCATGTAGATAAATCAAAATTAATTGAAATCTAGAAGAATACCTGGAACGCTTTCCGAATTTCTTCTATAATCTGTCCCAAGATCAATTCGAAATAGCTTCCTCAAGAGAAAAAGCCTCCAACTGAAATCCACCGTCCTAGAGCAGGGCAATCTTGACTTCTTTAGTGAAAAGATCCAAGTTTACTTGATCAGTTAGCTAGGTAAGGATAGTACTAAAAGGAGGTCAAGGACCAATTAAGTACATCTTTTCTTATGAAGCACCTTACACAACCCTAAACCTTGCCTTAGACACCAACAAAGTTAAATAAACTTAAATCGGTTCACTTAAAATTTCTTTATTTCCTAATAAGCTCGAATCATTAGGGGCCAACGTCTAATGAGTTTTAAAGGGTTGGTTTATGTAGTGAGGAATTAGTGATTTTAGGATAAGGAAAGGGTGATGAAATCCCTCACCTTATCTTGATTTGGGGTTTTGCCCTTAAATTTTTTAAATGTATGCTCAAATCAAAATGCTCAAATCACTTTGATAAATTTCTACTAACTATATGCAATGCAACCCTAAGAATTAAAAGTCACTACAAGAGGATGCTAAAATTTTTTAATTAGGGTTAACAAACAATCAAATGTGAAAAAGAAAGCTCTTGTTTGAATTTATGATCTTGTTTAGTAGTTATTCAAGTGGAGGTGGATTTTATTATTGTCAACAAGAGAAAATTTTTATTTTTATCAGTTCCTAATTGTCTCTAATGTGAAAAGCCTAACTAGAGGGTTGAATTGAAAATTACAAGAAAGAGAACTCACCTTTTCAAGGATTGGCCCCTCTTAAAGCAAATCTTCTTCTCT
>CM022708.1:2075453-2199731 GCA_012295165.1 Asparagus setaceus
ACAATCGAATTCTCCATCTCCTAGGTGACTCGTCCTAGAGAATCCAAATACGGTCTTGTGCTACACACATCACAATACATGCTTATGACATACACCCGGGGAATCCTCATTCCCAGTGGTTGAGACTCACCACCACATCTCACATGTCGGCGTCATGCATAATAACCTGTTATAACAAAGTTATCCTTTACTAGTTATAGGTTAAGCACAAATTTAAGAAATCTCTGAGTTAGATCATATCTCTAAGCAAGTGATCATCACAGTGCATGATCTAACAAAATAATTTCTAAGGTGTTAGAATTAATATAAAACAATAATCCTCGATCCTCATCATAACTTCGGAGTTTGGTGTAATGACATCTTAAATTTAGTCCATCTAACCATTACACCAAAACTCCGTAGTTATGATGAGGATCGAGGATTATTATTTTATATTAATTCTAACATGCCCCCACGGGTTGAACACCCTTTTTTATGGGCTAAAACCTGGACTCACGCAGCGGTGTTAATTTTTTCAAAAATCCGCTTAAAATTCGTGGCCGGTGGGATTTGAACCTGGGTCGTTCTGATACCATCTTAGATTTAGTGTCTCTAACCATTGCACCAAAACTCCGAAGTTATGGTGAGGGTCGAGGATTATAGTTTTATATTAATTCTAACATATCTTAGATTTAGTTCCTCTAACCATTGCACCAAAACTCCGAAGTTATGGTGAGGGTCGAGGATTATAGTTTTATATTAATTCTAACATGCCCCCGCAGGTTGAACGCCCTTTTTATGGGCTGAAACCTGGACTCATGCAACGGTATCAATTTTTAGAAAATCCGCTTAAAATTCGTGACCGGTGGGATTTGAACCTGGGTTGCTCTGATACCATCTTAAATTTAGTCCATCTAACCATTACACCAAAACTCTGAAGTTATGATGAGGATTGAGGATTATTATTTTATATTAATTCTAACATAAGCATATATAACAATTATATAAATGATACCCAAATTATATGTGCAATAATTAAATCTATTAACATTACAATAATATTACATAATTTATATTGGATGTTCAAAGGCATATTATTACTATTCCAGCAGATAGAACTTGAAGAGCCTTCATCATTAAACCATCTAAGTTATACGGATATGAGTTCGGATGCGGGTACGAGTGTAGGCACGGGAGATGACAAATTTGTAATGGTAGGTTAGACATGACAATACATATTATAATTTACTCTGTATCAATTGTTTTTTATCCACATTTTATAAAATTAAAATTCCTATAATATTTTTATGTTTCTTTTACTATATAGATATGTAATTAGAAATTTGCTCATTTTAAACCTGATATCCAAATGACCCTTTAAAATTATAGTTCTGGACTACGTAGGTCTAAAATGAACTTGACTCTCGTCCAACGAGTTTCAAAAGTGAATGTGAAGTATAGGATATACGTCCAAGAAGTGAGTGACAAGTTTGAAATTAGAACACATATTATATAATTGAATACACATTTAAATCAGTGTATGCATAAATTCAAGGAGTGTCGACTGAAGTTTTAGAGTCTGGTACGAGTACAACATGGGTTTGAAAACAAGGGTGCGGCTTCAGATTGAAGTGTCCATGCAAAATATGCTACCACATATGCTGATAAATAAGCATAGTATAGACAAAAGAATGAGAAATGAGTCAGCCGCTAACGTGTGATAGTTGGATGAAGTTAGCTACTTGGAATGTTGGTATTCTTGTAAAAATAGAAGTATGAAAAACTTCTCATTGTTTTTGAGAGAGGAGTAGATGCACACCATCTCGAGAAGTATGCTAACATCATTGGGATTCTTGATGGAGCTAGACTTAGCTCTATGAGGGATATACGGCTCGAGAGAGCAAGTGTTACTCTTGTAATGGAATTCTACATCAGCTTTGGTAGAGAATAGGGGATAGAGATTGCT
The DNA here is from genome assembly GCA_012295165.1 of Asparagus setaceus. Lineage (NCBI taxonomy): Eukaryota > Viridiplantae > Streptophyta > Magnoliopsida > Asparagales > Asparagaceae > Asparagus > Asparagus setaceus. Next base: position 2,077,399 of record CM022708.1, read on the forward strand.
ACTACAAAAGTGAGAGGAAACGAGATCGAGATCACACCAGCATACATGAGAAAGGTTCTGAATCTCCTAAGCCTCTTATGAATAGCAGAGATGTTGGTATGGTTGCGCATTCTGAGAACTACAACATGATGATGAAGTATTTTTGTGGGAGGATAAATCTTGATATCTTCAACTCATGACACCTCAAGCCTGAGTTCATTCTCCTTAACATCTTTCTCAAGTTCAATTTGTATCCCAATGCAGCTTACACCACTCTTAGCATCCAGGATGCGGTCTTGATGTATTGGCTAGTGAGGGATAAGTCTTTTGATCATACAGAGTTGATTTTTAGCTGGATGTGTATAGTTGCAACTACTACTAGGGAGGTGGTTGAGAAGAAGACTCGGTAGAAGACTCAGCTCATATATCCTTTCCTCATCACTCGGATTTGCCACGACCAGAGGATCTCCTTTCACACATCTGACTAATATGAGAAGGGGAAAGCTTAACTTTTAGCTTAGACTGTGAGGAAGAGCTTAGCTACTGTTATACCCTAGAAAATTACCAAGTCTAATGGAGTCTCAAAAAGCCACATGTAAATACTAGCTAGTTGCCTCTAAATGCAACTACAAACATGACCCGGGTACTAAGATAGCTGACCTGCCTCACGACCCAAATCCGAGATGAAAGGCGTGACTGATCCGTGATCTGTTAGATGACCGGCCCGAGATGAAACACATTCGCCACTTGGACCAAGCAATGCACGTCTTGAACAGTGGGACAGCCTGCCAAACATCGTTAGGGGTCACATCACATTTAGTGCATGAATAGCTTGCGCCGACACTTTGCCACCCAGTCACCATCAGTATTAATGCTGCGCCAAAGTCATTATGACATTTTGAGCCAGAGCCTTCAAAGCTCCTCGAACACGCCATTATTTCCAATAGTCCCTTCACTGTTGTGAGTACACCCTGACCAGCCGACTGTCGATGTGTGTAAAGTATGGTTTGACCCATCACTGCACGAACCCGGCCAAATTACCAACGTGCCCCTATAAACCCTCTATTGATAGAGGTGACTTCTCTCTCCCCAGGGTACGCGATTCTCCCCAGAAGCAAGTCAACAAGGCTATGCTATGTTTCTCTCTTCAGATGAATAAGATCGGTCACTGAGTTGAGTGCCGGAGGGCACGCTAGAGGAAACAACCTCCACGGCCTCTAACCTCTGTTACATGTGCAGAGAATTACAGCCTAAGATTCAAAACAGGAGAATCTACCATCAAAGGGAATTAATGGACCCTCAAATCAATCTCACCTCCACTAAACCACACCCTAATTTCCCACCATTAAGAGCCGCGAAGGGGAAGGGCGAGACCACTACTATGCAATCATCTGGATTGTAGCCATCTGCTTCACAAGCACCAGGTTCCTTCAGCTCTACTCAGTGGACTTAGCAAACTCTTAGAGAGAGCGTAGAGACGCCTAGGAGGGACATGACTATGCAGCATACCTGCTATGATGCCTCCCTATAGTTTATTATGGGAGCTTTGCCTCCCTATAGTTTATTATGGGAGCTCTTCATCAGATGGATCCATCTCTCGGTGGAGAGCCTTTGTATGCTGATTACTACACAAAATTAGCACAGCCTACAGGAGCCCCTTATCCATCCACTTCACATGGAGTTGACATTGGCGAGGACCAGGATGAGAAGATGTAGAGAGATGACAGGGATGATGAGTAGACGATTAGGATATTTTCAATGTTCACGAGATGGAGGTCGTATATTTTCTCCTTTTTTAAAAGATTTTTTAGACATGTATATTCTTTGGTGATGCATGAGATACTTGGTTTGTACTAACTTATTATCTGCACGCTGTTTGATGTATATTTAGTTTAGTATGTTCCTTATATTTGCATGCTTCACTTTCTTGTTGTATGTACATATTTTTAGATTTTTATTTCCTTCTCTTTTTATTTTTAGGGTTGTTTTTTAGATATTTTTCTTTTCTAATTTTTTATATAAAAGACAAAACAAAATTTGTCCTTCTTTCTTTTTGTTTTCTTTGAAAAAACTTTAGACATGCCTATGTATATGCTTTTACAAGATTGATTCAGGATGATATTATTCTTTTAGTATATAGGCTTGATTATGTCACTAAGGTTCACATATGATTTTTAATGCGGATGTATGTATTTATGCATACAATGATCAAAATATGATTACATGACACATTATTTACATGAGATATTTCACGTAGCAATTTCACACACCTATTTTCATACTTATCAAGTTTTGTGATGTGAAATAGTGGTAGAAGTTTTATATTTTTCTCATAAGATTTTTTGGTTATATCGGTGACTATGAGCTCTTTTTTGGCTTCGCTAATGTACAAAAGTTTTTTATATGAAAAAGTGCCTTTGTGTCAAAATATATGAAACCATAAGAGTGTATTCATTAAAAGATGATCAAAGATCCACACTCTTATGAAATCTACGGAAAATTGAGTGTATTCATTAAAAGATGGTCAAATAACCATACTCATGGGTTATGTTTGTGCATATCTCAAAGGATAGCCATTCTGTACTGAATATATTTTATACTTAGAGATGGTGTGAATTGCCTGCGAAATAATATCATTCTTCCTCCTAAATCCTATACGGTTCAGGTGATAGGGCGACAGTTTCGTCTTTAATCCCTAATGTTGAGATAGTTCAAGTCTTATTATTGCTCAACATTCACTTTGATATATCTGAATTTATTTTATGAACTAGTGTAAATCTTTTCACTATCTGTTTCACACACTTTACAGTGGTAATTAATCCTTTTGTGTGTGATTTTGAACATGATTTCTCTTGTATTCATGGGTTTTATGATTAGATTTTAATCCCTTGTCTATTTTTCTATAACTTTTTATGTGAACCGGTATGCTTTTCTTTCCCGTACAACTTTGGATAATTTCTATCTGAATTTCTTGTGAATAAAATATAATTATTGGTGTGTTTTTCTACTTTTGCTAATAATAAAAGGCGGAGAATCTGGTAAAATTTGATGATATTTGCATGAGTAAAGTTTTTGTCTAAGTTGTTTCATGTTTTGATTTTTAAATTTTTTTGAAACACTCAATACATTATTTTAGGGGAGTTTTACAACACATATGCTTGATTACACTCTTCATGAATGCATAATTGCTGCTACTTATATATCTCAAATATGCATGTATTTTGGTATTTTAAACTTCAAGTTTATTATTATCAAAGGTAAAGATTGTTAGGACGTAGTCCGTACAATGTCCCTTGTTTGAGTAATAACAAACTCTCATTTGATACTAATATTTATTTGAGATGATATAGTACAGGTAAATACAGGTATAAGAAGTGTACGAGAAGAAACGATGCGAAATCAGCTCAAAAGTTAATTTCAGCCTTCTCACCATCGATGGTAGGGATTGACCATCGATGCTAAGAAGAGCTCATCAATGGTCAACAACACTCATCAATGATTTTTACTGCATAGACTTTCATATCATCGATGGACCTCTCAACCATTGATGGGGCCTCAACACCATCGATGGTCGAGTGCCACCATCGATATAAAAAATGGCAAATGATAGTTTTTCAGATTAAATCTCAGCCGTTCTTCATTTCTAATATCTCCAATATCTACCAATTAATTTAAGGATATCTCTTTCCCGACCTATTGGGGACTTTATATTATTGAGAGAGAGAGAGAGAGAGAGAGAGAGTTCTAGGGTTTTAATTTGTGCAAGATCAAGTTGAAGAATTTGACCCCCGGAGCCTCGACAAACTCTCACTTGTTGCACACAACATCTTCGGATTGTTTCAGTAAGGAGAGTTGCCCTTAGATTGATCTTCACCATTTTTCATTGAGCTATGCTTATATTCTTCGAATGATAGTTTGTTTAGCAAAAGGGCTGTAAGATCTTTTTGATATTCTAAGCTTTAACTTTTTGTGTTGGTTTTGCTTTGAAATTATTTTTATGGCAAACTCAAGCTGGGTTGAATTGAGAGTTGGGACTAGCTAGAGCTAGGTGTTACTTATTGTGCAGAGTTAGGTTAGATGACTGATTTTGGGTAGATTTCAGGGTGTGGTCTTGTAAGCCTACTGAATGGGGTTGTGATTCAGGAGAACTCTTTGTATAGTGAAGCTTCTTCACGAGAAAGAAGAGTGAACATAGGAATGTTATCCGAACCACTTTAAAAATCTTGTGTGTTTCTAATTGGTTGCTTTTAGTATTTGCTTATAGTTGATCGCTTTTATTTTCTATTTTCTACTGCATATTCTGTATTTTTGGCAAAAAAATGATAGCAATTCTATCTAACCCCCCCTCCAGCTTGCATCTTAGATCCAACAAAGAGGACCACTTGAATGTGAAAAAGATATCCATGAAGTATTATTTACCACTGCATCATGTCATTGACTAGATATATAGTTCTATGACGAGTACAGCAGAATAATTTACATTTGACTAAAGAATGACAAAAAGAAGCATGGCAAGGAACAGATTATGGATGTACCATGAATTATTGAATATCAGAATTAAGAACATGGGAGATCATTAGAAATGACGCAGCGGTGATAACACGAAGCCTTACCACGAGGACTTCGAAAATAAGAAGCCTTACCACGAGGACTACTTCAAGAATAAACACAAAAACTTTCTTCAAGAGAAATTTAATTAATTCAAAAATATATCTCTTGGGGTTACATGTCTCTTCTTAAATAGAATAACAAATAAGACTCCTACTAAGACTAGAATTATAAAAAAATAGAAAGTATCAAATTCTACCACGAAAAGACTCCCTATAATAAAGGAAACAAATCACGAATCAAAATTGAATTTGTTTCCTAATCTAATTTGACTCTAACATTGAATATATTTCCTAATCTAAATTGACTCTAACTTTTAATATATTTCCTAATCTAAATTGACTCTAACTTTGAATATATTTCTTGTTATGCGTCCTACATCAGTCTCCCTTTGTTGAAAGAAGCTCGATCTCGAGCTTATATTTGTTTGAATAGCAGTACTTGATAAATATTTTTCTTCTCCTACATCGATTAGCGTCCGCCTTATACTTAGCATTGATTTTCTCTATCTGTTCTTTTACTTACTCAGCTAGGGCTTCTTCAGAATTAAACTTGCCTTTCTTCATGCACTCAGTGATAGGCACCACAATGTTGCTAAAATTTCTGATAAATCTCCTGTAGAAAGTGGCTAGGCCATGAAAACTACGAACTTCGCTGACAGTCTTTGGGGTAGGCCAATCTCGAATAGCACGCACCTTCTCTTCATCAACATGGATGCCCTCTGCACTGACGACAAAGCCCAAGAATAATAGGCTACTAGTCATGAAATTGCACTTCTTCAGATTGATGTACAACTTGTTCTCCAGCAAAACCGTTAGTACCTTCCTCAAGTGGTCCAGATGCACGCTCTCAGTCTGACTATAAATCAGGATATCATCGAAGTAAACTACAACGAACTTGCCGATAAAGAGTTTTAATACCTGATTCATTAACCGCATAAAAGTGCTAGGAGCATTGGAAAGGCCAAAAGGCATGATCAACCGTTCATACAGGTCTTCTTTTATTTTGAAAGCAGTTTTCCACTCATCTCCTTCTGTAATCCGAATCTGATGATAACCACTCATGAGATCAATTTTCGAAAAGACCTTAGCACCTTGCAACATGTCGAGCATATCATCCAGTCTAGGAATCAAAAATCGGTACTTCACTGTAATTTTATTGATAGCCCGACTGTCAATACACATCCACCAAGTCTCGTCCTTCTTAGGTACAAGGAGGGCTGGAACTGCGCATGGGCTCATCCTCTCCTTAAGGTACCCCTTCTGTAATAATTCCTACACCTGCTCCCGCAAAATCTCATGTTCAGCTGGGCTCATCCTGTAATGGGGCAGATTAGGAAGTGTGGCCCCAGGTACGAGGTCAATATGATCTTTGAATATTTCGATATATATATATATATATATATATATATATATATATATATATATATATATATATATATATATATATATATATATATATATATATATATATATATATATATATATATATATAGCATGTTTTTGTAGTTGATTTTAATTCTTAGGGTTGCATTGCATATAGTTAGTAGGAATTCACCAAAGTGATTTGAGCATTTTGATTTGAGCACTCACTTGAAAATATTCTTAAGGGCAAAAAACCCCCCTAATCAAGAGGAGGTGTGGGATTTCATCACCCTGCTTTCCTTAGCCCACAAATCACTAATTCCTATCTATATAAACCTAAGCCTTTAAAAACTCATTAGACATTGGTATCTATGGACTCAAACTCATTATGGAACACGAAATCTTTAAATGAACCGGTTTAAATTTACTTGAATCCGTTGGTGTTTAAGGCAAGGTTTAGGAGTATGTAAAGCGCTCCGTAAGGAAAGAGATACTTAATTGATCGTTGGCCTCCCTCTAGTACTATAATTACCTAAACTTTAATCTTTTCACTCAACGCGTTTTTTGTTAGGAGCTGGTCTAGTTGAGTCTTGGCTTAACCCTAGAATTAAGGATGATTTTTTTAAGTGGTTCCTCTTTATTTATTTAGTTAGGTTTTTCTTTTATTTTTCTTCTTTTCTCTCACTGATCTTTTAGGCCTTTTAGTTTTCCTTTTAAAAAAGAAAAAAAAAAAAAAATAATTTACTTTTTCTTAGATCCTTTTCCTAATTTTTTAGATATAAAAATCTAAAAAATTTTATTTTGGTGTATGTAAGTTTGGATTAGGGATAATACCAATCGCTTAATCTATTTTGAACCAATTTTAAGACTAAAAAAGGCAAATCCTAATCCACGTTTTTCAAGACATGTGTTATCCTACTAGGAATTCAAATCTTTTTTTCATTAGGCTTTCTGGTGGTAATGGAGCTAATTTTGAGCTTAGACCTCACTCCATAAATATGCTTCCAAAGTTTTTAGGAAATGAATCTGAAGATGCGTATATTTTTATATTCGAGTTTGAGGAAGTTTTTCTTATGATTAAATTTAAAGAGTTATCGAGGACGTGATTAAGCTCGATTTATCCCATTTGCTCTTAAGAACAAAGCCAAAAAATAGCTGTATATCTTACCCACAAATTCTATCTAAATCTGGGATGAATTTATTACTATTTTTTAAAATTTTTTTCTCAATTCATAAAATGGTAAAGCTTAGAAACTGCATTCAAAATTTTAAGATAGTCTCAAGGGAGCCATTCTGAAAGTATTTTGATCGATTTAAGAATCTTCTTACCAAATATTCTTGTTATGGTCTAGAAAAATGGCGATTATGCCAAATTATTTATGAATGATTAGATTATTCTTTAAAGACATCCTTAGAATCTTTGTGTCAATGAGATTTTATGAAGAAAAACACAGATAAAGCATAGAAATTTTTAGAAAGTTTGTCTGAAAAAACCATACAGTAGGAATACTGTGATGAAAGAATTTCATCAATTCCCCCAATTAAATCCAGTGGTCTTTCCCTAGATTTAAACATAGCCTCTGAAGCAAAGATGGCTACAATCCTTGCTTCAGTTAGAAGCCTTAGAAACTAAAGAATGAGCTACGGCTCAAATCAACCAAATTTCTTCCCCCAAGATGTCATAACTGTCTATTTCCAACCTATGTTTCAGAGGAATGTGCTCTCTTAGAAAATAATCAACCACTAGGTCAAGTGAACGTTGCAATCCAGCGATCTGGAAATGATCTATTTTTTTAACCTACAATCCCGGTTGGAGAAATCATCCAAAATTTGAATGGAATCTGGGAAATTTCTCTGAAAATTAAAACTTCACTCCCACTTCAACCTAACAATTTCCTAGAGAAAATATAGTTCCATTCAAGACACTGAATAATTTTTAACAATTCAATTTGTCTTATCCAAACCAGCCTCCTTCTCATCGATCGGTAAACCTTGCTCCTCTGAATTTTGATCACGAGAGAGACATTTGAATATCTTAGAAAAGAGCTTAGAAGCCATGATCAAAGCTTCTACGCAGACCACCAATATATTGACATAGTCATCCAACACTCTGAATATCTTCATTCAGACAACCGTTCAAATGCTCAATTCCAACACTCAAACAATTGCTAGGTTAGAAAACCAACTTAGTCAACTAGCTAGTGCTGTGAGTGAAAGAGAGGAGGAAATTTTTTGAGTCAACCTGTTGTAAAATCCTAAGAACATTAGATCAACTTCAACCTACCCAGCTCAAGTGAATGCAATCCATACGCTACGATCCAGGAAGTAGATAGATAATCAAGTTAGAATGCCTCTGGGTAAAAGTAAGTCTTCTTCTTCTTCTATTAGAAACGTGGAACTTGAACATTCCTTCTCCTTCTTATAACTCTGTTCATCAACCATCCTCTTTTGACGACCAAGAACATGAAATCAAACCTGAGCTTGATATTGATAGGCTTAAGCCCGTTGTTCCCTTTCCAGATAGACTCAGGCCTAGGAAAAACTCTACCCGGGTAGAAAAAATTCTAAAAACTTTTAAGCAGGTCAAGGTCAACATTTCTCTCATAGATGTCATCTAACAGATCTTGATATATGCTAAAATTTTAAAAGATTTGTGCATTAAGAAAAGAACCACTAATATTCCCAAGAAAGTCTTTCTAGCTGCCAATATAAGTGACATGCTCTCAAAGCCTACACCTTTAAAATATAAGGATCCTGATTGTTCTACTATCCCATGTGTCATAGGAACAACCTTCATTAATAAGGCACTTTTAGACTTAGGAGATAGTGTGAATCTACTTCCCTATTTAGTTTATCAACATCTAGGATAGGTGAATTAAAATTAATCAGATGTGCCTTATAGTTAGCTGATAGATCCATCAAAATTCCCATAGGAGATAGAGGATGTTTTGGTTAAGGTAGGGGGAGTTTATTTTTCCTATTGACTTTATAGTCTTGAAAATACAGCCTGTTTTCAATCCTAAGGGACAGATTCCATTCATTTTAGGAAGATCGTTCTTAGCCACTTTAATTGCTCTGATCAACTGTACAACCGGTCAAATGAAATTATCCTTTGGGAATATGCTTGTAGATCTCAATATCTTTAATTTAGGGAATCAGCCGAGTAATCTATCAGATCAATCCCTAGAAGTAAACTTCATTCAAGGAACATCAAACAAAGAGTTAGAAGAAAAATGTGAGTCATACCCGAGTTTTGAGGAGATCTTTGTTGATAAACTCAAGACACTAGAGGAGTTAGAATCAGAACTAGTCTTTAAGAAGAAAAGCACCGAGTTAGACATAAGTTTCACTAATCTCAGCTTTGAGGAACTTCTTGCGGAGGAGCTTAGGTTCTTAGAAGATATAGAACAATCAGCCCATCATGCCTCAACCGTAAACCTTGAGTTTGAGAAAATTTTCAAAGAAGAACTGGTTGTGTTAGGACAAACTTTCATTCATATGGAACCTTAGTTCAAATTTGAGACTAGCAATTTGATTGATCGATATTGGAAACTCAAAATACATACCTACCATCAATTACTATAGAATTTATTAAAAATCTTAGAGAGTACATAATTTAAGCACATCATAGAGTTTATTATTTTAGACTTTTTAAAATTCGAGGTAAAATTTTTAGCAATAAGGTAGGAATTGATGTAGAGTGTGAGTTTTTATTTTAATCTTTTATTCTACATCTTTACTCTTTGTCTCAAAATAACAATAAAAATTCTCTCATTTGAGAGTTTCTAGTTCTTTTGAAAAAATGAAAAGAATTTAAAAATTAAAAATATAAAAAGCAAAAAGCAGAAGAAAAAAAGAAAGAAATTTTTTTGTTGGCTACATCCTCCTCATACCAAAGGTAATTACAGATTTTATCATGTTATCATTGTTCTACATCAACCAAATAAATATAAGTGCCTCCTTTGCTATCTACTTTACATTGTGCATCATAGAGTTTCCATTGAGGATAATGCAAAATTTAGGTGTGGGGTGGGGACTAGTGTCTGTTATCTTTATTCTCATCTCTCTTCATTATATCCTTTCTTCTATCTTCTTTTCTTTTCTTAAAAAACTTCACTTGCCAACTTGATAGAATTAATTAATAATTGATCTACTTGATGACTTTTTAAGCTTTCTAATTCTTAAGTTAGTTTTATACTCAAGTTAGCCTTTATGATAACTCTAAATAAAATTTTAAGAAATAATTTTTAAAATAGTATACTTTATCATATCTCTAACTTAAGATTTTATTTGAAATAATAGGATTTTGTCATACTTAACTTAGAGTGAATAACAATTTCTCAAGTCCTCTTGATCTAAATATTTCTTAAGTTATATATATATATATATATATATATATATATATATATATATATATATATATATATATATATATATATATATATATATATATATATATATATATATATATATATATATATATATATATATATATATATATATATATATATATATATATATATAATTTAATGATCTAAGCCCAATTGGGTTGGGATCCATTAACCCATAGCTCATTACAAAGTCACTTAGATAAAGCCATGCGTGTGTGTGTGTGTGTGTATATATATATATATATATATATATATATATATATATATATATATATATATATATATATATATAATTTAATGATCTAAGCCCAATTGGGTTGGGATCCATTAACCCATAGCTCATTACAAAGTCACTTAGATAAAGCCATACGTGTGTGTGTGTGTGTGTGTATATATATATATATATATATATATATATATATATATATATATATATATATATATATATATATATATATATATATATATATATATATATATATATATATATATATATATATATATATATAGAACTTGGTACCAAGTACAAAATTTGTACTTGGTAGTGTGATGCCTCATTCATGCAGCTCTCAGCAGGTGTAAATGTGGTCCCCATTTGAATGAGTAAATGAGAATGAGCCACCTCAAGACTAAGTGCAAAACTTGTGCTTGGTACCAAGTTCCTCCATATATATATATATATATATATATATATATATATATATATATATATATATATATATATATATATATATATATATATATATATATATGAAAAATAAAATGATCAAGAGGCTTAAGAATTGTTTGACACAAAGAGGTAACATGTTCCTTTAATTTCGGATAAATTTCTAAGTTATATTTGGTTTGGTATAACTATAATGAAAAGAATTTCTACGAAATTTAAAATTTACTTTGAGTTATACATAAAATATTTTCTTGAGTAAAACCAATTTTAATTAGATTGTTTAAATATATCAAGTGAATTAATTACATATTAACTTCTTTAAATTGGCAAGTTGATCGAATTTCATGGGTATATTCACTACAAACCCTCACGAGACTATAACTCATCCTTTAGGGTAACCTAGGGGGTTTAAAGTCTTGTTGTATGTACTAAATACAACCGCGATTCCTATGAAAGTGAGTTAGGATTTTTCTTTCGTTTCTTTTCATTTTTTTTCTTTGTTAAAGGACTAACAAAAGTTTGGGTGTGGGGTTACTTGATCATTATATTTTATTGCACTTTTATAACCCTCATTATCTATTTATTTTGAATAAAATATTTGCTAATAAAATGTTTTTATGTCAATTTGCAGGTAATAAAAGATTAATGAATAAGAGCCCAAAAGAACTCAAACTCCCACATTTCTCAACCTTTTATTGAAGCTCAAGATCAAGCAAATCAGCCCATAGAAGCCCAACACAAAAGAGCCTAAGAATTTCAGCCAAAAAATTCAGAACCAAAGAAGTATCAATACTAGTATTGATACCTAGTAAACAATTACAGATTAAAGGGAGAAATTATGTAACTTAGGGGTTAAGTTTGATCTAAGGGCTAATATTGACTGGAGTACTCTATAAACAGGGATGGAGAGTGAGGGTTTGGGAGAGTGAAACATTTTGTAAAAACTCTTTTTGGAGAGGAGGGTTACTCTTAATTGAGTAGACCTTCTAAAATTATAAACTTTATTTCCAATAAATAAAATTTTTATTTTTATTTTTCATTTTCATTCATCTCTTTTGATGATGAAGAAATGAATATGAATATTTGCTTCACAAGGGGCATGTCCTTTGGAATGTAAGTTTTATTTTCTCTTTTTATTTTTCTTATTTTAGATTTGCATGATTTAGGATTTTATTTTCTTTTATTATCTTTGATAGATTAGATTTATTTCATGCTTTGTAGAGCAGATTTACATATTCTTGATCTTTTTATTACTTTTATTGTTCTTTTTCTTGCTTATTTTTATTATCTTGTCTTTCTTTTATGCCTTATTTTCCTTTTGTCCTTAAGATGTGTAACTAAATTCTTTAAGAGATCTAGGATTGCATGAAACAAGTTTAAATTTCTTTTATAGTTTATGGATTGCTCTCTTTATGCTTAAAGTGATCATGTTTAGGATAATCAAACAAAGAACTGGTTGGTAGAAGAAGAATTTGATAATCTATATTTATCTTGAGTGGTTTGATAGGTTATGCTTATGAATTCTAGAATTACTATCTAATGGTTTGTTCTTTTCATGGATGAAAAGTTTGCTTGGATGATAATTTGTTAGATTATGCTTTCTTTAAGTGGTTTGATAATCTATACTTAGTAAATCTAAAGTAAAATATGATAAAATGAGAGTAGTTCATAAATCCTAATTTAAATTAATTAGTGGATTCAATTTTATATCCCTACATTTCTCTACTTGTTTCCCCAATCCTTCTTGATTTTGATTTTCTTATCTCTTGATTTCTATTTTCTTGATTTTCTCTTGTTGATTTTCTCTTCTTCTTTCTTCCTTCTCTTATCTTATTTTTTATTCTTTTTATATTTTTTATTTGTGTCTTTCTTTTCTTATTCTCCCCTCTTATTTTTACTTTTGATTTTTGTGACAAATCAAATCACTCTACATCTCTATACATTTTATTTCACTCCTTTTTCCGCACTCTTTTAGGACCAAAATTAGGATTTTCCAAATACATACCTTCCTTATGGGCTCGACATCTTTCTATACTATAATTAATAGTTCTCTTGTAACTTTTTGCATGTTTTATGCCTAAGCAAGCGTCAAATCACAAGAAGGGATTTTTGAAAATTTTAAATTAAAATTTTCGATTTGAAAGTTATTTGAAGAGATATTTATGAAAATGGATTGAAAGAAGCAAATGGAGAGGTAAAAGAATTAGAAAGAAAATGCAAAAACTAAAAGAATTAGAAAAAAAAGTAACAAAACTAGGGACTAAAATGGAGAGAGAGCAGGAGAAGTAAACTAGAAAATTAGAATAGCTTCTACTAGATAACTATTTATTAGATCTAGAAATCACTCTCTTTTATATTAATTCTTAGAATTAAAAGGCATAATCTATCAATATAATTAAAGAAAGTATAGATTATCAAGATAGATTCTAAAAATAAAATTAAAAATTATGCATAGATAATCAATTGAAAATAATAATCCTAAAATCTTGATAAGCATAGATTTTCAAATCACTTAAGGAAAGTATAACCTATGAAATTAGAATATTTTATCAACATATTTCTTATTTCATTAATCTCTACATAAATAATTAAGGCATAAAAGAGATCAATTCTAATTCTAATAAATAAGTTATACTAGTTTCCTCTTATCTTAATTATCCTAAGAATTTTAGCCGCACATTTTATTAAATCCTAAATTATGAGCAAATAAAGAAAGCATGAATAAAAGGAAATAAACTAGCCAAGCATTAAAATAAATCTACTCTAAAATTAAGCATAAAAATTAAACATGCAAAGCAAAGCATGAATAAATCTAAACTAATTCCCAAACATGTAATTCTAATTAAATATGAAAATTTAAAAACTAAAAATCATATGGCAAGGGGTTGGCCCCTTGTGTAGACCCAAATTTCTTTAAGTCTTCATGAAAAAAGAAAAAAGAAAAAATAGAAATATTTTATTTTTATTACAAAACTAAACTTTTACAATATTTGGAAGACCTTCTAAAATGAGTAGCCCTCCTATCCTCTAAAAGAGAATTTATAAAAATTTTCACATGTCTAACCCTCACTCTCTACTCCTATTTATAGATTACATAAGCCAATATGAGCGATCAAACTTGCGCCAATATGAGCCCTTAGATCAAACTTGCTCCCTGAGTAGCACAATTTCAGTCTTTGATCTGTTTCTGTTAGCTAGCTTTTGATACTAGTATCAATACCTGTATCGTTATTAGTATCGATAATAAAATCGATACCAGTATTAATATTAGTATAGATACTAGTATAGATATCTAGTTCTCTCCTGTTACGATTTTTGCTAAAATTCTATTGTGTGCTTTTGAGTTGGACTTCTCTTGGCTCCTTTTGAACTTCAATTGGAGATCTTTTGGACTTCAGATAATCTTCATTTGAGCTCTCATTTGTTTTCTTTATTTTTCCTATAGAACATGATAAAAATATAATATTAATTATTTATTTGCATGAAACTTATTTGAAATAGAGATATGAGTGGACTTCAAACCTGGTTTACTATGATATCATCTTTAAAGTTCCAAATTGTACATCAAAACTCTAAATTTGTGGCGAGTGTCGAAGGTTATAACGATATCTAAATCTAACAAAGGCAATATCATAAATGTATACAATCACTCAACAAGCCAGCACAATACCAAAAACCCACTTCCAAAAATACAATCAAACTCAAACCCACATCAAAAAAATCTTAATCAAAATCCAAAATTTTACCGCAAATCTTGACGGGGACTTTGAGCTCAAGCAGATTGGGCTGCTGATTGACTCCTTCGACATGACGCAAAGCGATGGGATCTTAGCCTCTGACAACTGCACTTGCTTCCCTGACCTGCTTCCCTTCACCTTCAGCAATCAATTAATGATATCATCGAGAACTCTAAAAACCATCTCTCTTTACAAATAGAACCTTAATTTGAAAAGTAAAGGCCCAAATTCGAATAGAAAGAAGAAGAGATGGAGATATAAGCAAGTTGTCGAGCATTCGCCTACTTTAATTTTTGTTTGAGAGAGAGAGAAAGAAAGGAGAAAAAGGGTTTTTTTAAGATTATATTTGGTCAATGAAAGTAAAGACTAAAGGCACGCATATGGGATTGGTGACCTAAAATAAGGAATGGTTGTTTAGTGCTCTGTTCTGGATCGGAGACGGAGGCAAAGCAAAGAACTAATTTTGTGGTTCGATTTCAGGTAAAAATAGAGGAGTCAGAGGTGGAATTTGGTTCCCTGTGATTTGTTTATGAACCGGAGATGACTTGGTAGCAAAGGGATAAGAGGAAAAAGAAAAGAAATAAAGAAAAAGGTGGAATCAATCCAATACCAACGTGAACTCAATTTTATTTCCAATCATCTCCGCCCAATACAAAAAGAAATTCTATCTCTTATAGAGTTGGGAAAAACAAAGTCAATCTTATCTAAAAGATTGAATCTTATCTAAATACAATCTGATTCAAACTACCTTTATTATCTAAATCAAACAAATCCTTAAAACACATATAATCTTATCCTAACAATACCAAATAAAATCTAAAATATCCTAACCCAAATAATTAGTTGACATAAGGGTATCTGTCTCTTCTAGGATGATGTTAGAAGTTGACATAAGGAAAGCTTTTGATTTAGTCAATTGGAGTTCCTTGGTGCAAGTTTTGCATGGTTTATTTGATTGTGCTCTGTGTCAGTACACCTAAGTTCTCTATCTTCTTTAATGGTGAGTTGAATGGTCACTTTCAAGGCAAAAGAGGTCTTAAATAGGGGGATCCTATCTCTCTCTCTCTATCTATATGTTATATGTATGTAGTAGTTCTTTAGATGGCTGAGGAGAATGAGCAACAATAAAAAGTTTCAGATGCATCCTACGTGTAAAAACCTTGGGATTTGCTCTTTGCTCTTTGCAAAAAACCTTTTATTGTTTGGTAAAGGGACTCCTGCTAATGCTAAATTTATAAATGAAGGGATTACTCATTTCTCTCTTGTATCTGGGTCATTGTAACAAGAGCAATATGTACATTCGGGGAGTTGATCATGCAACTAAACAGAGTATTCTAGATGAGTTTGGTTTTGTTCAGGGCTCTCTACCTACAAAATATCTTAGAATGCCCTTTTCATGTGGTAGACTGACGAGAGTTCAATGCCAACCTCTTATTGATAAATTGCTATCAAAAATCACTTCATGGCATGCCAGGAGACTCTCTTATGTAGGCAGGGTTATCTTGATCAGGTCTGTATTATTTGGAATTGAGATATATTGGACCAATGGATTTCTCTTGCCAAAGCAAGTATTGAGAAATATTGACTCAGTTTGTAGGAAATTTCTTCGGGACGGAGTGATCAGAAAATTCTCCTTGTTGCCTGGAAGGATGAGTGTATCTCTAAAAAAGCTGGGGTCTTGGTTTACATCATGCCGAAGGGTGGAATTACTCTTCTATTACTAAACTTATTTGAGAGATTTAATGCAAAAAGGACTTTTTATGGATAAAGTGGGTTCATGTGACTTATTTGAACTCTTATGATCTTTGGCATGTTAAAGCTAAGTCTACTGATGCTTGGCAATGGAAACTAATGCTCAAATATAGGGATATGCTACTTGGAAAATGGGGTACAATTGATGCTTACAAACTCAGTCTTTCTCTTCGTTTGGTTGATAACAAGTTTAAGATATCTGCTACTTATCACACACTTCATGATCATGACTTATCTGCTGCTTGGTCTCCTCTTGATTGTGGGCCCTTAAATGTGGCTAAACACAGTCTAATTGAATATCTTGCAGCAAGGGAGAGACTCCTCACTCAGGACAGATTGAAGAGGATGAGGATTATTGTTACAAATAGTTGTTATTTTGTCATCAGAAGGAGGAAAGATTGGATCACTTGTTCTTTAAGTGTGCTTATTCTTTCACTGTTTGGAGCTCTGTGATGGCCTAGAACTTGCTTGCTTCTTATCTCACTTCTTGGCATGAAGTACTCTGAACTAGGAGACACTTCACTCAAAAATCTTTGCTTGAGGGTTCACTGGTTGCTACAATTGAAAGAGAGGTTTTGACCAAGGTGTTTAAGGCTCGCATTCCTTATCATTCTATGTATAGATAGCTGAAACATTTTTGAAGGGTTTTGTGTTCTTTTATTTTGTAGAATGAGTTATCTCAGATATGCCTGAGTTTTATGTTCTTTGCATATTTTCGGTTCTTTGCATATTTTCGCATGGTTAATGTAAAGTTTCATATACCAAAAATAAAAAAAGGGCATTGATGATGTGGATTTATTGAACGGCTAAGATCTTTCATTTGTTCTACTTTTTTAGAACAAATTGCCCCCAAAAAAAAAAAAACACTCTAACAACCTCCCCTCAAAAAGGTCATATGTATATCAGGTGACCAATTTCATGGAAAATTTCTTTCTTCTCTCTAGTTAGGATTAGGCGTGCGTCGGGCCAAGCTGGGCCGGTTTTGAATCTAGCCTAGGCGGGCTTAAGTGGGCTGGTTGTGCCTCTCTAGCCCTAGGTCTAGGGTTGGACCCAGCCCAGCCCATGGCCCGCCTAGATTTGGGCCGGGCTAGACTCGGCCCACGAGTCATGGGTCAGCTCGCGGGTGTTTCTTTTTGGATTTTTTTTTTCAATTTTTCATTTATATCATAATTGTATTTTATATTTATAAAGTTATATTTAATTAATTTTTTGCTATTTTATATTTTAAACTCTTTATTTAAAATGATATATATGTGTGTGTGTGTGTGTGTGTGTGTGTGTGTGTGTGTGTGTGTATATATATATATATATATATATATATATATATATATATATATATATATATATATATATATATATATATATATATATATATATATATATATATAGTATAAAGATTATATATGTTGTATAAAGATTAACTTCACACAAATATATATGGTTAGGACTTTAGATGAAGTACTACATCCATGGGAAGCAAATGATTTTTATTTAGTTTAAATATAAATTATAACTTTACATAAAAAAGAAAACAATTATGGGTATGGTGGACCGGGCCAGGCTGGGCTGAGTCCGGACAGTGGTGAACCGGGCCAACTACTTTGATCCCAGGTTTAGAATGAAACCCATCCCGACCCATGAGCCGATGACAATGTGGGCCGATTTGGGCTAGACCACAGCATAGGAGCGAGGTCTTGAACCATATTGGGCTGAGCCTATTCGGCCCACGGTTTGAACCGGTTCATGCCCACCCCTATCTCAAATGTTAGGTGCCTTTCTGCTTTAAAACAAACACCCATACCAATCTTATTTGAAAGACATGTCAAAAAAGGAAAGTGGTAAAAGTGTTAGTCTTAAAATTTTTAGATGGATTTTGTTGTTCTTTTACAAATGTTTGGGGAGTTTTTGTGATTTCTCCTTGTTTTTTTGGGTAAATTTCAAAAAAAAAAAAACTTAATCTTGCAAATTTTACACAAATCTCTCTTAAACAGTGTAAGTTCCACAAAATTTTGTAAACTTTAGAGAGTTTTTCAACACGTGAACTTTGGGAATGTATTATTAATTGATCTAAAGGATAAGGAATGTCAAAACTATTCTTCAAAATAGGAGAAGAAAAATAAAGTTATTGAAAATTTTATTTGATGACCAAGAGTAAAAATATCCATCTTTTATCACGTGAGGAGCACGTTACACGTTAAACTGAAGGGTGTCTCTAATGGTAGAAAAGTAAGATAGTTTTAGCGATATTTTGTGAAACTTGCCCTATTGTTTTCCTCCGGTGGCTGGTTGCATTATGGAAGTCTAATGTGCACTCACTGGGAAGTGTAACTTAGGGGTTTTTGTGCATTAAAGGTAAGAACATTGTTTCATGCCTTATTTGTACGGGAATTTGTAAAATTCTTTCTTCTAGAGGAGGTGTTTTTTATACTCTTTCAAATAATGGATTCTAAGAACATGTGTTAAAGATCTAAGTACTTTTAACCTTTCTCTTATCTCCAAATGGTTATGAAAGTGTTTGAATAGAAGCTCCTATGTTGGTAATTTTCTCCACCAGCTTTACACCAACAGAAGCATTAGTCTTCAATCAAAGACCTCAAATGCATCTAATTCTGCTTTTTGGAATGCAATTATTTCTCAGAAAAATGTCTTCTTACATCACATAGCTTGGTCTTTAGGCTCTGGAGAAAATATTCGTTTCTGGGAGGATAAATGGCTAGGGAAGAACTCTTTAGCTAGTCTTTATCCGTCTTTATACTCACTTTCTTTTTCTCCTAAGGTATCTATCAAAAGTCAAGGATATATGCAAGGGAATCTATGGCACTGGCATCCTCTACTGAGAAGAAATCTTTCTTCTATATCTAGTAATGACAAAACTTCACTTATGGACTTTCTTGGATCCTCTTCTATTATCAATCAAGCAGATCAAGCTTCCTGGTCTCTCACTCACAATGGGGTTTATTCTGTTAAGTCCTTCTACATTTTTCTTAATACTAGAGGAGTCAATTCAGCTATCTTCAAGACTGTGTGGAATTCTATACTTCCTAGCAAAGTTAAATTATTTACTTGGCTATTATCTAAGGATCGATTACATACCAAGGAAAATCTAATAGAGAAGGGATGGACAGGGGACTCTATATGCTCGTTTTGTAATTCTCTTTTGGAAACCAGAGATCATTTATTCCTTCATTGTCCTATAACTCAACAGATCTGGTGGCATTTTAGAAACAATGGTTCTCATCTTCAATGGCCATCTACTTTTGACCACATGTTTACCTCCTTAGAGCTTATGAAAGGCTCAAAGGGTCATTTATGGCGTACACTTCTCTCTTCAGTTTGTTGGAATATCTGGCTTACAAGGAATAGATGCATTTTTGATCAAATCTCTCCATCTCATGTATCAATTATAAACTCAGCTATCTTTTGTCTCAATGAATGGACAGTTCGTCAAGTGGAGCTGTAGCCACCGGGGTTTCTAGGAGTCTTGAAGCACAACCTATTCCACATATCAACGGATGAGGAGGATTCAGTATAGTCTCAGTAGTAGAGTTGGTATGGGAAAAGAAATTCTTTTGGTTGTACATATTTTCCAAACTTCATAGTGTTGTCGTATAATTTTCGCTTCTTTTTTGGTTGGCTAATAGAAAACTTAATTTATGTATCTTATGTGTATGGCTGGCTTTGGTTCTTCCTTATATCTACGATTGCGGTGAATGATGGCAAGGCCCTCTCTTCATCCTCGTGGATGTCTGGAAGAAGAAGGTCATACATCCCTATCATGCAGAAATCTGTTTTTCTAGTTTCCAACTTTTGGATACAGTTCATACCCCTATTTTGTAATTATTATCTTTGTACTTTTAACTCTTAATGAACGGGGATTTAATCCCTTGTTTTTTGCTTGAAAAAAATTGAGCATAAACTTTTGGTGATTGTATGAAGTGAAGGGAGTCAAAAAGTGTGAACAATGGTATTAGCCCATGTCATGTTGTGCCAAGTAATTAAATTTGTTCCCCCATAGTGTGTGTCAAGCTCCTTTTGTCAATATTTTTTGCACAATCTCAATAATGGATTCATATCAGATGTGTAAATATATCAAATATGGATTATTTATCCTCTCTAGGTAGCATATAACCATATATTATGTAGCACATTCTCTTTTTATTCTTTCTTTTATTTTCTACCTTTATTGGTATTTTCCATATTAAATCTCCATGTTGTATAAATATATGTAACCATTTTATCAATAATATTAAGCCTTCTTCTATATTTATCGCACAAAAATCCTAGTTCGAATTGGACGAGAACCGGATGGATCTTGAATTTCTTTGAATTGGAGAGTGTCGGGGTCCTTATCATGCAAAGAAAGCTCCAAAGTTGTGCAAGTTAAGGACTTTTTATGAGTAGAAATCGGACTCACGAAGAAGGGTTACTTTTTTAATCCATATTAAAATCCGGACATCCTCACCTTTCCATCAAAGCTACAAAGTGTGAGCAATCGTAATTTTATATTACATTCGGGGATCATAATTATATATGTTTGTTGAAGATTTTCCACATCGCCACTTACTTCCTAAAACCAACATTTCTTTTAAAAAAATTATATCCTATATAATAATCTAGATTCATGTTGATATTGAGCATCCAAACTGAAGCCCTCGTCTACAAGATCGATCCATTAACAAATTCATTAGTTTTCCGAAACCGATTAAAGAATAGAGTTTTTCTTTTTTTTTTTTTCCTAACATTTGGAAAATAGATATTTTTAAAATGGGTCTAAAAGTTGAAAGGTTACTTTTCTATAAGTTAAATAGCTCATCCAATCTTTGAATGGTATAAATCAACTTATTCTATGCGGTTGTTTGGATAGAATCCTACTCATCCATAACGGCGGGCAATAAAATGAACGTGTTTGTTTACAAACAAATTATTTTAAAGCGAGAGAATGTGATTATTTGATGTGATTAGTTGTTTAATAATCGAGAAAAGTTAACTTGGAAATAAGTTTTAGATATCATGATAGGATTATTCCTTCATTTGATTAAGGATAATTATTCTTTTATAAAACTCTATTGTACTATTTTTAGTAATCCACATTAACTTTTATGATTTAAATATTTTTTGACAAAATATGAAACTTTTTATTATAAAGAGAATAAAGTTCATAGCTAAAACAAAGAAAAAGAAATTGAGGGGCGTTTTGAGTCCAAAATATATATTATAGATGGAAAAGGGCCAAATTGCACAACAGTGCGAGCTAAACTATATATGACATATTTAATTTATAGTTCAGAATATTTTGTGAAACTTGCCTTATTTTTTATATATTTTTTTCTCTAGTGGCTGGTTGAATCATGGCCGTCGTGCACTAACTGGGAAGTGTTATAACCAGGAGTTTTTGTGCACGAAATGAAAGTTTCATGTCTTATTTGTAAGAGAATTTGTAAAATTCTTTTATTCTAGACGAAGTATTTTTTGTACTCTTTCAGGTAAGAAGGGGTCAGGATTAATTTATTAGAGTCCAAGCACTATAAATGTGAGCAAATAAAGGGGAATGCCTTGAAGTGAATTGAGCATAAACTTTAGGTGATTGCATGAAGTGAAGAGAGTCAAAAGTTTGCACTATGGTAATAGCCCATCTTATGTTGCGCTAAGCAATTTTGTTCCCCATATTGGAGGTAAATCTCCTTTTGTCAATATTGTTTTGCACAAGTGCTATAATGGATTGATATCAGATGTGCAAATGTATCAGATATGGATTATTTATCCTCTCTAGGTAGCATATAACCATGTATTATGTAGCTTATTCTCTCTTTTATTTTATATCTTTATTGGTACTTTCCATATTTAAGTCTCCAGGTTCTATAAATATGTGTAACCATTTTATCAATAATATTAAGCCTTCTTCTATATTTATCGCACAAAAATCCTAGTTCGAATTGGACGAGAACCGGATGGATCTTGAATTTCTTTGTTAGTGTGGATGAACCAGATGAGTCTTAAAGCAGCAGCTACATTCCAAGTTACAGCAGAATAAACCCCCAATCCTCCTTGTTTTTCCCCCCTACACACCTTGTCCCATGACACAAGAGGAATTTTGTGCGATATGTCAGTTTTTCCCCATAAGAAATTTCTGCACATTTCATCAATCTTATGAAGAACTTTTACAGGTAGAATGTAGCTTGTGGTCCAATATATTTGAACTCCCAGTATAATGCTTTTGATGACTTGTAGTTTACCAGCATATGACAAGTGCCTATGATTTGTCCAAGACCAGAGTTGAGCAGAAATTTTATTAAGGAGAGGGCTGCAATCAATAAAAGAGAGCCTCTTGCTAATGAGTGGGACACCTAAGTACCTAATAGGCATGGTTCCCTTAGGGAAATTTGTGAGATTGAAAATAGCAGCCTTTGTAGAATCATCAACTCCTCCATAGAAAACCGAGCTCTTGTTTGGATTGGCCACTAACCCTGATAGTGCACCAAAGTCCCTGACACATTGGTAAATTTTCTGAACTGAATAGAGATCACCTTTGCAGAATAGGAGAAGATCATCTGCAAATACAAGATGATTTATCTTGAGTTTACTGCATTTAGGGTGGAACTTGAATTTTTTATCCAGTTGCAGCAAGCCAAGGCTCCTAGATAGGTATTCCATGCCTAGAATAAACAAATATGGGGAGAGAGGGTCTCCTTGACGAAGTCCTCTTTTTCCATTAAAGAAACCATGGAGTGAGCCATTGAAGGAGATAGAATACTTCGGAGAGGAAATACATGACATAATCCAACTGATCATCCTACTAGGAAAACCCAAACCAGTAATAACATCTTTGATGAAAGACCAGCTAATCATATCAAAGGCCTTTCTGATATCGATATTAAGCATAATCCTGGGTGATAGATACTTCCTTCCATAATTTTTAACAAGCTCATGAGCTAGCAAAATGTTGTTAGAAATTTGCCTACCCTTGACAAAAGCACTTTGAGCATCACTTACCAGGCAGCCCATCACCAATTGAATTCTGTTAGCAAGAATCTTAGAAATAAATTTGTAAAGACAGTTACAACATGCAATTGGTCTGAAATCTGATGGCGTTTTGGGGCATTGTACCTTAGGAATAAGTGATAGAGAGGTGGTGTGATTATCACATTTTAATTATAAATTTATACCCTCATTACCTATTTTATATGAATAAAGATATTACTAATAATTATTTTTATCTTAATTTGCAGGTTAATGGAGTATTAATGAATAAGAGCCCAAATGACTCAAATCCTCTGATTTTCTACCAATTTTTGAAGCCCAAATATGAAGACAAACGAAGGCCCAAGATACCAAAGTGATCCAAGAGAAATTCATGAAGAAAAATAAAGAAAAGATAAATTCGGTTGGAAACCAACCGGCCGACCGGTTTACCAACCGGTTACAACCGATTGTGACGGTTGGTTCGCAAATGCATTTCAATTAATAGCTGATTTCTTCCTTGATGGCCAAGTTTGATCCCATGGTTCATGTTCACCGTTGGGCTATATAGGGGTTGAGGGGAGAGGTTTGAGTGTGAAATATTTTATAAAAATTCTATTTGGAGAGGAGGGTTACTCTTAATTGAGAAGGCCTTCCAAAATTATAACTTTGTTACACAATAAATAAAATTTTTACCCCTTCAATTTCCTTTCTCTTCTTCTTGTCCAAGGACCAAAAGGAGGATAAGATGAAGATTAGGAGTTGTTGGTTTTCTTTTATTTTTTATTTTTTTTCATTTATTGTTCATTTATATGCTTTATAGTTTAGATTTACTTTCATGCAATTTACTTTTATGCAATGTCTTTAATTCTTATATTTACTTTCTATTATAGATTTTTCTTTTCTTTAATTCACCTTGAGGCTAGAACCCTCAGGAAATTACCCTTTTCTAAGTGTGGAGCTAATATTTGTGGGATCCCTAGAGATTGTTTGAAACTAGCTAACAAATTCAACTTATTCCCAAGAGCTTTGGATCTACTCTAGATTTATCTTTAATTAATCTTTCATACTTTACCTTCTTTATTTTCCTCTTATCCTTGCTTTTCATTTGTTTGTTATTTTTCCTTATTCTTGATTCTTGATTTCATTGATTTTACTTCTCTCTCAATCTCATATTCCCTCCATGTGCATATAATCTCAAACCTAGTTTTGTTATTATGTGCATATAACCACAACTCAACTTTATTTTCTCCTTTTGCACATAATCCACAACTCTCTCTAACCTCTCACAAACCACTTTCACCATGTTTTTTTTATTCTTGAATAACTCCTAATTGTCGCAAGACATAATCAAACAAAGAACCAAGCTTAATTAACTTCTTCTTCACGCTCCTCGGGATTGATAATCTTTTATACTATAACTTGATCAAGGTTGTATACTTGCAACTTAGGAGGTAATTATTTATTTCCCATCAAGTTTTTGGCGCCGTTGCCGGGGAACAGTGCATAAGTAGGATTTTGATTAACTTTGATTCCTTAACTTATGTGTTTTTCTTTTGTGAAGGAATTTGGACCTTGAAGATTAAGAGTTGAAGAATCAAGATTGAAGATTTGCCTCTAACGAGGCTTGGATAGCGATTGCGTGGGTAACTCTTCTTTCTAGTATTCTCAATTCTACCCTTTAGATAGTTCATTCACATTAGAGACAATTAGGATAAAAAAAAAGATTTTACCTTTGTCGACCCTAATAACCTTCATTTCTTTGATTGTCGACCATAATAAAAAATGGAAAGATTTTTTTATTTTTGCATCCTTTTTAGTTGCTTTTAATTTCTAGGGTTGCACTTCATATAATAGTAGGAATTCACCAAAGTGATTTGAGCATCTTGATTTGGCACACACTTGAAAATATCTTAAGGGCAAAAACCCCCTAATCAAGATAAAGTGAGGGATTTCATCACCCTTTCCTTAGCCTAAAAATCACTAATTCCTCACTATACTTACCCAAGCCTCTTAAAATTTAATTAGACGTTGGCCTCTTAGGATTCGAGCTCATTAAGGAACAAGAAATCCTCAAGTGAACCGGTCCAAGTTTATTTGGATTAATTGGTGTCTAAAGCAAAGTTTAGGGTTATGTAGTTCATAAGGAAAGAGGTACTTAATTGATCTTTGATCTCCCTCTAGTACTATCCTTACCTGGATAATTACCTAAGTAAACTTTGATCTTTTCATTAAGGGAATTTTTGATTAGGAGCTGGTCTAAGTCAAGTTTAGGCTTAACCCTAGAGTTAGGGTGATTGAAAAGTGATTGCATTGATTTGCTTTTAGTTAGTTTTTCCTTTTTCTTTTTCTCATCATCTTCTTAACTTTTCTCTTGTCCTTTTCAATAAAAAAATTTGATTTTGGTGTATGCAAACTTGGGTTAGGGATAATACCAATCGCTTAATTCGTTTTGATCCATTTTTTGAACCAAACGAAATGGCCAATACCAACCCACCTGTTCTTCAAGATGTTTGTTACCCCACTAGAAATACAATCCCCTCTTGCATAAAACTCCCCGAGGTCAATGGAGCAAATTTCGAACTTAGACCGCATTTTATTAACATGCTTCCCAAATTTTTAGGAGTAGAAACCGAAGAGGCTTACATTTTCATCTCCGAATTTGAAGAAGTTTGCCTCATGATCAAGATGAGGGACTTAACCGAAGATGCGATCAAACTCCGATTTATTCCATTTGCCCTTAAGGACAAAGCCAAAAAATAGCTGTATAGCTTGCCCACAGATTCCATCTCAACTTAGGGTGAATTTGTAAAAATTTTTCTGAAAAAATTCTTTCCTATCTACAAAATGGTCAAGCTTAGAAACAGCATTCAAAATTTTAAAATTGTCCCAGGAGAACCTTTTTGAAAGTATTTTGACAAATTCAAAGATCTTCTCATTCAATGTCCTCACCATGGTCTTGAAAAGTGGCGATTATGCCAAATCATTTATGAAGGATTGGATTATTCTTCAAAAACTTCCTTAGAGTCAATGTGTCAAGGGGATTTCATGAAGAAAAATGCTAATGAAGCTTGGGACTTTTTAGAGAGTTTATCCGAGAAAACCATGCAGTGGGAACATTATGATGATCGAAGTTCCATCAGTTCCCAACAAAACCGTGGTCTTTCCTTAGAAACGAATATAGCCGCCAAGCAAAGATGGCTAACGATCATGCGTGAGGTTAGAAGCTTTAGAAGTCAAAAACGAGCACCCGCCAAATCAAACAAGTTTCACCGGGTTGTCATAATCTGCTGTCTCCATCTCATGTTTCAGAGGAATGTCCTCTTTTAGGACCCGGCCACCACTAGGTCGTAAACGCCGCATTCCAGTTGTCCCGAATGATCCATTTTCTCCAACTTACAATCCAGTTGGAGAAATCACCCAAATTTTACATGGAACTAGGAAAACTTCTCCCAGAACCAAACTTTCACCTCTTCAAACCATCAATTTCCTAGGAACACATTTCCTTCTCAAAATAATTTCCAACAATCAAATTGTCATATCACTCTCCTCATCACACTCCTCCGAATCCCGATCATGAAAACGCCTTGATGTTCTAGAAAGGGAATAGAAACTATGATTAAGGCTTCTACACAAACCACCAACTTGTTGACTCAAACATCCAACACTTTGAATACCTTTATGCAATCAACCGGACAAATTCTTATTTCTAACACTCAAGCCATAGCTAGATTAGAAACCCAACTTGGATAACTAGCTAGTCGTGAGTGAGAGAGAGAAAGGAACATTTCGAAGTCAACCCGCTGCTCAACCCGGGACACGGATCAAGTTCAACCTATCAAGCTCAAGTGAATGCAATCCATTCACTACGGTCAGGTAAACAGGTCGATAATCAAGTTAGAATGCCTCCAAGTGAAACCCTTGAACCAGAATAAATTCTCTCTCTTTCTGATGTCTCTAGTTAGAAATCACACCCTTTTGATGACCCAGAACCTAAACCAGAACCAGAGTCTAATTTTGATCGGTTTAAACCAGTTGCTCCTTACCCAGATAGACTCTCAGCCTACTAAACACTCGCCTCAGGAGGAGAAAATTCTAGAAACTTTCAAGCAGGTTAAGGTCAATATTCCTCTCCTAGATATCATTGATCAAATTCCTTCTTATGCAAAATTTTTGAAGGAATTATGTATCAAAAAGAGGCAAATAAATGTTCCAAAGAAAGTCTTTCTTGCTGCCAATATCACTGATATACTCTCAAAATCTGTGCCTTTGAAACATAAAGATCCAGGTTGCCCTACCATCTCATGTGTCATTGGTAATAGTTTTATTGATAAGACACTCTTAGACTTAGGGGCCAGTATTAATTTGCTCACATTTTCGGTCTACCAACAACTAGATGTAGGGGAGCTCAAACCAGCCAGATGCACCCTACAGTTAGCTGATAGATCTATCAAGGTCCCCATGGGTGAAATAACGGATGTTCTGATTAAGGTTGGGGATTTCATCTTTCTTGTGAATTTTGTAGTCTTGGAAACACAGCCTATTTTCAATCCCAAAGGACAAATACCTGTTATCTTAGGAAGACCTTCCTTAGCCACTTCTAATGCTCTCATCAACTGTAGAACTCGATCAAATGAACCTGCCTTTAGAAATTTGATCGCGATCTCAACATTTTTAACCGTGAAACCAACCGATAATTAATCAATGGAAATAAATTACATCCAAGAAAGCTTGATTGAAGAGATAGAAGAAGATAATAAATCGACCTAGTTTTGAGGAAATCTTTCATGAGGAGTCGGAAATCTTAAAAAATCGATTTAGTTTTTCAAAATGAGGAAACTGTTGAATACATGCCTCTTGAATGCAACATTCGAGGAACTCTTTTCGATGAGTTTAGATTTTTGAAACAACAACCAAAATATCAAAATTTTATTAATAAAAATCTAAGTTCAAAGGCATAACAATAATATACCTACCTTTATTTGTCGCAAAAATCATTAAAACCTTGAAATTTTTAGAATTTAAGCACATCTGATTATATAATTTTAAAATTTTTAAATTTCGGGTAGAATTTTCAGCAATAAGGTAGGATTTAATGTAGAATGTGAGTTTCTCATGTTTCATCTTTTATTCTAAATTTTTATTTTTGTCTCATAATAATAAAAGAATTTATTCTTCTCTCATGTGAGTTTCTTGTTGTTCTTTATTTCAAAAAAAAAAAAAAAAAAAGAGAGAATAAATTTTGGCTTCACCCCCTTCATCTTGAAGGTATTTGTGAGTTTTATCATTGTTCAAGCTAAAGAACAAATATAAGCTTTAATTATTATCTGTTTTACTTTGTGCATAATAGAATTTGCATTGAGGACAATAAAAATTTAGGTGTGGGGTGGGAATTAGTCATTTTGCTTAGTCAATTTTTCTCTTTTTCTTACCATTTTTTATGTTATTTTTTCTCTTTTCATAAAAAAAAATAGTCACTTGCCAACTTAATAGAGTTGATTAATAATTGATCTATTTGATAGAATTTAAGTCTTCTAATCCTTAGTTAGTTCTATACTCAAGTTCTTTTATGATAACTCCAAATAAATTTCTCAAGAAATGATTTTCAAAGTAGTATACTTCACTTAAGTCTTAACTTAGATTTTAAAGTAATAAAATTTTTGCATGTTTAGCTTAGAGTTAAAAATAAAATTTCAAGTTGTCCTAATCTATATATCTTTCAAAATATATACATATACTCATATATAAATATATACATCATATATATATAATGCAAAAAAAATTCTTGAACTCCAATGTGGTTCTATCTTATTAAGCTTAAGTTGATGAGTAATTAAGCCCAAAGAGTATTTTCATACTTAATGACCTAAGCCCACTGGGTGGGATCCATTGGCCCAAAACTCTTTAAGGGTCACTTAGAAAGCCCAAAGTAGAACAAAATCACTATGGAATAAAGATTGTCAATATATATATATATATATATATATATATATATATATAATAATTATGTATATATATATATATAACAAATATATCTATATAGTTATATTTATATATTTTTGAAAAATAAATTGATTAAGAGACTTGAAAATTTTATTGAAACAAAGAGCTAGCATGTTCTCTTCAAAACTTTTATTTTTCTAAGTTAAACTTGATTTTGTATAACTATGATGAAAAGATTTTCTAAAGAAACTTACCTTGGAGTTATGATAAAAACGTTTTCTTGAGTATTAACCAACTTCAATTGGAATGTTTGAATATATCAAATGAATTAATTATTTCATTAACTTCTTTAAATTGGTAAGTTGACTGAATTTTGTGGGTATATTCACTAAACCCTCACGAGACTACAACTCGCCCACTAGGATAACCTAGGGATTTAAAGGCTTGTTGTATGCGCTAAATACAATCACATTCCTCGCTAAAGTGAGTTAGATTTTCTTTTTATTTTCTTTGCTAGAGGACTAGCAAAAGTTTTGGTGTGAGGATATTTAATTATCATATTTTAATTACAAATTTATACCCTCATTACCTATTTTATATGAATAAAGATATTACTAATAATCGCTTTTATCTTAATTTGCGTGTTAATGGAGTATTAATGAATAAGAGCCCAAATGACTAAAATCCTCTCGATTTTCTACCAATTTTGAAATATGAAGACAAATGAAGACCCAAGATACCAAAGTGATCCAAGAGAAATTCGTGAAGAAAAATAAAAAAGACAAATTCGGTTGGAAACCAACCGGTCGACCATCGATTGGCCAACCGACACAAGATCGGTTGGTTTGCAATAGATTTCAATTAATGGCTGATTTCTCTTCCTTGATGGCCAAGTTTGATCCAATGGTTCATGTTCACTGTTTATAAATAGGGTTGGGGGAGAGGTTTGAGTGTGAAATATTTTGTAAAAACTTCATTTGAGAGGAGAGTTACTCTTAATTGAGAAGACCTTCCAAAATTATAACTTTGTTACACAATAACCAAAATTTTTCACCCCTTCAATTTTCTTTTTCTTTTTCTTGTCCAAGGACCAAAAGGAGGATGAGATGAAGATCATGAGTTGTTGGTTTTTTTTTTATTTTCTTTTCATTTCTTTTTCATTTATATGCTTTGTAGTTTAGATTTACTTTCATGCAATTTACTTTCATGCAATGTCTTTAATTCTTGTATTTACTTTCTAGTATAGATTTTTCTTTTTTAATTCACCTTGAGGCTAGAACCTCTAGAGAATTACCTTTTCTAAGTGTGGAGCTAATATTTGTGGGATCCCTAGAGATTGTTTAAAACTAGCTAACAAATTCAACTTATTCCCATAAGATTGAGATAAGCTGTGGATCTACTCTAGATTCCTCATATCTTTAATTAATCTTCCATATTTTACCTTCTTTATTTCCTCTTATCCTTGCTTTTCATTTGTTTGTTATTTTCCCTTATTCTTGATTCTTGATTTCATTGATTTTACTTTCTCTCAATCTCATATTCTCCATGTGCATATAATCTCAAACCTAGTTTTGTTATTATGTGCATATAACCACAACTCAACTTCTCCTCTTTTGCACATAATCCACATTCACTCTCTTATCTCTCTCACAAACCACTTTGACCATGTTTTTCTTTTATTCTTGAATAACTCCTAATTGTCGCACATAATCAAACAAAGAGCTAAACTTAATTAACTTCCTTCTTCACTGCCTCGATCGATAATCTTTATACTATAACTTGATCAAGGTTGTATACTTGCAACTTAGGAGGTAATCATTTATTTTCCATCATGGTGTTAACCATACCTAGGAGTTTCCTTTGGAAAAATTGCTCAATAGCTAGCGTGACATCATCCCCAATGATACCTGTGCTGATTTGTAAAGAAGCACTAAATCCATCCGTCCCGAGCCTTGTCATCGAAACAGAGAAAACCTCTAATCTCATCGTTGGTAACTGCTAATAGCTCACAACTTTGAGTAGCATTTAAGCAAGAACCATTACGGATAATGTTAACATCGAGAAGTATGAGACAATGGCGCATCCATCAAATTTTTATAGAATGAAATTAGCTCATTAACAATATCATCACCTTCTGTGAGTCTATCCCCTTTGCTGTTATATAAGACCATCACCCTGTTATGATGCCTATTGTTCCTGATAACTGAGTGAAAGAAGCTGGTGTTTCTATCTCCTTTTGTGCTCCAGGCAACCCTAGCTTTCTGTTGATAGAAAGATAATTCACACGCCAGCAGCTTGTTGAATGAGTTAATGTCATCCTTTTCTTTCTTAATAAGCACAGGATTGAGAGGGTCATTTTGCAAATTCTTTTGAGTATCCTCAAGCACATGTTTGGCTCTTTGAACTTGTTCACTAATGTTATTGAAGTGCTTTTTATTTGATTCCTTCAGAGCTCCCCGTAGCATTTTCAATCTGACACAGATAGTATACATGGTGTGACCCTCTAGAGATTTTTGCCAAATGGAGGAGACAGTGGGGAGAAAATCTTCATGTTTGGTCCACATCTTAAAAAATTTGAACGGTTTCTTCCCTTGTGCACATTCATCATAGATGGAAACCAAACCAGGTGAATGATCAGAAAAATTTGGCAGCAAGAATTCAATATGACTAGAGGTATACATGTGTATCCAGCTGCTATTTACCAAACCTCTATCAAGCCTGCTCCAAACTCTATTATCAGCATCTTGTTTATTATTCCAAGTATAGAAACATCCCAAAGTTTTGAGGTGGGAAAGCTGACAATCTTCAATGAACTTGTTAAAGTCCATAGTGCCATTATTTGAAAGAAGTCTACCACCAATCTTCTCTTCATTGTTGAGAATGGCATTAAAATCACCACATAAGAGCCATGGAGAGTTACCAATAGAATGAGAGATGTGGATGAGATCAGACCATAAAGACTTCCTAGCCTCCAACTGATTATGACCATAGATTGCTGATATGACACATTTGATCCTTCCATCCAAAGGGTTAACAGAACAAGTGATGTGCTGAGGGGAGAAATTAAGAATTTGAAGATCCAAAATATGAGGATTCCAAAGAATCATAATTCTAGCCTTTTCAGCACCACAGACATTTGATAGCCATTTCCAGCTTCTAGCCATTTTATTAACAATTGCTGGAATTTTCTCTTGTTTCAATTTTGTTTCAAGTAAAGCAATAAAAGGTAAGTGAAACTGTATAAGGTGTTGCTTGACTAAGTGTTGTTTAGGGGATCTATTTAGCCCCCTAACATTCCAAAAGGAGAGATTCATGCTAGAGCATTCCCCCTCTATCAATTGTAGAGGGATCAATTCCTGTAGCTAGATAGTCCAGTGTAGAGAAAGAATTGTTAGGAGTGAGGATCTTCCTAGAGTTTGAGCTTTTTACCTGCTGTCAATTTTGTCCAATGTGATTTGCATTAGTAGCACAAGGAGATGGGGACTGAACATGCACAACATGCACAGAGTTCTAGCCTTCAATCTGTAACCAGTTATTTCTAGCTTGCAGGCTTCTCTTGGTGGAATATGCTCCTGAAGATGATTGCTGAGCATGCACAGCATGAATAGAATTTTGTTCTACAGGACATTCCCTTTCAGTCATCTGTTGCTTGTGTATATTAGCATCTGATAATAACACAGCATTTTCAGGAATTTCCAGATCAGGATTGATATCCACATTAGTCACTTTCACTTGATCCTTCAAGAGAGTAGTCTCTTTACTTTGAGTAGTCTGTAGAGAAACATTTTTCTGCTTTGGGACCCATCTTTGAACCATTTGATTCCTTCTACAATAACTAGTATCATGCCCAATTTGCTTGCAGAAATTACACCAACGGGGTTTCAGTTCATAGATCACTTTTTGATTGTATTGCTTACCATCTGGACCTTGTATAACTATTTGATCTGGTAGAGGGGAGGGCAGTTTCACCTCAACCAGAACCCTAGCATAGGCTAGTCTTTGCTTGTTTGCTGTAAGCTTATCAGTAGTTATGGGATGACCAATCACACTAGCAATTTTGCTAATACCCTTTGAATTCCAGAGATTAAGTTTTAAAGCTGGCAATTGTATCCACATAGGATAGATGCAATCCTTAATTTTATCAATTTCCTCATCTTCAGACCATGGCTTAAGTAACATAGGCCTAGAACCAAAAAACCATGGACCATTCACTAAAATTTGGTTCATCTCCTCTTTGTTTTTGAATTTAAACAAAAATAATCCAGCTCTGAGGAGGCAAATTTCAGGAACAGCAATACTAGCCCACAATTTTTGAATGAAATTCTCCATGGACTTGAATTTAACCGTAAGTCCAAGAACTTGCCCAACAAGAGAAAACTGCCATTGAGATGAACCTTGATTCCATTCCTCTGCATCAAAGGAGACTGAGTCTTTGGATATAGGAGGAACAAAATCCAGTTTCAATCCACACCCAGATTTCCTATTATCCGAAAATAAACTGGACCAATTTTTCCCAGTAGTCCCAATTTTAATAGGAATCTGAGATGAATGATTTGGTACCAGCGATGGAAATTTCTCAGCTTCATTCAGGACTTCATTCATAGTAGAACTCAATGGAACAGTAACTGGATCTAAAGCCGATTTTGAAATCAAAGCAGGAGATGAAGGAGATTTGCGTGTATCAATGTCCGAATCAAAATCATCAGCCCAAGAAACCTTATTAGAGCTGCTAGCACCACTTTGAGAAATGAGAGACTTACTAAGTTGTCGAGCTTGGATCCCAGTCTTTTGAGAAGAGGTCTGAGCATAACGTGGATCTAGTATAGGGGTGGTAGAATCAAGAACTTCCGCCATTGATTTCTTCTTCTTCTCCCCCTTTGGGCCAGTTGAAACCATAGCTTCAGAGGCAAGATTCACTTCCTCCGAGGCAAGATCTGCATCTACATTTGCAAATGTAGTATCCAAATGATCATTAGATGAGCTCAGCGGAGCTCGAAGTCCGATGCTGAAGAGCTTCTTCCCACTGTTCTTCTTCTTCTTCCTCATGAGATTCTCGACGGAGGCGCAAATTAGCAGCGTAGAGATCGCATTCTAACGTGCGCCATAAGGACCGCCCCAAAATTCTCCTTGCCTAAATGAACGTGTTTGTTTACAAACAAATTATTTTTAAAAAGCAGAGAATGTGATTAGTTGATATGATTAGTTGTTTACTAATCAGAAAAGTTAACTTGGAAATAAGTTTTAGATATCATGATAGGATTATTCCTTCATTTGATTAAGGATAATTATTCTTTTATAAAACTCTATTGTACTATTTTTAGTAATCCACATTAACTTTTATGATTTAAATATTTTTGACAAAATATGAAACTTTTTATTATAAAGAGAATAAAGTTCATAGCTCAAACAAGGAAAAAGAAATTGAGGGGCGTTTTGAGTCCAAAATATATATTATAGATGGAAAAGGGCCAAATTGCACAACAGTGCGAGCTAAACTATATATGACATATTTAATTTATAGTTCAGAATATTTTGTGAAACTTGCCCTATTGTTCCTCCCTGGCTGGTTGCATTATGGAAGTCTAATGTGCACTGGGAAGTGTAACTTAGGGTTTTTGTGCATTAAAGGTAAGAACATTGTTTCATGCCTTATTTGTACGGGAATTTGTAAAATTTCTTCTAGAGGAGGTGTTTTTATACTCTTTCAAATAATGGATTCTAAGAACATGTGTTAAAGATCTAAGTACTTTTAACCTTTCTCTTATCTCCAAATGGTTATGAAAGTGTTTGAATAGAAGCTCCTATGTTGGTAATTTTCCACCAGCCTTTACACCAACAGAAGCATTAGTCTTCAATCAAAAACCTCAAATGCATCTAATTCTCGCTTTTGGAATGCAATTATTTCTAAAAATGTCTTCTTACATCACATAGCTTGGTCTTTAGGCTCGAGAAAATATTCGCTTCGGGAGGATAAATGGCAGAACTCTTTAGCTAGTCTTTATCCGCCTTTATACTCACTTTCTTTTTCTCCTAAGGTATCTATCAAAAGTCAAGGATATATGCAAGGGAATCTATGGCACTGGCATCCTCTACTGAGAAGAAATCTTTCTTCTATATCTAGTAATGACAAAACTTCACTTATGGACTTTCTTGGATCCTCTTCTATTATCAATCAAGCAGATCAAGCTTCCTGGTCTCTCACTCACAATGGGGTTTATTCTGTTAAGTCCTTCTACACTTTTCTTAATACTAGAAGAGTCAATTCAGCTATCTTCAAGACTATGTGGAATTCTATACTTCCTAGCAAAGTTAAATTATTTACTTGGCTATTATCTAAGGATCGATTACATACCAAGGAAAATCTAATAGAGAAGGGATGGACAGGGACTCTATATGCTCGTTTTGTAATTCTCTTTTGGAAACCGAGATCATTTATTCCTTCATTGTCCTATAACTCAACAGATCTGGTGGCATTTTAGAAACAATGGTTCTCATCTTCAATGGCCATCTACTTTTGACCACATGTTTACCTCCTTAGAGCTTATGAAAGGCTCAAAGGGTCATTTATGGCGTACACTTCTCTCTTCAGTTTGTTGGAATATCGGCTTACAAGGAATAGATGCATTTTGATCAAATCTCTCCATCTCATGTATCAATTATAAACTCACCTATCTTTTGTCTCAATGAATGGACGTGTTCGCCAAGTGGAGTCAGCCAAGGTTTCTAGGAGTCTTGAAGCACAACCTATTCCACATATCAACGGATGAGGAGGATCAAGATAGTCTCAGAGTAGAGTTGGTATGGGAAAAGAAATTCTTTTTTGTACATATTTTCCAAACTTCATAGTGTTGTCGTATAATTTTCGCTTCTTTTGGTTGGCTAATAGAAAACTTAATTTATGTATCTTATGTGTATGGTGGCTTTGGTTCTTCCTTATATCTACGACATGTGAATGATGGCAAGGCCCTCTCTTCATCCTCGTGGATGTCCGAAGAAGAAGGTCATA
The DNA here is from genome assembly GCA_012295165.1 of Asparagus setaceus. Lineage (NCBI taxonomy): Eukaryota > Viridiplantae > Streptophyta > Magnoliopsida > Asparagales > Asparagaceae > Asparagus > Asparagus setaceus. Next base: position 2,113,803 of record CM022708.1, read on the forward strand.
CATCCCTATCATGCGAAACTGCTTTTCTAGTTTCCAACTTTTGGATACAGTTCATACCCTATTTTGTAATTATTATCTTTGTACTTTTAACTCTTAATGAACGGGATTTAATCCCTTGTTTTTGCTTGAAAAAATTGAGCATAAACTTTTGGTGATTGTATGAAGTGAAGGGAGTCAAAAGTGTGAACAATGGTATTAGCCCATGTCATGTTGTGCCAAGTAATTAAATTTGTTCCCCATAGTGTGTGTCAAGCCTTTGTCAATATTTTTGCACAATCTCAATAATGGATTCATATCAGATGTGTAAATATATCAAATATGGATTATTTATCCTCTCTAGGTAGCATATAACCATATATTATGTAGCACATTCTCTTTTTATTCTTTCTTTTATTTTCTACCTTTATTGGTATTTTCCATATTAAATCTCCATGTTGTATAAATATATGTAACCATTTTATCAATAATATTAAGCCTTCTTCTATATTTATCGCACAAAAATCCTAGTTCAATTGGACGAGAACCGATGGATCTTGAATTTCTTTGAATTGGAGAGTCGGGGTCCTTATCATCCGCAAAGAAAGCTCCAAAGTTGTGCAAGTTAAGGACTTTTTATGAGTAGAAACTGACTCACTAAGAAGGGTTACTTTTTAATCCATATTAAAATCCGCACATCCTCACCTTTCCATCAAAGCTACAAAGTGTGCGAGCAACCGTAATTTTATATTACATTCGTGGATCATAATTATATATGTTTGTTGAAGATTTTCCACATCCGCCACTTACTTCCTAAAACCAACATTTCTTTTAAAAAATTATATCCTATATAATAATCTAGATTCATGTTGATATTGAGCATCCAAACTGAAGCCCTCGCCTACAAGATCGATCCATTAACAAATTCATTAGTTTTAAACCGATTAAAGAATAGAGTTTTTCTTTTTTTTCTTTTTTTCCTAACATTTGGAAAATAGATATTTTAAAATGGGTCTAAAAGTTGAAAGGTTACTTTTCTATAAGTTAAATAGCTCATCCAATCTTTGAATGGTATAAATCAACTTATTCTATGTTGTTTGGATAGAATCCCTACTCATCCATAATGTGAAAGCAATAAAATGAACGTGTTTGTTTACAAACAAATTATTTTAAAAAGCAGAATGTGATTATTTGATGTGATTAGTTGTTTAATAATGAAAAGTTAACTTGGAAATAAGTTTTAGATATCATGATAGGATTATTCCTTCATTTGATTAAGGATAATTATTCTTTTATAAAACTCTATTGTACTATTTTTAGTAATCCACATTAACTTTTATGATTTAAATATTTTTGACAAAATATGAAACTTTTTATTATAAAGAGAATAAAGTTCATAGCTAAAACAAAGAAAAAGAAATTGAGGGGCGTTTTGAGTCCAAAATATATATTATAGATGGAAAAGGGCCAAATTGCACAACAGTGCGAGCTAAACTATTCATGACATATTTAATTTATAGTTCAGAATATTTTGCGAAACTTGCCTTATTTTTATATATTTTTTTTCTAGTGGCTGGTTGAATCATGGCCGTCGTGCACTAACTGGGAAGTGTTATAACCAGGAGTTTTTGTGCACGAAATGAAAGTTTCATGTCTTATTTGTAAGAGAATTTGTAAAATTCTTTCTTCTAGAGGAGGTGTTTTTATACTCTTTCAAATAATGGATTCTAAGAACATGTGTTAAAGATCTAAGTACTTTTAACCTTTCTCTTATCTCCAAATGGTTATGAAAGTGTTTGAATAGAAGCTCCTATGTTGGTAATTTTCTCCACCACTTTACACCAACGAAGCATTAGTCTTCAATCAAAGACCTCAAATGCATCTAATTACGCTTTTGGAATGCAATTATTTCTAAAAAATGTCTTCTTACATCACATAGCTTGGTCTTTAGGCTCGGAGAAAATATTAGTTTAAGGATAAATGGCTAGGGAAGAACTCTTTAGCTAGTCTTTATCCGTCTTTATACTCACTTTCTTTTTCTCCTAAGGTATCTATCAAAAGTCAAGGATATATGCAAGGGAATCTATGGCCTGGCATCCTCTCTTGAGAAGAAATCTTTCTTCTATATCTAGTAATGACAAAACTTCACTTATGGACTTTCTTGGATCCTCTTCTATTATCAATCAAGCATCAAGCTTCTGGTCTCTCACTCACAATGGGGTTTATTCATTAAGTCCTTCTACATTTTTCTTAATACTAGAGGAGTCAATTCACTATCTTCAAGACGTGTGGAATTCTATACTTCCTAGCAAAGTTAAATTATTTACTTGGCTATTATCTAAGGATCGATTACATACCAAGGAAAATCTAATAGAGAAGGGATGGACAGGGACTCTATATGCTCGTTTTGTAATTCTCTTTTGGAAACCGAGATCATTTATTCCTTCATTGTCCTATAACTCAACAGATCTGGTGGCATTTTAGAAACAATGGTTCTCATCTTCAATGGCCATCTACTTTTGACCACATGTTTACCTCCTTAGAGCTTATGAAAGGCTCAAAGGGTCATTTATGGCGTACACTTCTCTCTTCAGTTTGTTGGAATATCTAGCTTACAAGGAATATATGCATTTTTGATCAAATCTCTCCATCTCATGTATCAATTATAAACTCAGCTATCTTTTGTCTCAATGAATGGACGGGTTAAAAGTGAGTGTTGTAGCCACCGGGGTTTCTAGGAGTCTTGAAGCACAACCTATTCCACATATCAGCGGATGAGGAGGATTCAGTATAGTCTCAGTAGTAGAGTTGGTATGGGAAAAGAAATTCTTTTGGTTGTACATATTTTCCAAACTTCATAGTGTTGTTGTATAATTTTTGCTTCTTTTTTGGTTGGCTAATAGAAAACTTAATTTCTATATCTTATGTGTATGGCTGGCTTTGGTTCTTCCTTATATCTACGATTGTGGTGAATGACGGTAAGGCCCTCTCTTCATCCTCGTGGATGTCTGGAAGAAGAAGGTCATACATCCCTATCATGCAGAAATCTGTTTTTCTAGTTTCCAACTTTTGGATACAGTTCATATCCCTCTTTTGTAATTATTATCTTTGTACAACTTTTAACTCTTAATGAACGGGGATTTAATCCCTTGTTTTTTGCTTGAAAAAAATTGAGCATAAACTTTTGGTGATTGTATGAAGTGAAGGGAGTCAAAAAGTGTGAACAATGGTATTAGCCCATGTCATGTTGTGACAAGTAATTAAATTTGTTCCCCCATAGTGTGTGTCAAGCTCCCTTTTGTCAATATTTTTTGCACAAGCTCAATAATGGATTCATATCAGATGTGTAAATATATCAGATATGGATTATTTATCCTCTCTAGGTAGCATATAACCATATATTATGTAGCACATTCTCTTTTTATTCTTTCTTTTATTTTCTACCTTTATTGGTATTTTCCATATTAAATCTCCATGTTGTATAAATATATGTAACCATTTTATCAATAATATTAAGCCTTCTTCTATATTTATCGCACAAAAATCCTAGTTCGAATTGGACGAGAACCAGATGGATCTTGAATTTCTTTGAATTGGAGAGTGTCAGGGGTCCTTATCAACAAAGCTCCAAAGTTGTGCAAGTTAAGGACTTTTTTATGAGTAGAAATCTGGACTCACGAAGAAGGGTTACTTTTTTAATCCATATTAAAAATCCAGACATCCTCACCTTTCCATCAAAGCTACAAAGTGTGCGTGAGCACTGTAATTTTATATTACATTCAGGGATCATAATTATATATGTTTGTTGAAGATTTTCCACATCTGCCACTTACTTCCTAAAACCAACATTTCTTTTAAAAAAAATTATATCCTATATAATAATCTAGATTCATGTTGATATTGAGCATCCAAACTGAAGCCCTCGTCTACAAGATCTGATCCATTAACAAATTCATTAGTTTTCCGAAACCGATTAAAGAATAGAGTTTTTCTTTTTTTTCTTTTTTTTCCTAACATTTGGAAAATAGATATTTTTAAAATGGGTCTAAAAGTTGAAAGGTTACTTTTCTATAAGTTAAATAGCTCATCCAATCTTTGAATGGTATAAATCAACTTATTCTATGCGGTTGTTTGGATAGAATCCTACTCATCCATAATGAAAGTAATAAATGAACGTGTTTGTTTACAAACAAATTATTTTAAAAGCAGAGAATGTGATTATTTGATGTGATTAGTTGTTTAATAATCAGAAAAGTTAACTTGGAAATAAGTTTTAGATATCATGATAGGATTATTCCTTCATTTGATTAAGGATAATTATTCTTTTATAAAACTCTATTGTACTATTTTTAGTAATCCACATTAACTTTTATGATTTAAATATTTTTGACAAAATATGAAACTTTTTATTATAAAGAGAATAAAGTTCATAGCTAAAACAAAGAAAAAGAAATTGAGGGGCGTTTTGAGTCCAAAATATATATTATAGATGGAAAAGGGCCAAATTGCACAACAGTGCGAGCTAAACTATTCATGACATATTTAATTTATAGTTCAGAATATTTTGCGAAACTTGCCTTATTTTTTATTTATTCTTTTCTCTAGTGGCTGGTTGAATCATGGCCGTCGTGCACTAACTGGGAAGTGTTATAACCAGGAGTTTTTGTGCATGAAATGAAAGTTTCATGTCTTATTTGTAAGAGAATTTGTAAAATTCTTTTATTCTAGAGGAAGTATTTTTTGTACTCTTTCTCAGGTAAGAAGGGTCAGGATTAATTTATTAGAGTCCAAGCACTTTAAATGTGAGCAAATAAAGGGGAATGCCTTGAAGTGAATTGAGCATAAACTTTAGGTGATTGCATGAAGTGAAGAGAGTCAAAAGTTTGAACTATGGTAATAGCCCATCTTATGTTGCGCTAAGCAATTTTGTTCCCCATATTGGAGGTAAATCTCCTTTTTGTCAATATTGTTTTGCACAAGTGCTATAATGGATTGATATCAGATGTGCAAATGTATCAGATATGGATTATTTATCCTCTTTATTAGGTAGCATATAACCATGTATTATGTAGCTTATTCTCTCTTTATTCTCTCTTTTATTTTATATCTTTATTGGTACTTTCCATATTTAAGTCTCCAGGTTCTATAAATATGTGTAACCATTTTATCAATAATATTAAGTCTTCTTCTATATTTATCACACAAAAGTCCCGATTTGTATTGGACAGACAGCCGGATGGATCTTGAATTTCTTTGAATTGGAGAGTGTTAGATGGCCCTACCATTGCAGCAAAGTTCTGAAGTTATGCAAGTTTAGGGCTCTTTTATGAGTAGAAACCTGGACTCACAAAGCAGTGTTACTTTTTTAATCCATGTTAAAAATCCGTAGGTCCTCACTGCTCCATCGAAGCTCCTAAGTGTTTGTGAGAATTGTAGTTTTATACTCTATGTAGGGATCATAATTAAGTTTACTTCAAGATTACTCAGATCTTGACATCTCCACTTACTTGCTGAAAGCAACATTTCATTTTAAAAAATAATATCATATATAATAGTCTAGATTCAGAGCATCCAACTTAACTGAATCCCTCGTCTACAAGATCTGATCCGTTAACAAAACTCATTAGTTTTCCTGAAATCGATTAAACAATAGATTCTTTTTCCTAACATTTTGAAAATAGATATTTTGAAAATGGACCTAAATTTGGAAAGGTTACTTTTTCTATAAGAAAAATAGTTCATCCAATCTGTAAATGGTATAGATCACCTTATTCTATGTGGTTGTTCGGATAGAATCCCCACTCATCCGTATCAGCAGGTAATGAAATGAAAGTGCTTGTGAACAAATTATTTTTAAAAGTGGAGAATGTGATTAGTTGTTTAATAATTAGAAAAGGAAATAAGTTTTAGATATCATGATAATATTTTTTTTTTCATTTAATGGATAATTATTCCTTTATAAAACTCTATTGTACTATTTTTGGTATCCACATTAACTTTTATAATTTAAATATTTTTCTGATGAAATATGAAACTTTATTAATTATAAAATTGAACAAAGTTTATGCTAAAACAAGGAAAAAGAAATTGAGCGGCGTTTTGAGCCCAAAATATATATTACAGATGAAAAAGGGCCAAACTGCACAATAGTTCGAGCTAACCTATTTATGACATATTTAATTTATAGTTCAGAGTATATATTTTGTGAAAGTTGTCCTTTTTTTTCCTTCCTTTGGTGGCTGATTGAATCATGGCCGTCCAATGTGCACTAGCAGGGAAGTGCTACTTAGGGGTTTTTTTTTACATGAAATGAAAGAACAGTGTTTCATGTCTTATTTGTACGGGAATTTGTAAAATTATTTTATTCTAGAGGAGGTGCTATTTGTACTCTTTCAAATAAAAAGGATTAGGATTAAGTTATTAGAGTCCACGCATTTTTAATGTGAGCAAGTAAAGGGGAAGCATCGAAGTGATTTGAGCATGAACTTTAGGTGATTGTATGACGTGAAGGGAATCAAAAGTGTGAATAATGGCATGAGCCTAAATTATGTGGAGCCAAGCAATTTTGTTTTCCGAATTGTGTGTCAAGCTCCTTTTAGTCAATATTTTTGCATAAGCTCAATAATGGATTGATATCAGATGTGCAAATGTATCAGAATTAATCATTGATATGAATATGAATACGGACATAATTCGAAATCCACAGTTCAATCTTATAAGATTTGTCAGTAGAATGGGAAAAATGCTTTTCATTGGCTACCTTTGTTATCAATTAAATATCAATCTTGTATTTTGAGCAATAAGAGCTCAATCAATCTCTAGTTAAGCTGAGCTTGAGTCTCATGTTTGATCCCAGTTTTGAATGGTCATGAGATATCTCTGAAGAAAGTCTGATAATCTTGATTTATTTTTGATGAGATTAAAATACTGTAGCAGATTCTTCACTTTGATTTCAATCCCTTTTGTTGTTGAACTCATTTGGCATTAAAACTGGAAACTAAGTTTAAACACATTTGAGATTTGCTCCTCTTTTAATTTCTGTGTGTTTCAAATTATAAATTGATTGCCAAAAGTTTGGAAATTTCGTGTTCAAATAAGTTGGGCAGTATAGTTTATTTTATCTTGTATATATCTTGAATTCAAGTTCTTCTTATAGTAGATCATTTGAATTCAAATTTATTTAATAATATTTGATCTTCCATGTTGAAATGTATAAGTCTATTTGTTTATTTTGCTTTTATCGACCAATTTGAACTTTCAACTATTGGCTGTCACCAACTTTAGTATTTGGTAAGCTAAAATAGTTAGCATTTGAACACGTCTTCAAATTAACATATTTGAAAAGCTGAGTGGGGATAGTAAGTATATAGATGGAAATTAAACAATGAGTTTTAACAAAATTTCTCTTCATCGTCCTTCAATAGTATACTAATCCTTATAAAGGAAAAATCACAAGGGCACAATAAGCTAATTACTACTTAATTTTTTCGTCCAAAGCATTAAGGTGAAGACAATTAGCTTGTGTATGATCTCAGCAATCTACGATGTTTAATAAAGTGACCCAACACTTTGATTTTATAAACTTCAGTGAGATATTACATGATTTTTCTATTTTGTGCATTATCATATCAACAATCTGAAACTTAGTAGGAAACTGAACAAGCCTCTCAAACATATTCAGTAGGTCCTACATATTTACCAATTGGTTTGATTTGCTAAGAATAAGCATCTCAATGAAAAGGTCTACCTTTTACATACTCTGCTTTTAGATGTGTCTACATTAAACTAAAACTATGAAATGCAAATTGTGAGTGCACAATCTGATGTTTAATCTGATGCAGACATATTTGAAGCTTATCCTTTCAAATAGGATGCACCAACTAGGCAAACTTTTAACTTCTCATTCAAACAGGATCCATTTCCATTAACATTTGGACCCCTATCCATTTCTTTCCAAAACAAATCACAATCGTTGACTAAATAATAACTATTGTGATGGATGCATTCTGACAGCAGAGAGAATCCGGATTCTTAAAAAGAACAAAAAACTGACTAAATAAAATAAGATTAAGCAAAAATTTGTTACAATTTACCGAGGACCAACAACCTCTGTTGAAGTCCTCAACAACTCCTCCAAATACTCAACCCCCAAATCCTCTAACTCCACCACACTCTCCACTTTCTTCTTCTTTTCCTTCCCTTTTCTAACCCCCATCATCTTCATCCTCATCGAATGCCGCCTCTTCAATGCCACCACCGGTGACCCTCCCTCCTCCACACTCTCCACTCTCACTCCTTTCATCGACTCCCTCACCGTCTCCACCGGGAAATTAAGCACCGCATTCTCTCCCCTCATTAAATACGCCGCTTGGTCATATGCGAGGGCGGCCGCCTCAGCGCTATCGAACGTCCCCAGCCAAACTCTAATCCCGTGCCTCGTTGAGTCCCTTATCTCCGCCGCGTATTTCCCCCAAGGACGCCTTCGAACACCTCGGTAGCACTTTTCTTTGTGTTGGTTTTTTGATTGGACTTCTTCTTCGTTTGGTGTTGCAGAGTTGCATGTGTTTGTTTCGTTGCTGCTTGTCTCAGCATTTGAGACTTGGGCTAGGATGTCAAATAAGAGCATGTCCTCAGAGTCATTTATGTTGAAGGGGAGGGGCTCCCATGAGCCTAAAGAGGATTCCGAGGAGAGATCATGGATTTGAGAGTGGAATTGAGGGAAGGAGTCCATATGAGAGAGAGAGAGAGAAGTTTTGGTTTGAGTTTGAGCCAGTGTTGAAGCTTCGAAGGCGTTGGGGTTGGTTTTATATTGGATTAAAATAATGAGTGAAAATTTGAAAGGGAGAGGGGCCTAGTAAAAGCCTGGGGAAGGGGCGATGTCGAAAATAAGCACGTGGGTCAATTGCATGGCGGCTGGGTCAAGACAAGGACTCTTGGCAGCATCAGCATGACTGAGATGGAAGTGGGGCCCAGTATATTTTGCACTCCAAGTGGGACCTATGAGTTGGAGGGCGAGTTGAACTTTTGCAGAAGGGGAGATGAATTTGAGAAAACTAATTCACAAGAGCTCCTGATCTCAAGGGATATTAGTCTTTTTTTTATTTGGCTTTTATAGCATTACATTGTTGTGGATCCTTTTCGAGCGAAACATACGCCTTAACATAGATAAGAGGACATACGACGCATGTATGTGTTGGGAACAATGTTTGCAATCTGTTCTTGCTCCTTAAGACTTCTCGTTTAAGACAAGAGAAGCTAGAAATTAATGTTAATCAAAAAGTTATAATTATTAAGTATTAATCATAGCTTTTATTTAAACTCAACTTTTTCTAATCCTATTCAATGCGCAACTGTACTCACCCATAAATACTCAACACTAGTTACTATTGCAATATTATTCTGGCTTTTTCCCCTTCTTTCCTCTTTCTTTTCCGGTAAAATGTGAAAATTTTCATACTATTCCATTGATAAGACTTAGGGCATCATCACTCATAAATATTTCTCTTCTAAGTTAGTGTGTTTAACGATATATTTAAGGTAAGCTTTATCTCTGGCTAACATTCAGGGTTATTTCCCACACAACCCCTTACTACGGGATGTTTTGCAAATAAACCCCTGAACTTTTTTATCTCAAAAAATCCTCTGAAGTACTTTTATTATCGGGCTCTCTTACCTGCAATCGGCAAACAACTAAAATGTACTCATTTAGAGAAAAAAAAGCCTACGCTAGCTCATTCGCTTATCATTTACAGGCAATGTAACTTTGTTTCTAGTCGATAATTTTTTATTTTCTCTTAAAGATATTTAATTATTTTCCTATGAAAGGTAACAATGTTTGGTGAGAAAAGTTTAAAGTTCAAGAGTGTTTCATAACATAAAAACTTCATGGGGTTATGTGCAAAATTCTCATAAATTTTCTTTTCTTGTTTTTTTTTTCCGGTGGATTGGGGGTTTGGGGTGAGCAAACAGTTGGTTCAGTTGGTTTTGATTATTTTATCCAAACCGAACCAAGGCGAACTAGATTCAAAACTGAACTGAATTGAGTCGGCTTGGTTTGATTTGTTCGGTTTGATCATAAACATGCCAAGTTATAGAATTTTAGCTAAAACATAACACTTTTACTCCTTACAACCTCTCACTCATCTTTATATCCCAAGTTGAAAAGCAAATTCTTGAAATCAACTACTTTTTAAAGTAAAATCGAACATTTATCAATTAAAAAATATAAAATTTATTAGTATAAAATATCTTTTCACATAGAAAAAGTAAATGTTTTTAAACAATTATATTAAGATCGGTCTGTTCAGTTATTTCGGTTTTAAAAATTTTTGAAACCGAACCGAACCTTCGGTTTGCACCGATTAGTGCTTACCCCTAGCTAGGCTGGGGTTTTCTTCTTTTTTTTGGGTAGGGTGGGGTGGGAGTGTGTGTTTGGGGTGTTTGTCAAATTTCACCCGACACATACTAACAGCTAAGTTAAATGTGTCAAACCGGAGGCCTTCTCGGTCCTTCTACCTTAATTTCCAAATTGGATGGCGCAAGTGACATAGTAGTCTGAATGCTCTTCATTACGCACCCAAATCTTTACGAAAGCAACTCCATTCACTTGCACGAGCAATATAATGCTACCTTCATTCAATTAATCCTAAAGGAACAGATTTCTACTTGAATATGCTAGAGTACTGCATTCATCCTGCAATAATTTCCAACCGGGTCTGGCATTTACTGGTAAAAAGTGGCAAATTAAGAGATAACAAACTTTTAATCAAAACCATCTGTCATTTAATGCACATTCATATAATTTGTCTTAACGCGAGAGTATGATGAAGTCTTATTATATTTGAAATAAATCACGAACGATGTAACTATAATATAGCATCATTGGATCCAGGAGTATTCTGAACGGGCCTATTTGACAATTCACCCACTAACCAAGTAAATAGCTAGGATTAATTTGATTAGAAGCTTAAAATATGTTTGGTAAAAACTTGTATAAGGCTGAACAATAGTTTTTTGAGATTAAAAAAAAAATTCTTAACTAGGATATTTGTTCAATCCTAATCCTATTAAGACTTTAATCGCGTGAAGTTGCCAAAATATCCAAATTCCTTCCGAAGGTCAGACAACGGCATCATTGACCCAGCTTGCATTCTGACAAATCCACGTAAAAGTTGGTAGCACGAAGAGTTTGGGCGATTTTGATTTGATAAGATGGAAAAAAACATAAAGTTCTATAAAAAAAAATTCTGTAAATAATAACATTCGTCCACGTACGTGCGTGAGGATGAAAGAAAGACGAATTTTGGGGGCTTTTTCCATGATGGAGGAGAGGTCATGTGAATGTTGACCTTCTTTTGTGTTCAAGAGGGTATCAATGTAATTTCTCATACATTTTAGGAGTGTCATTATTTCTCACCTAATTAATTAATCATACACTATTAGCTCCTTGTAACGTTTTTAAGCTGATAAGTATCATGATACACATGCATATGCATAAATAGACACTTCAACTAAATTATTGTCTTCTACTCAGGGCCCTTGGGTTGCATTTGGTGATTTTAATTATAGTTTTGATATTGAGGAAAGGATTCATGGGAGAAGTGTTACTAGAAATGAACTACTGGAATTACAAGGGCTTATCAGTGATACTAAATTGATGGATATAAAATTTAAAGGGTGTTTCTACACTTGGTCTAATAAGCATGTTTTTTGTAAGCTTGATAGAGTTTGGATTAATGATGCTTGGCTGGATTTTTTTCCTACCACTAATATTGAGTTTTTAGCTCCTAGGGTTTCTGATCATAGTCCAGCTTTGATTTCATTTCACATTCCTATTGCTATGAGATCATCTTTCAAATACTTTAATTTCTAGAGTGAGCACTCCAAGTTTAAAGGTGTTGTTTGTCATGCTTGGAGGCAACAGATACATTGTTCACCTATGTACAAAGTGATGCAAAAATTAAAGATAGTTAAAGCCCAACTAAAAAGATTCAATTCTCAATACTTTGGAGGAATATCTGCTAGAGTTAGAAAGGCAAGAGAGGACTTGTTTCAGGCTCAACTTGCTGTTCAGAACAATCCAACAGATGCAACTCGTTCTCTCGGGTAACCTAGGGTCTTAAATGCTTGTTGTATGCACTGAATATAATCGCGATTCCTTCAAAAGTGAGTTGAGATTTTTCTTTCTTTCTTTTTTATTTTCTTTCTTTGCTAGGGGACTATCAAAGTTCATGTACAGCGGTGTTTGATTGTCATATATTTTTGTCATTTTCATACCCATGTTTCAAATAAGTTTCATACAAATAAATGATTAATATTATATTTTTGTCCTATTTTGTAGAAAAATAAAATAAATAAATAAGAGCTTAAATGAAGATTATTTCAAGCCCAAAAGATCTCTAATTAAAGTCCAAAGGGAGCCAAGAAAAGCCTAACTCAATAGAGCCCAAGAGAATTTTAGCAAAAATTATAACAGAAGAGAACTGGGTATCAATACCAGTATCGATACAGATATTGATACCTAATCAACATAAACTGAACAAAGGCTGAAAATTATGCTACTTGGGGAGTAAGTTTGATCCAAGAGCTCATATTGATTTATGCAATATATAAATAGGGGTAGAGAATGAGGGTTAGAGATATGAAAATTTTTATAAATCTTCTTCTAGAGGATAGGAGGGCTACTCTTTGGAGAAGCCTTCCGAATATTGTAAAACTTTAGTTTTGCGATAAAACTAAAAAATTCCTCTTTTTATTTTTTTCTCAAGGAGAATTGAAGAAATTTGGGTCTACACAAGGGCCAACCCCTCACAATGTGAGTTTTAGTTTTCTAAATTTTCTTATATAATTAGAATATATTGTATGTTTAGAAAACAATTTAGATTTAATTCATATGTTGCTTTGCTTGTTTAATTTTCATGCTTAGTTAGTTTTTCTTGCTTAATTTAGAAGTAGATTTGTTTTCATTCTTAGATAGTTAGTTTATTTTCTTGCTTTTATTTACCTTTTATAATTAGTTTCTTTTCTTGCCTTTTTTGGTGCTTTCTTTATTTGCTCATAATTTAGGATTTAGTAAAATGTGTGGCTAGTAAAATTCTTAGAATAATTAGGATAAGAGGAAACTAGTATAATTTATTTATTAGAATTTGAATTGCTCTCTTTTATGCATTAGTTATTTGTAAAGAGATTAATCAATTAAAATAATAGTTGATATCATATTCTAATTTGATAGGCTATACTATCCTTAAGTAGTTGAATACTCTATGCTTATTAGTATTATAGGATTATTATTTTAAATTGATTATATATATATATATATATATATATATATATATATATATATATATATATATACTTTTAATTTTATTTTTAGAATATATCTTGATAATCTATGCTTTCTTTAATTAGATTGATAGGTTATCGTTTTAATTCTAAAATGAATTAAAAAAGAGTAATTTCTAGACCTAATAAATAATTATCTAGTGGAATCTATCCTAATTTTCTAGTTTAATTCTCTTGCTCCTTCTCTCTTTTAGTCCCTAGTTTTATTGGTTTCATCTTTTCTTTCTTTTACAATTCTTTTAGTTTTGCACTTTCTTTCTAGATCTTTTACCTTTCCATTTTATTTCCTCTTTTTTCTCTTATTTTTCTTTATATTTCTTCTATTTTATTTTTTTCTATTTACTCTTTTCTTATTTGCATTTTATTCTCTCTGTTCTCCCTCTTTCTAGTTCTATTTTCTTTTCTTTATAAAAAATCCAAAACCCCATTTTCATCATATTTTCATAAAACCTCTTTCCAAATAACATTTAAAAGAAAAATTCTAATTAAATAATTTCAAAACCCTTCCTTGTGGTTCAATATTTTTCTATACTATAACTTGGTTGTGCACTTGCAATATACTCTATTTCTAACATGGACCTAAAGTTTCCTTCGGGGCTAGTCCTGTCATTACACATGGTGCATCATGTTCCTTCTGTTCGGTGTAATATTATTAGTGGTTCATGTTTAGTTAGGGAGGATTATGAGTTTTTTTAGATATAATAAAGTAGTTATGCTACATTTTGGATCTTTTATTTTTAAAGGTTATGATTCGATGGAATGTATAAGGTGAGAGCAAAACTTATCTCTAGTTACGAGTTGAATAAAGTTTCTATTTCGATTATCTTGTTAGTGATTGAATTGAATCATCTAAAATTTGGTATAAACGTATTGGTCATATTAATTTCAATTCGAAAAGAATGATGAATTTAAACTTGATTCTTAAACACTCTACAGATCACAACAATAAATGTCAAGTATGTGTAATAACTAAATAAATAAGAAAACTCTTTGATTACGCTAATAGGAATTTAGAATTGTTTAATTTAGTTTCTTGATATTTGTGAATTTAATGGTATTTTTACCAAAGACATGAAGCAATACTTTATCACCTTTATAGATTACTATAGCAAATATTGTTATGTATGCTTACTTAAAACCAAAGATGAGGTTTAAGAAAAGTTTATCATTATTATGAATGAAGTTGAAACTCAAACCGGTAAGAAACTTAAAAGGTTAAGATCGATAGAGGAGGAGAGTATATCTCAAATCAGTTTACTCTTCTATGTCATCTTTTGGCATTATGCGTGAGGAAACTGCTCCTTATTCTCCTAAGTCTAGTGGTGTTGCAGAATTAAAAAAAATAGAACCTTAAAAGATATGATGAATAGTCTACTTAAAAGTTCTGGACTTCTTAAATATATGTGGGAAGATGCTTTCAATATGGCTTGCTATATTCTAAATAGAGTCCCTCAAAAATATAAGAATAATAGTCCATTCGAACTTTATAGAGGTCGAAAGACTAGCATGAAATACCTCAAAGTATTGGGGGTATCTTGCAAAAATACTAATCCCAACACATAAAAGGAAAAAGTTAAGACCTAACACTGTAGAGGCTATCTTTTTAGGTTATGTTGAAAACACCTATGCGTTGAGATTTTTAATTATTAAGTCTGAAATCTCAGGCATAAATGTTAACACAATTATTGAGTTCCTTGATGGAACATTTTTTTAGGATGTTTTTCCATGAAAACTGGAATGCCTCAAAATGTTTCTAATAATGATCATGTTACTCTCTCTATTTCCATTCCTGATCATGTAGAAAAGATGACAAATGTGGGGGCAGAAGTTCTAAATCCAGATCTAATGGATCTAAGGATTAAGATGAACCTAGAAGGAGTAAGAAAGCAAGGATTGTCAAGGATTTTGAAAGTGATTTTATCGCTTACAATATCAAGGAGAATTCTACTCCATACCGAGCTGCTATGGTCTCAAAAGAGGTAAAGCAATGGAAGAATGCTATCAAAAGTGATATGAATTCTGTTGTGTCTAACCTCCTGGGTGTAAGACAATTAGATGTAAGGAAATCCTTAAAAGAAAACTAAAATCATATGGAACAATAGAATAGTTTAAGGTCAAACTTGACGCCAAGGGGTTCAAACAAGTAGAATGAATTGATTTCTTTGACATATACTATCCAGTTTCTCGTATGACTATAATCAGAATGCTTATTGCATTGGCTTCCATATATGATTATACTATCCACTAGATGGATGTGAAAACTGCTTTTCTTCATGGTTTTCTTGAAGAAGAGATTTATATGGATTAGCCTGAGGGATTTGTAGCACCTGAAAATGAAAGGAAAGTATGTAAACTCGTTAAGTCTTTGTACGAACTTAAACAGGCCCCTAAACAGTGGCATAAAATGTTTGATACAACTATCACTGCTTTTGGTTTCAATATGATTGAGTCTGATATGTGCGTTTATAGCAAAGTAAGAGGTGATTCATGTGTTCTTCTATGTATTTATGTTAATGAAATTATGCAGTTTGGATCTAACATTGCGATAACCATTGAGACTCAGGCATTCTTGAGTAGTCAGTTTGATATGAAGGATATGGCTGTTGCTAACGTGATTCTTGGTCTTAAACAGATTAGATCAGTCGAGGACATGTAGTTTCTCAAGCTCACTACATTGAGAAGATTATTGAGAAATTTGGCTATCAGAATTTTAAACCCGTTAAAACCTCGTACAGTTCTTCAGTGACTCTCTACAAGAATACAAGTGGGGTATCTATATCTTAGTTGAGATATTCTCAAATAATTGAGAACTTAATATATCTTACAAATTGCATGAGACCGAATATTTCATACTTGGTGTCAAAATTGAGTAGATACACTAGTAGTCCAAATAGGACTCATTAGGAGGCCTTGGATAGGATACTTCGATATATGAAGGGAACAATTTCTCTTGCGCTATATTATAGTAGATTCCCTCCTGTTTTGGAGGGGTATAGTGCTGGGTTGCTATGGGCTCTGGCAGCAGTTATTGTACAGGGTATGTATTTACCTTGGGTGGCGGTGTTGTTGCCTGGAGTTCTATCAAACAAACCATTTTGTCTCAGTCTACTTTGAGGCTGAGCTATGTGCTTTTGATACTACTGGTTTAGAAGCTAATGGCTTAAAGGACTTATGTCTAAGTTGCCTATGATCAGCAAGCTTATTCCTGCAATCTTTGTGCATTGTGACAATATAACCACAATAGCAAGGTTAAGAGTTTAAAGTACAACCGCAAGACTCAAGATCATATCTAAATAAAGACCATGAAAAAGTTTATCGATGAATTTGGTAATAGTTTCTGTCTCATTCCAACTTGAATTTAGGAAGTGAAAACTCAAGTCATTTAGTAAAGGTAGGTATCTAATTTGTTGTCCTTGGTCTTGAGTTTTCACTTCTTAAATCCTGGTTGGGATGAGCTAAAGCCTTACCTAATTCATCGATAGTAGCAACCTAACCTATCTGAGTAGAGACCCACAAAGTAGATTCCATGTGGTAACAACAAGCTATTGGGTGAATTGAACACCTAACCATAGATTGATACTTAGTATCCGAGTCTATCCCTAACTATACCTAAAAGGTATTGTTTACTGCTAGGATAGTAAGAGTGTTTGACTCTGAATGTGATCAAGTCTTTAAGATAAGATGCAAGCAGTGCATCCTTGGAGATGTCCAACTATATGAACATGATTGTGTGGCCGCAATTGAAGGAAGGGGGTTATTCCTCGAAAATGTTCATGAAAAGGATAAGGACGCATTGCCATAATGCGTCAAACCTAAAGATTACTACTATAGCCTATATCATATTGTTACCAAAGAACATCACCACATCATAGGTTCAAGTTCAAGACTTAGTTTCACTTCAAGCCTTTGGTGATAAAATTGGATAACTACATGGAAGGTTCAAATTGGAAGATACCCTCTCTGAAAGCATGACATGTATACTTTACTGTACTTTCAGTTATGGAATTGTGGGGGATTGTTGAGATAAATGAATAGATGGAGGATTTATTTATAAATATTCTTTGTAAAGATACCATTTATATGGTTGGGTTTCATAGATAAAAAGTTGTGCTTAATTAGTAGTATGTGAGTGTCAGTCCCACATTGACTAATTAAATACATTTTACTCAGTTTATAGTAACATAAGTGTTATATTAGGTATAATAAAGTTGTTAAAATGCATATATATGCTATCATGCTAGCAAGCATGCGAGCGTACATGAGTGCGTGGGTCTGAGTGAGTGGGCCGAGCGTGTGCGCCATGCTGAATTGAGCTGGCACAGACAAATGTTACACTCGTGTTTTGAATGTGAGTTAAAGACTGTTATTGCCTTTAATATCATTCATTGTCACGTCTGACCCCTGAGCTCACCAGACTCCCTATAAATAGAGCCTTCTCTGCTCATTACAACACACTAAAAATTAAAATTCTCTCTTAGTTTTCTTCCACAATCCTCTTGGACTTGTTCCTTAGTTGCTAGTTTCGGAGAGTCTGACGAGCTGAAGTAGCAGTCATGGTGTTCAACAGAAGAGTGCGCTTCTGAGAACTACAACCATCTCATCCTCGGAAGTACTATGCAAACCAATGCAACCGTAGATGGGGCATAGTTTCTTCAAGGTTAGTCCTTATTGTAGAGGGTGATTCGGCTTTCTGTAAAGTATTTCTTACCAAATTATCTATCATGCCTCTTCTTATTGTTTGCCGTTCTTTCTTTGTTTTCGTATGTGGTTTGTTTTGCTTTGATAAATCTGTAACAGATCTGACATATATTGCTTTTTATCTAACACATATGAGGTGACAATTGTTGGTAGTGGTTATAGTTGGCTTTGTCAATCACCACCATTGACAATACTAGAGTGTCAATGGGTGCTAACCATGCTAAGATGCTAATCATGCAAAGCATGATCTGATGAGTGATTTGGTTTGAATATTTTGTAGAGAATGATTGTATGATGTTGAGCCTTTTGATTTCCTTGTGGCAGGAGTTTGGGCTTAGTATCACACTAATCGTTAAAACTCATAGAATATTTTAACTTAAGAGTTCTAAGCCAAAGTTTATGTCATAGGCTTGGTATGTTTAAATAATTAAAAACTGCTTTAACTTCATTTATTCATGTTATTAAAGGTCCAAACCGTAAACGAGCAATATAAAATGTATTTTGATAAATAGATAAAGTTTTTAGTTATGTCAAATGACTCCTATGATGCACGTTGAGGAGCTTTTTTGAGGCCGAAACCTGAATTCACAAAACAACATAATTTTTAAAATCTGTTTAGAAATTTGTCGCTAATAAGATTCGAACTTGGGTTGCTTCAATACATGATAAGAATCTTAGCATTACACTGAAACTCCGAAATTATGATGACAATTGAGATTTATAATCTTACAAGTTACAATTTACATTTCAATTCATGACAATTGAGATTTATATTCTTACAAGTTACATTCCAATTCACGACAAAACTCCCGCTTAAGCCTATTAGTAAATGTATGGATAACTACAACAATGAAGGAAGCACTCATGATCAAAAGAACCATAACACTCCATTATACTAATAATAAGCATGTCTTGCTCTTAGGTTCTTTGAACATAAATATTATATATACAGGGTTGGCAAGCTGACCTTCCCCTTTGATGTGAGACAGATACAGAGAACGCATCCAAGTTTTCATTCCCCCGATTTAAATAGGTTCTTCCAACATCAAAGGTCCCATTCACAACCCTATTTTACTTTACAATATTCAAGATTCTTTTCATCCTTCCAGAAGTCTTTGAGGCTTCAAGGAAAGTGCGTGCCCTTTTCTTTGTCCCAATTCATACTACGAAAGAACTATATTCCATTGCATATCAGTCAATGTCAAAGCAAGACTGATGACTTTTTCACGTAAATCACAGGGGGTTTTTGCGTTAAGGGCCAATAATTTATCCTGCTTTATATATCTTTAAGCTTAACTATTTTGTTTTGTATTTTGAACACAATCATTTTTATACATTTATCTCTAGGGTTTTATTTTTCTAGAAACCACCTTAAAAATAAGGTAATTACACGAAAATCACATTTCATTTTTAATTTATACATAAACCACGTTTAAATTTAGTTTTTGTGGCAATTAACTACCTACCAGTCAAATTCTTCACTTAAAATCCAAAATTACCTTTTAAAAACTCGCATTCAATGTACATGACTCATTTTTTTAGTGTTTAGATTTTGTCAGGATACAACTCACGTATCTTAAACTTGAATTTTTTTAAGCTTATTTTTTAATTTTTTAGTAAAAATTTGACTAGGAGGTGTTTGATTATAACAAAAACCAACTTTAAAAGTAGTTTATGTATAAATTCAAAATGAAAGGTGGTTTCCGCATAATTACCCTATTGTAAGGTGGTTTCTAGGAAAAAAAATCCTTATCTCTAAGCCCAAATTCTCAAATACAATACACTAGATTCTCCAGCATTTTGTCTTAAGCAGTTATGGGTATTCATCCCGTGCTAAGCACGGCCTCCTAACTTTTTTGCGCGCAATTTTTTTCCCATCTTATTTTTGTGGTTCGTCACGTGAAATTTTATCTTAAAATCTGAATCGCATAAATCAAACCCGGCTTTAATTAGAACCAAAATGAGCTACAAAGGTTTAATTCATCAATTCTAATTCTAAAAGAAGAACCAAAATGTCTCTTAACTGAAGAAAACGAAATCCAAATTCATGCAACAATATACAGTCTTTAAACTCAATTGCACGCACCAAGTAGCTAATTATTTTATATTCTAATAAAATCCCTCATAAGGAAACTAAAATCGAATCGTAGCTACATTAATTAATAAAAAAGCAATACCATTTCTGGAGTAATGTCCTTCGGAGCGACTCCATCTTTGGTGATAACACTCTGAATTTATCCTTGTATTGCATATCGGGAGGCGCCTCACGCTGCGCTTGCATTGTAACTACAAACAAATCCCAAATAATTTAATCTCATTCAAAACAAACAAAAAAGGAAACGATGTTATGATTAAAACTGAAGTAAAATCTTATAAAAAAAATACCGATCACATCGCATGTAGATCGAGGCAAGACGATCCCGGTGTTAGGCCTAACACAATATTTCTTCGGGCTCGTAGTCTTGACCTAAATCAAGAAAAAAAATCATAAAAAAGGAAAATTTTCAAACTTTTATTGAATTAAATGACGAAATCATTGAGAATTACCATAAAAAGGCGATGTGGTCGTCGGTTTTGTTGGAAAGTTGGATGGAGCATGAGATCTGCTTCTTTAATTCAACTGCTCAAACCAAAACCACGAAATTAATCGAAGAGAAACGAAGCGAAATATAAAAACCTAAAATTGATCAATATCAGATGCGAATCGAGAAGGGGAAAGAGGAATTACATGGAAATTTGAGTTCGAGGGGTCGATTTCGAGTAGTTCGCCGGTGCTCATTTCGAGATTCGTCGATGAGCCGATGGAGATAGAGAGGCAGAGATTGAGTCATCACTTTTATTTCTTGAATCTCTTTTATAGAGAGAGGAGGGAGGAGGTTTTTAAATGAGAAGGAGAGGAAGAGTGGGAGAAGTGGAAGGCAGTTGTTGAGGTTAGTGGGTTTTATTTTAGTTAAATATGTGGATATTGAAAAAATTTACTGTTCACAAAGAGGTTTTCCTTTAGTTATAAAGGAAAGTAGATAAGTTCGTGGGGCCCCCTTAAACTTTTCTAAAAATCCCAATTTACCACTTTCTCTCTCTCTCTCTCTCTCTCTCTCTCTCTCTCTCTCTCTCTCTCTCATTTAATCACCCCCCCACCCAAATCTCATATCCTTTACTCTCTTCCTTCGATTTAATCCCCCGACCCCCACCCCAATCTCATATCCTTTACTCTCTTCCTTTATTCTTTAAGGGGGTGTTTGTTTCAATTTTTTTGGGATTACAAGTTTATGGATGAGGAAGTGGGGTGTTTTGATTTTTTTGGATTTCATAAACTTGTTTGTTTCAAAGTAAATTTTGGGATATTAGATCCCAAAATAATAAAATACTAATATATTTTGGGATTTGTTAGCATTTGTGAAATCCTCTTCACAAATGCTAACAAATCAAAATATATTAGTATTTTATTATTTTGGGATCTAATATCCCAAAATTTACTTTGAAACAAACAAGTTTATGAAATCCAAAAAATCAAAACACCCCACTTCCTCATCCATAAACTTGTAATCCCAAAATATTTTGAAACAAACACCCCTAACTCTCATGAACCCACTAATTACTCCTCAACACCATTAATGCATAAGATTTAATTGCTCGGTTTTGGTGGAGATTCATTACTTTTTAATTTTTAAGGTATAATTTTTATCTTTTACTCAACTTTTAAATTTGTAGAATTATTTTTGCATTTTCTTCATCAAAATTGTTCCACATTATTATTCATGAATCTTCATGGCGGTTTATTACAATTAATATGAAAAACTAATACTAAAAAATCAAAATGTTAATTTTAATTTTAGAATTAGAATTAATTTCAGAATTAGGATTTTAATTTTATAATTTTGACTTTAGTTAGTTGTGAGACCAAATTTCATAATTAGTTAAAATTGGTTTAAGTTGACTATCTTTGATAAAATTTGCATATTTTATTTATTTTTGTGACAAACAGAGATGAATGAAGATTGTACAACACTTTCACTAAAACACCTTTATCAAAGCGTGCTATACTTTCACCAAAACATGCTATACTTAAAATATACTATACTTATAGAAACACCTGTTATACTTACAAAAACTTGCTATACTTTCACAAAAATATACTATACTTATAGAAACACCTGTTATACTTACAAAAACTTGCTATACTTTCACCAAAACCTTCTATACCTATAGGAAAATCACCTATACTTACAGAAAAACCTGCTATGTTTTCACCAAAACCTAACATATATATAGAAAAATCATTTGTACTTGTAAGAAAATGTGCTATAC
Organism: Asparagus setaceus; assembly: GCA_012295165.1. NCBI lineage: Eukaryota > Viridiplantae > Streptophyta > Magnoliopsida > Asparagales > Asparagaceae > Asparagus > Asparagus setaceus. Next base: position 2,136,126 of record CM022708.1, read on the forward strand.
TTTCACAAAAATATACTATACTTATAGAAACACCTGTTGTACTTACAAAAAACTTGCTATACTTTCACCAAAACCTGCTATACTTACAGTACTAGCGAAAGTAGAAGCGGGTTTTAGTGAAAGTATAGCATGTTTTAGTGAAAGTACAATACAAATCTTTATTCATCTCTGTTTGTCATAAAAATAAAAATAAAATGTGCATTTTTTTTCAAAAATAGTCAACTTAAACTAAATTTACCTAACTATGAAATTTGGTCTCACAACAAATTAAAATCCAAATTACTGAACTTAAAATCATAATTCTAAAATTAAATCTAATTCTGAAATTAAAATTAATGCTTTGATTTTTTAGAATTATTTTTTATATTAATGGTAATAAACAACCATGTGGATTCATGAATAATAATGTGAAATAATTTTGATGAAAAAATTAGAAATTAATGCTACAAATTTAGAAGTTCAAGAAAGGATAAAAATTATACCTTAAAATACCAAAAAGTGATGAATCTCCATCAAAATTGAGCAATCAAACCTTATGCATTAATAAAGTTGAGGAATAATTAGTGGGTTCAGGAGAGTTAAAGAATGAAAGAAGAGAGTAAAGAGGTGAGAGCAGGGATTAAATGAGAGAGAGAGAGAGAGAGAGAGAGAGAGAGAGAGAGAGAGAGAAGGAGGGAGGGAGGGAGGGAGAAGGGGATAAGTTGGGATTTTTAGAAAAGTTTAAGGGGGGCCCACTAGCTTATATATTGTATTTGAGAATTTATGCTTAGAGATAAATATATAAAGATGATTGGATTCGAAGGTACAAAATAAAATAGTTAGACTTAAAGATATATAAAACAGGGTAAATCATTGGGCCTTAAGGCAAAAACCCCTAAATCTTATAAGCCTATCAGCAACTTTGGGTTTTTTGCCGAAAAGCGTCTTAAGCCTTTTTTTTAGCAAAAAGTATCGTTAACTTTCAAAACTATAAAAATTTATCAAAACTGTTAAAATATGTATTGTTACTAATGGCGATTAATAGCTTGGATAGAAGATCTAAACTAACCTTGAAAATAGAAGAAAAGAACAGTACAATATATAAAATATATAAGGAGAGAAGTGTTCAAAAACATATCATATGTGAAACACGTAATGACATATGATTATTATGTTATATTGCATTTTATATCTATATTCAAATAAGCTTCATGCAAATAAATAATTAATATTATATTTTTATCCTATTTTGTAGGAAAAATAAAAAAAATAAATAAGAGCTTAAATGAAGATATCTTAGCCCAATTGAAGCTCAATGAAGCCCAAGTAAAGCCCAAGAAAAATCAGAGCAAAAATGACCACGATAGCTCATCGTTAGAGGTGTTGTAACATGCTTTAAGTTGTAGGCGTTGAAAATTGCCTATAAGTCCCCAAGCCTAGCTCGTGATAAGAAGTTGACAATCGACGAGCCGTCCAACGACGTAACGACAAGTGACCGCGACGCAAACGCATAAAGTGAGTCGACGAAACACATAAAGTGAGTCGACGAGGCATCCGAGTCAACAAAGCGAGTCGACGAAACACATAAAATGAGTCGGTGAAGCGTCCAAATCGGCGAAGCGTCCAAATCAGCGAAGCGGCAAATCGTGTGTGAACGACGGAATAAACCCAACCGCGAAGCTCAAATCAAAGCCCGACAACTCCGGCCATCGGACTTCGGATCAACGGAATCGGACTCAGAAAATACCGAAAAATTAGAAAACCGGACCCGGAACCGCCCTCAGGGGCTCGGCAAAACCAAGCCACCCGAGGGTGGCTCGGCCAAAACCGAGCCACCCTATGGAGTGGCCGAGCCACTTCCAAGTGGCTCGGCCATGCCTAGCCACTTGGAAGTGGCTAGGCCATGCCTAGGGCACCATTTTGACCCGTTATCCACTTTGAATTCTATAAATAGAGGAGGTGGGGGTTCATTTTCAAGGATCTGAATCTTTGGAGAAGCCGAAGCTCTGCCGAATTGAATTCTAACGTCAGATCTAAACTTGGGAGAAAGGGAGGCTCTTCGACGATCATCTTCTTCGACAACCAGATCTAGATCTCAGTAAACCCTTCGGGCTATTATCCTCCTTCGTGAGATAATCCCCTTAACAAGTTCGAGAGATCGGATCTCAGATCTACACGTGTTTCCTCCGGATCAAAACTTTGCTTTTGATTCCGAGAAGAGCCTTGATTTCGCTTGGTCGATTTCATTCGCTTGGGCTATTATTTCCTTCGTGAAATAACCCCTTTTTACCGTGTATATCTTTTATCGGATCAGATCACGCGGCGGTCCATGGATAAACCCTGGCACCGATAAAGAATCCACGCAAGCGAGGATTCAATAAACGGATCCCGCGTTTGTTTAAGGTGAAAAAGTTATAATTTTTTTATTCTTTTTCCATTGTCAGCAGCCTTATAAAAAGGCGAATTTTCTTTGAGTTCATTTGTAAAATCATAAAGGTATAATGAGTTCAGCAATGAAAAAGATCCCGACTTTTTCCGCGAATAAGCTGGCGACCACAGTGGGAGCCAACGGTCTCAAAATCTGAGATCGTCGTGTCGTAACCGCGGATCCATATCCCGGTCGAAGAAGAGGTCGAATACGAGTTCGACCAGCAGAAGTTTGAGAAATACCTCTCATCCTCATCCAGATCGTCCTCCCCCCGCAAATCCAGAAGGATCTCCGTTGCAAGGAAGATCCGTTGGTCCTCGGCTCCAGAATTCCAAGGCGAGGATCTTAACTCCATCGTTGCCGAAGTTGCACCAAATGGCGTCCTTCCGACATCCAAGATCGTTGGATCTACGCAGGAGATCACCGCTAATGGCGTGCCGAGTCTCTCAAAGAGAGCCCGCCAGAGGCGACTGTAGGCATTGAAAATTGTTTATCAGTACCCGAGCGAGACTCGTGACGGTGGGCTGACAACCGACGACCCATCCGACAACGCGACCCAGAACTGCTGACGATGTGATTACGCCGCAAAATGCATAAAGCGAGTCGACGAACGCATGAAGTGAGTCGGCAAGACGTACGAGTCAACGAAACGACGTATCGATGATGAAGTTCGACGAGGCGAGTTGACTAAACTCAAACGCCGACGAGACGGAATCAACCGTACTTAGTCCGTCAACGCAAATGACCCGATCGAGCTCTGAAAGCCGATCGGATACGAACTCAAACACAACGGCGGGAAAAAAACCCGAAAATCGGAGTTTGGCGGGCGAAACGAAGAACCGAACTCACGCTTCGGCTCGTTGCTGGCGCTGTTTCACGCGGCGCGGGTCCCTTGGCACGCCATTTGACCCTCCTCTTGGACCCTATAAATAGAGAGGAGGGGGTCTTCATTCAGGGGGGAGATTCGGTCGGGAGTTTTGGATTTTCTGAGATTCCAGAGAGAGTTCTCGCGAGATCTGAGCCGTTACGCAGATCGAACCGCCCGGCGAGTACGAATTTGACTACGTCAGATCTATATAGCGAGGTAGGCGAATCCGGGTCGAACTACAGATACCCTCTAGATTGAGCTTCGTCTTAATCTGGGGGATAGCTGTGATTTCTCGGCCAGATCTCACCGCTCCGTGATCCTCTCCTTCGTGAGTCGCGATCCCGTGGCGTTCGTTTCCTTCATGAAGCGAGCCCTTTACGTCTGTAGTTCGAATCCGGTTTCTACCGGGATCGAATTGTGCGGTGGTCCACGGACTAAACAAGTCCCCGGCACAGGTGAAGAACCCACACAAGCGAGGATCCCGAATAATAGAGATCCGAGCATTTGTTCATTGAAGGAAAAAGTTGTAATTGTAAGCCTTAAATAAAAGGCGCTTTCTTTTGTTTGAATTTTGTTGTAGGCCAACGAAGCTGTAAACAAATTCAAAACAATGAATACAAAACCAACTTTCCCTTGAACAAGGCTGGCGACCACGGTGGGAGCCAGCGGCTTCAATGAAGAAGCGTCGATGTCATAACCGTGATTGGGATCCCGGTCGTCGGAGAGTCGATACGAGTTCGACCAACAAAAGTTCGAGGATTACCTCTCCTCCTCGTCCAGATCTAACTCCCCCCGCAAGTCCAAGAAGGTCTCCGCTGCAAGGAAGATCCACTCGGCCTCAGATGCGGAGGCAAGAAAGTCCAACCCCACCGCCGTCAAGATTGCAGACAACGGTGATTCCCCTCTTGGCCAAAACTCTGAAGTCCCTATGCATGCAGGGGTTAATTCCGCCAATGGCGTCGTGACTCTCTCTAAGAGAGCCCGTCAAAGGCAACGACAACGGGTTAATAGCGATGGAATCAGCGGGCGGGATTCGCTATGAAGCGAATCTAAGGTCGAGTTAACTTCGAGGCGAAGTCGAGATCGTGGCCGACTCCTACAAGCCGGCGACAAATGAATGGGTCCGTGTCAAGCGGAACCGTTCCACTCTACAGGAGCGTATTCGGAAGCGCCGCGCGCTCCTCGCACAAGCACGGGCTTTGGTGCAACAAGCCCGTAAGTTGAAGGAAGAGGCGGCCAAGAAGCCGTCAACAAGACACCAAGTGTGGAGGCCGAAGTCCGTCGACATTTCAACTACGATGAACTTGGCATCTAAACCTAGCCCTACCAGCAGGCAAATTCCTGCCCTGGCGCTCAAGACAAAATTTACCGGCGCCCCCGTCAAAGCCGCCTCGACACCAGAATTACCTCCGGTGTCTACAACCAGACCCGTGGTGGAGTCAATACCTTCCACGATCAGCAGGCCAACCATCAAGGAATGTCTGGGTCCACTAAAGAAATCGCGGGTCACTCCTAGTGCAGGGGGTTGCACCCACAAAGAAAGGAAGATTCCTGCAGCTCCACCCACCGGATTGAAAATCGAAGTCCGAAAGTCCGTCGAGACTTCACGCTCACAACGGCGAAAGTCAAGGAGAGTCACTTTCGACAGTTTCGATGAAATAGTCCGTTCTCGGAAGGAGACGTTTTCATCTGAAGATGAGGACGATATACAGGGGATCGTGCCAACACACGATGGGTTGCTCGGCTCATGCCAACAAGTCGTACTACCGTCTTTGGGGGTTCGAGGAAATCTCGAAGGAGTTCCCCCGAATCATCACAGTCATGCATGTGCTCCAAGCTCATCAAAGCAGTACTTTCGGAGTGCAATTGCCAAAGCGAAGCTCGAAAGGGTATCGGTTTTAAAGACTCACTCTGAAACACCAAGACCTAGGTCAAGGCGATTAGTAGAAGGGCGATATCGAGATGATGAGTTACCGAGGTCACTAATAATATGACCGGCAAAGAACCATCGTCACGGACTATTCGGCGCGCTAGCGGTTAACTTCGTTTGCGGTCGGGACTATTCGACGGTCAATTATAACGAGGCTTTTGAGAGGGCTACCCTCGAAGATGAAGTGTCGGATCTTTGGCTCGGCAATGGCATCGACAACACGGTCTCTAGCGAGGACAACCACAAGAGGCACTTATGATCGGCGATCAAATGGCCAAAATCTTTGGATGAAGCCTTAGCCAAACAAAGGAGAACTTTAAGCGGAGATGGATCTGGCCATGCAACAAATGAGAGAACTGCATGACCAACAGATCCAAGACCTGACGAGACACAAAGGCGAATCAAGTCGTCGGCGTCGGCGTTGACCAAGCGGATAGTGACCTGAGGCGAAGATGAACCGTAGCGCAAATGGCAACCCGATCCATGAGAATCTTTGGGAGTGGCCCGGAGAATGCTAACGGTAACACTGTTGCCCACGAGAGTGAGAAGATAAGAGACCCCGAGAGCAAAATTAATTCCTTGATTTCCTCCCAAGAGGTGAAGAAGACGGGTATTCCTTGCCCCTATCCAAGGGAGTGGGAATCGATCCCGTATCCGGCGAAGTTCAACCTGATAAACTTCACGCCGTTCGACGGGAAGGGTTCAGCTACTCAACACTTGATTTACTTCAAGTCGCACCTCGGAGTCATTTCTGGCAATGAGCCTCTGATGGTTCGGTCATTCGTCGGCACCCTTCGTGGGGCTGCCTTTGATTGGTATCGCCGTCTCAAATCGGGGAGCATTCACAGCTGGGACGACATGGAGACCAGCTTCCTTGCTAACTTTTTTGACGACGATACCGAAGTGTCGATCGGAACATTGCTCGATTAGAAGCAAAAGGACGGAGAGACAGTGGATACCTTTGTCAAACGGTTTCGCAACAAGGCGATGAATTGTCGAGACCCAATCATGGAGGAATTCATTCTCCAAACCTGCCACAATAATCTCTCTGGATGTGCTCGAAGCAATGGGAACGGCTCCGTCCAATACGTGGAAGGATTTGAAAATTCACGGAGAGCAGGCTGAAAGATTCCTTAAGAGGAAGAAGGCAGAAAAAGGGCGATAGCGGCAAATCTGAATAAGCGAATTTTGTCAGCGGCGGTAGGGTCCGAAATCGTGGGCCTAATCCTGCGTTGAATGCGGCGGCAATCGCGACAACGTGCACCACGGCGATCCACGCCCCAATGGCGGTAGCAGCCTTCAAACCAGAAGCCTTCTGGTTCGAGGTTTCCCAAGACTTACTCATTCAAAGACGATGAGGTTCCGGGTATTTTTAAGTACCTCTTGGAGAATAATAAGATCCAATTGCCCCCAATTATAAATCAAGAAGAGGCAAAGAAGGTTACGGACCCTAAGTACTGCGCCTATCACAGAGCAGTGCATCACCCGACGAAGTCATGTTATCATCTCAGGGACAAAATCCAGGCCCTGATCGATGTTGGGGTCATTACTCCAAAACCCTCTAAAGAAAAGAAGGTGGGAGTAAACGCAGTTTCCATCAGCTGCGGGTCGGTACCTTTGGATTGGTTTCAGCCAACCCATGTGGTAAAGGTAGGAATGAAGATGGTGAACGAGGATCCTCACCGACAACGTGAGAAGGGACTCGTACCGCATACTACAGTGAATGGCGAAGTCCTTTGGGTCCACCACGATTTCTTTGGAAGATGATCGATTGGTACCTCTTCGTCCAAAAAGAAGTCCAAGGGAAAAAGCAAATCATGTCGTGCTACTTCGGCAATTCCAGAGAAGGATGATGAAGAAGTGGAGACTTTTCAACTTTCTGAAGAGGAGCACGAAGTTTTAAGCTACGTGAGTGGACACGAGTATAACTACAAGTATCCCGAAACTCCGAACCCAAATGCAAGGACACTGGCGGAGCTGGGGGTGACAACAACTCCTCTCACCCGTGCAGAAAAAGTGCAAGCGACAAGCGCCATCAAGGAGAAAGCGGTGATGCCGCGAGAAGCGACCAAGTCCGGAAGCTCAAATCCGGCGGTCGATTCAATCACCCGATTGTAAGGGATAAACCGGAACCTCGAGCTCTCCATACCGCCGATGTCATGGCCCAATTGGCTAACATTAGGCAAGGATAACTCTCTACGAGTTGCTCCGACTGTCAAAAGAAACTTGGGAAGCCCTACAAGAGGCCCTGGCTGATTCTGAAGTATTCTTAACTCAGATCAAGCCGACTCCTGACGAGCCCGCACAACAATGCAACACGGAAGCCAAGCACCTCCCCATACGCCTACGAAGGAAGATATGCGGACAAAGAACTCAAAACATGACAGCCATTATACTTTACGGAGTATATTGGTTCAGTGCTTAGGATCCAAGTTGATCCAGGGTTCATTATGAGCATCATGCCCTAGCCTCATGTACCATCTTGGGATTCTGCCAATGGCATCCACGGGCACAATAATTCTGGATTTAACACCGGTTCGCCCACTTGGTAAAATCCGGATTAAGTGTCAAATGGGAGACTTAAAGTCCGGTTACTCGCTATGTGATTGATGCGAGACTTCCTATAACTTGTTGTTGGGTCGACCTTGGATCCCTGATAGCGTTATAGTTCTCTCTACTCTTCATCGATGTCTAAAATATATAGACACAAATAATAAAGTTAAGGCGGTGGTCGCGGATAAGCAACCGTTTAAAGGAATGGAGAATTACTTCGACTCCCTCGCTACGGTAATGAGTCCGACATCAACCATCGGCCCAAAGCACGACGGGTGAAGAAGAAGCGTCTGAAGGCGGGATTGCGTGATGGTAGTTTTGTTATTAATGACATTGTACCGCTGTAATCAATCTTGGCGATGAAGAATCGTCGGATGAAAGTTGTAACCGCAACTTGCCGACAATGAAATAAAAGATGATTTAAAGTACTCATTGTCTTTTCTTTGATGTGATGGCGGGGATTATATGATGATCGAGTTATATTTACCAACTCCATCATCTTGTATATCTGAAGCGATTCGAGAGACTCTTTCGAATAACACTTGTTATCCCGAAGATCGGGGTGAAAAGACTTGGTCTACGGAAAAGGAGACACCGCTCCAATTCCGAATCATTTCTTACAGGAAAATGTAGATGACAACGAACCTATACTCCACACGTTCAAATATAGTCTGGAAACACTCGATATCATGAAGAAGTGGGGGTACAACTTGACCCAAGGGGAAGGTCTTTGTTTCGGACGAGGTCCTCGAGTCCCGCCCAAAGCGGCATACGTCCCAAAAGGAAAGCCGGACAACTATTACTCATTTAGAAGGGATTGGGATATGAATCCTCCTCGGAAGATGAATGCTCATGGTTGATTGTGATCATCTACGATGAAGGAGGCGGACTCGTGGATTCTTACTTGGGACGGCGTCGGCCTTGGAGAGACTTTTAAGGCCTTGATGTCAAATATGACTACAGCCGACCCTACCACTATTGAGGATGATGAAGATATGCCAACATTGTAGGATCGCTGATCTATCACACTTAAACACTAGAGGGGGGGTGAATAGTGTTTATAAAAAATTTATGCAAAATAGATTATAAATTACAAAATTAAATAACATCAAACACAGAAATTTAAACAATCACAAACACAGAGATTTTATACTGGTTCCACCACTCCGGTGTACATCCAGTCCCCAAGCAAATCCCGCTTGAGAGTTTCCACTATGATTTTGAAACAACTTACAAAATCAAAAATCAAACCTGACCAATTTGCAAGTCCCTGCAAATTGCAACAATCTCAAACCAGAGATCACACACTCTCACACCAGAGAGCCTCCTTTTTGAACAAGTAATACAATTCCTATAAGCCTTGAAGTGTTGGTGAAGTGCAATGGTGGCTTAGGAATCTTTTGATCTCTTGAAAACTTTTAAAATCGAGAATTTTGAACCCTTGTTTTGCACATAAAAATTCAATCTTATGTATATGAAAGTTGTTATCAAAATTCAAGTTAACACCTATATATAGCCCTTTGAAAATTTGAATTTTAAACCATTAAAACGTTTCAAAATGGCTATTCAATGTTAGGTATTCAAATTTTGAAGCGGCCGAGAAACAGTTTTACGTAGTGAGCTATAAATTAAATTAGTCGACTACTCTTTGTTGAAGAACTCTGTAAAACAATTTTATTGCTTAGTAGTTAGAGCTATAATGTATATTAGTGGAGCTACTCTGAATCGACAGAAAATCTATAAAATTATTTTGAAGGTTAGTAGTCGACTACTTTATGTATTAGTCGACTACTAAAGATTTAAAATTATATAACTTATATATTTTTAGACTTATTCTTTAACTTTAACTTCTATTGATTAACAAAGGGGATTTCTTTTGTTTATCCACACACTAAGCATGTGTTAGTGTGTTCTAAGTTATATATGTGTGTGCATGTGAGTGATCAAGGCTTGTACAATTTGACCTAAGTAAAGAAGAGAAAAATTACATTTATCTTTCTTCTCATCTTCAATACTTCATAATGCCTTGAACTCATCTTGTACTTGTCCAAATTTGATACAAATGATATCTGCATCAACAAGTTATAAAACACAAAACAACACATATATATATATATATATAATATATATTGTTATCATCAAAATACTAACTTGAGAATATGAAAATCAACATTCTCCCCTTTTGATGATAACAATCAATAATATAACATTAAATTAAAATTACTCCCCACATATAAGCATCTTATAAGCATGCATAATAACACGATTTTACTCCCCTTTGTTATCAACAAAAAGAAGGAAACATATAAGATAAGCAATTGAATATTTCACAAGATGAGCTAAAACTTCAAATAGATCATCGGATTATGAACATAGTCCAAGACTTCACCCATCCAAATAGGTAAGCAAAGACTTGCCATGAAAATCAAAATGTTGATAACCTCCATCGGCATAATCGGGTTATAAAACAAACAAATAGTGCTTACCAACTTAATAATAGCAGTCATTCCTAAAACATAAATGAAAAACACACAACATAGTTTTAAGCGACAAAACAAATATCACATAGTTTTAAACATAAGTCTCTAACACACTTAAAAGCAAGAAAATAACATAAGACAATCTATTGAGACGGTCACGGTGGTGGCGGATATCCACGGAAATATGAATCAAACTTTGTATTGAGATCTTCAAACATACATCATGAGTTGTTGGTTTTCACCGAACTCACGCTGGTTGTTCATGATTGCGATGTTTTGATCAAAAATCAAATTTTGACTAGTTTCCAAATTCAAGATCTGGTAGAAAGAGTGTTGTATTGTGCGTCAGAAAAACATGATGGCTCGGATGGTCCAGCTTGAGTTGATGATTGTGGAATATCTTGAGTTGTTGGTGGTTCTTTGGTTGGAGAAGCGTGGTTCATTGGGTTGATTTTCGGTAGAACAAAGTTTGTGAGTTTCATCCTAGTTAGGGCATTGGTATCAAAGAATTCAACTGAGCGAACAACGAGTTTTGGACTCAATATCAACATTGAATTTTTCAAAATTTGAGTCAAGAAAGCTCCAAAGGAAGAAATCCTCTAGGCAAAACAAGAAGATTATGGTAGTACACTTCAGCCCAATTGACTTTGATGTTAGCCATTAAAGCATATAAAGCTTTGGCTAAATCCAATGATATGAAATTGAAACTCCCGGTTTTTGGAAACAAATTATATGCAAGTATTCTTGCAATGAACCTAGGAATTGGACATAATTTATTTGATTGATTCAAAGGAGGATTTTGACCGGGAAGAAAAATCTTGTTAGAAAGCACATTGTGATCATCCATCCTGATATCATCCAAACTAATTCCAGTGAAAGGAATGTTTAGAAGTCGTCCTAGTTGCTTAACAGTCAACTCAGTTTCAATTCCCTTAACTAGAGTGTGAAGTTTTTCAGTTCCTCGAAGGGTTTTCACAAGAGTAATGTTAGCATAAAAGAGTTGAACAAGCAAGGGATAACAAGGCCTACGATTGTCGGATGAAAACAATTCTAGAAGTCCATTATGTTCAAAAAATGATGATAGATTATGAGGTAGAAAATCATCAAATTTAACAAAGCGGGAAGAATTTCCAAAGATTGAAACTCTTTGAATTGATCTAAGAGTTTAGGATCTTTTAAATAGATGGAATAATCCTCTACAATGTTAGAGGATCAGTTTTAGGCGTTTTCCACTTCTAGACATGGTTAAAATAAGAATTTGAACAAACAAGATAAAGAAAAGAGAGTTACCAAAGTGAAAGAGTGGCTGGGTGATTAGTCGACTAATGCGGTAGTGGACTACTAATGAATGAAAAGCCCGATTTTTAAGAGAAGTTGAAGACGATTTTGAGAAGAATTTTCGAACCAAGGATGCCCTAACTTGAGGAAACCGTGAAGTTTGGGAAGAAGAGGAATTTTCTCGGTTTTAGAGAGGATAGATAGTGGGTAGTTGTAATTTTTAGGGTAGTTAAAAATCAATGGCTAAGATTTAATCTTGTAGGAATGAATGGTAGAGAAAGAATTTGTGTAAGAAAGAAGTGTAAGGTTAGGATGTATAAGAAAAAAATGTATGGCCAAGATCTATTTAACTTAAGTTAAGCGAGTAATGGGTTTTGGGTTTGATATGTAAAAGATCAATAAGAGAGATATGCTAAATATAAATATCGAGGTTTAGTAGTCGACTAGTTTGTAAATTAATTAGACTACTCAATGAACTAGAGAGTTGTGTGTGCGTTTTAATGCAGTTAGTCGACTATAGTCAATATTAGTCGACTAGTCTTAAAAATCTGAGAATAGTGTATGTATAAAATTGCATGTAGCCAGGCTAGTAAGCTTATTAGTCGACTAATCATAGTATATATGCATATGAACTTATCTTAAATTTTAATTTAGATCTTCACTTGAACATATACCTAATTCTCTTCTTAATTTAACATAAATTTCTTCTTTTAAGGGTTTTGTTAAAATATCCGCTATTTGTTTATTAGTAGATATAAATTCTAATGTAATGTCACCCTTAAGAACATGATCACGTAGAAAATGATGTCTAATATCAATATGTTTTATGCGTGAATGTTGAATAGGATTTTAGATAAATTAATTGCACTAGAATTATCACACATTATAGATGATGTGGGACAATTAATACAATAATCGATAAAGTTTGTTTCATCCATAAGACTTGTGCACATGCTAAACTAGCGACAATATATTACCTTCGGTTGTAGATAATGATCTTGAATTTTGTTTTTACTAAACCAAGATATAAGTGAGTGTCCTAAGAAATGACAAGTACCACTTGTACTTTTTCTGTCAGTTACATCCAGGCAAAATCGGCATCACTATAAGTTAATAAATCAAATGTGCTATTCTTTGGATAAAATAAACCAAAATCTGAAGTACCTTTAAGATATCTAAAGATTCTTTTAACAGCCTTTTAAGATGTGATTCTTTAGGATTAGATTGAAATCTAGCACATAAACAAATACTAAACATAATATCGTCTACTAGTCAGAATGTAAAGAAGTGATCCAATCATACCTCGATATAGCTTTTGATCAACATTCTTACCACTTTCATCTTTGTCAAGTGATGTTGTAGTACTCATTGGTGTTGGTTTGCTAGTTGTATTGTCCATCCCAAAACGTTTAAGTAGTTCTTTTGCATATTTATTTTGATTGATGAAAATTCCTTCCTTCAATTGTTTGATTTGAAGTCCAAGAAAGAAGTTTAGTTCACCCATGTGACTCATTTCAAATTCTTCTGCATAGTCTTAGCAAACTCTTGACAAAGATCATTGTTAGTAGAACCAAATATTATATTATCTACATATATTTGTATTAATAATATATCTTTATTTATTTTCTTAATAAATAAAGTAGAATCAACTTTTCAATTTCAAAACCGGATGTTAAAAGAAAAGATTTTAATCTATCATACCATGCACGAGGCTTGTTTAAGACCATATAAAGCCTTTTTAAGTTTATAAACATGATCGAGAAAATTTTTCATGTTCAAAACCGGAGGTTGTTCTACAAAACTTCTTCTTTAATAAAACCATTTAAAATGCACTTTTAACATCCATTTGATAAAGATTAAAATTCATAAAACATGCAAATGCAAGTAAAATTCTAATAGATTCTAAGCGTGCAGCGGGCATAAGTTTCATCATAATCAATTCCTTCTTCTTGATTATAACCTTGTGCAACTAATCTAGCTTTATTTCTAACAACTTGTCACGATTCATCTAATTTATTCCTAAAAATCCATTTTGTTCCTATAATGGATTTATTTTGTGGTCTAGGTACAAGATCCCAAACATTATTTCTTATAAATTGATTTAATTCATCTTGCATAGCTTCTATCCAAAAATTATCAAGTAAAGCTTCTTTTACATTTTTAGGTTCTACTTCAAACAAATGCAACATGAACTATTAAATTAAAATGAGATCTAGTAGATACTTTATCAGATATATTTCCAATAATCAAATCATGTGGATGATTTTTAACTTCTACAAAATTCTTTGGTAATTCATTTTGTAAATTTTCATCTTTTGAAATATCTAACATAGGAGTATCATGAATAGTATCAATTAAATCATCATCATTACTTGAAATAGAAGGTGTTTTATAAAATTTTCATCAAAAGAAACATGCATAGATTCTTCAATGACTAAGGTTCTTTTATTATATATTCTATATGCTTTACTATGATTAGAATATCCGACAAAAATTCCTTCATCGATTTAGAATCAAATTTATCTAAATTATCTTTTGTATTTAATATAAAACACTTACAACCAAAACTTTAAAATATGAAACTTTAGGAATTTTATTATAAAATAATTCATATGATGTTTTGTTTAAAATAGGTCTTAATAAAACTCTATTTAAAACATAACATCTTTGTTGAGCGACTACGCCCAAAAATATTTTGGTAAATTACTATCACATAACATTGTTCTAGCACATTCTTGTAATGTCCTATTCTTTCTTTCTACAACTCCATTTTGTGGAGCTGCTCTAGGAAAAGAAAATGTATGTGAAATACCATTTTATCACAAAAATTTGCAAAAGTTCATTTTCAAATTCTCCTCCATGATCACTACGTATAGTAACTATAGAAAGAGATTTTTGATTTTGAATTCTTTTACAAAATATAGAAAACTCATTAAAAGCCTCATTTTTATTTTTAAGAAATATTACCCAAGTAAATCTTGAAAAATCATCAACAATTACAAATGCATATTTACTTCCATTTAAAGATGCTATCCTAGAAGGATCAAAGAGATCAATATGAAGTAATTCAAGTGGTTTACTAGTAGAAATAATATTTTTAGATTTAAAAGAAGATTTATGCATTTTGCCTTGTTGACATGCATCACAAAAATTATTTTTATAAGAAAGTTTAGGTAAACCATTTACTAAATCATATTTAGAAATTTTAGAAATATGTTTAAAATTAACATGACCAAAACGTTTATGCCATAATATAGAATCATTTGAAGATGCAATAAGGCGGTTCATTTGAAATATTATTTAAAGATAAAACATATATATTATTCTTTCTATGACCTTTATATAAAATTGTAGACCAATCAATATCATAAATTAAGCAAGAATCTTTTCAAGACAACTTTAAAACCTTTATCACATAGTTGACTTATACTAAGCAGATTATGTTTAAGACCTTCGACTAATAAAACATTATTAATAATAGGTTTATTAGAATTACCAACGGTTGCCAATACCAATCACCTTTCCTTTGTTATTGTCTCCAAAGGTGACTGTACCACCATCTTTGTCTTGAATTGATGACAATAATTGAATGTTCCTGTCATATATTTTGAACAACCACTATCTAAAATCCATCTATCTTTCTTTGGTACTGAAAAGATAAATATTTATAATCTTGGTACCCATTTTACATTGGGTCCTTAAAATTAGTCTTTAGGAAACCAAACCCATGAAGAGTTTGATTTTCCTATGTAATTAGATGATAAGCAAATATCTTTAATAAAGCTAAAAATATAAGACTTTTTCTTATTATAATTTAAAACTTTAGGAACCCAAATAGATAAATATTTTGGTTTTCTTTTATTTAAAATATTATTTTTAACATTTTGTTTATATACTAATGAAGATGATTTTACAAAAGTGGTTTTCTTATGAATATCTTTTCAACTTGAAAACCCAATCCTTTTGTCTTTTGAGTTTCTTTTGATAAGAAAGTAAAGTTTTAAATTTTCTTTACCTTTATTAAACTTACTAACATTTAAATATATGTCATCATATTTTGATTTAATCAAAGAAATCTCTTTATCTAAAATACTAATCTGAGTCTTTAAATTATTACATTCGATTTTAGATGCAAATTTTCATTAGTTAAAAATAATTTTCTTTGAGTAAATTTTCATTTTCTTCTTTTAATTTAATTTCTTGTGAATTAACATAAGAAGAATTTAAATCAGAAATTTCCTCTAATAATCTCTTATTTTCATTTTTAAGAAAATTATGTGAGACTTTCAATCTTACAAAAGTTTCATATAATTCATTAAATGCATCTAAAAGTTCATCATTATCATTTACCTCATCTTGGGCCATGAAACACATATGAGCACTTTCATTTTCTTCATTTTCTTCATCGGATGAAGAGTCATCCTTGTCATCCCAAGTGGTCGCCATTGCCTTTCTTTTCTTGTTATTTTGAGTAGTGTTGAAATTGTTGAAATGATTTGACTTTTGCTTATTCTTCAATAAAGGACAATCTTTCTTCATATGACCTGCTTTGTTACACTTGAAACAAACAGTGAGTTATTTGAATTTGAAAATTTAGATTTAAACTTACCTTGTTTTATAAATTTTGAAATTTAGCGTCAAACATGCTCATTTCTTCATCTTCATTATCTGAATCTTCCTTATCGGAAGATATGTTGAATGCTAGAATTTTCTTGTTCTTTGTCTCATCTTCATTCTTTCTATCTTGATTTGAACTTCATATGCCATTAGATTACCAATTAAGTTCTCCACCGATAAAGTAGATAAATCATTTGCCTCTTCTATTGCGGTAATCTTCTTTTCCCATTTTGAGTAAGTGAGCGAAGTAACTTTAGCACCATTTCAACTTGTGTATATGTTTTACCCAATCCAATAAGAGAATTTGTGATATCGGTGAATCTTGTAAACATCTCTCCAATGGTTTCGTTTTCCTTCATTCTAAATAGTTCAAACCTGTACAAGAACGTAAATTTTAGATTCTTTAACTTTATTAGTTCCTTCATGAGTTACCTCGAGTGTGTGCCAAATATCATATCGCGAGTAGCCGTTGACACCTGTTGAACTCATTTTGTCAAGAGCACAAAACAAAGCATTCATTGCTTTTGAGTCCAAATTTACATTATTCCTTTGAGTTGTAGTCCATTACGCAAATGGTGTTGATGGCTTCTCATACTTAGTTTCCACCACATTCCAAAGTTCATATCCGATTGATTGAAGATAGATTTTCATTACGCACTTCCAATAGTTGTAGTTGAAACCGTCAAACATAGGTGAGCGATTGGTTGAATGGCCTTCCTTAAATTGTGAAGTTGAATCTTGTGTTGATGCCATGTTTAACCTCGCTCGATACCAAATGTAGGATCGCTGATCTACTTAAACACTAGAGGGGTGAATAGTGTTTATAAAAATTTATGCAAAATAGATTATAAATTGCAAAATTAAATAACATCAAACACGTAAATTTAAACAATCACAAACACAGAGATTTTATCTTGGTTCCACCACTCGGTGTACATCCAGGTCCCAAGCAAATCCCGCTTGAGAGTTTCCACTATGATTTTGAAACAACTTACAAAATCAAAAATCAACTTGACCAATTTGCAAGTCCACGCAAATTGCAACAATCTCAAACCGAGATCACACACTCTCACACCAGAGAGCCTCCTTTTGAACAAGTAATACAATTCCTATAAGCCTTGAAGTGTTGGTGAAGTGCAATGGTGGCTTAGGAATCTTTTGATCTCTTGAAAACTTTTAAGAAATCGAGAATTTTGAACCCTTGTTTTTGCACATAAAATTCAATCTTATGTATATGAAAGTTGTTATCAAAATTCAAGTTAACACCTATATATAGCCCTTTGAAAATTTGAATTTTAAACCATTAAAGCGTTTCAAAATGGCTATTCAATGTTAGGTATTCAAATTTTGAAGCGGCGACAGTTTCTATAGTCGACTATAAATTAAATTAGTCGACTACTCTTTGTTGAAACGGACTCTGTAAAACAATTTTATTGCTTAGTAGTCGACTATAATGTATATTACTCGACTACTCACGAATCGACAATCTATAAAATTATTTTAAAGGTTAGTAGTCGACTACTTTATGTATTAGTCGACTATCTTGTAAAATAACGAGACTTAGTATTACGTTAAAACTATGATTAATTAGACTACTATGAAGATTAGTCGACTATCTTGTAAAAACAAAACTTATATTTTAACATACTAAGATGAATAGTGGAGCTATAATTGCTATTAGTCGACTACTAAAGATTTAAAATTATATAACTTATATATTTTAGACTTATTCTTTAACTTTAACTTCTATTGATTAACAAAGGGATTTCTTTTGTTAATCCACACATAAGCATGTGTTAGTGTGTTCTAAAGTTATATATGTGTGTGCATGTGAGTGATCAAGGCTTGTACAATTTGACCTAAGTAAAGAAGAGAAAAATTACATTTATCTTTCTTCTTATCTTCAATACTTCATAATGCCTTGAACTCATCTTGTACTTGTCCAAATTGATACAAATGATATCTGCATCAACAAGTTATAAAACACAAAACAACACATATATATATATAACATATATTGTTATCATCAAAATACTAACTTGAGAATATGAAAATCAATAAACATGAGAAGACCCATGGATCCATCAACTCAAAGAGTTTGGGGATAGGTTGAGCAAAGAGAACCCCCACTAAAGGCGAGGTAATCAAGTCAATATGGGTGATGAAGAGCACCTAAGCTTATAAACATCAGTAGTAGTCTTCCTTCTGAGGAAAAGAAAAATTGATCGCCTTATCGGGAATATATCGATGTGTTCGCCTCGAGCTACGAGGACATGCACGACTCGACCTAATGTGGCAACACATCGCCTCAATATCAAAGTGGATGTCAAACTGTCAAACAACACAAAGATGGTTTAATTCTCTCAGTTTATCGGCGATTGTCGATGAAGTAAAAAACTTATAGAATCTGGTTTCTTCAAGGAAGTTCAACATCCAGATTGGGTGGCAAACATCGTCTTGATCATGAAGAAGAACGGTTCAATAAGGATGCATATGCGACTACGGAGATCTGAGCGCCCTTTGCCGAAGGATGATTTTCCCCTTCCGATCACCGGCGTCATTGGATAACTGGATGCGGTTTGAGAAAGAATGTCGTTTATGGATGGCTTCTCGGGTTACAATCAAATCAAGATGCACCCCGATGATGCCAAACACACAGCGTTCAGAACACCTCTCGGCATATTACGCTGCTCTGATCATGCCGTTCGATTGAAAAACAGGCGGTATATCAGCGAGCAATGGCGAAGATTTTTGGGATCGGTCTCGGGAAAACGGTCGAATGCTACGTCGACGACTTGGTTGTGAAAAGCCGTAGCAAGAGTGATCATATCAAAGATCTCAAAATGATGTTTGAACTCATGCGAGCCCATCAGCTAAAGATGAACCCTGCCAAATCCTTCCTTGGGATGTCCAGTGGCAAGTTCCTCGGCTTTGTCGTCACCAATAAGGGCATCCATGTTGATCCTGATAAGGTGAAAGCGATTCAAGATTTACAACCTCCAAGAAATCTGAGAGAGCTCAGGGGGTTACAAGAGCGATTGGCCTATATCCAGGTGGTTCATATCGAACCTATCGGAAGTGTCAGCCATTCTCAAAATTAAACAAGAAGGGCGTGTCGTTTATTTGGGACGACGCTTGCCAAAAGGCATTTGAAGAGATCAAATCATATCTCGCTAAACCACCTGTTCTTGTCGCACGCTCGGAAAACGTTCTTGATTTACATCAAGGCGGATCACTCATTGGCACTTGCGGGCGACGACGCCGATCCGCGAGCAGGCGATATACTACGGCGAATATTAGTGCTGAATCTCGATATCCGATGGTTGAGAAGCAGTGCCTTGCATTAGTGTTCGCAATTCAGAAGATGCGGCACTATTTAGTCGGACAGACAATTTATGTTATCTCCAACGTAAACCCGGTCCGAATATTTATGACCCAGCCTGCCTCCATGAGTTGGCGCTTGGCAAAATGGGCCTTGCTCTTGTCCCAATATGACTTGCACTTCAAACAGTGGGTCAAGGACAAAGCGTTTGCGATCTCTTGCGCCAGGACGGTAGAGCTATATGATGAACTACGATGAAGTCCACGAAGTCAACACTACATCGCACCAACAAATATGGCGGTTGTATTTTGACGGAGCTTCTCGGGCTACTAATGTGACAAGTGCCCCTGGATGTTCTAAGATCTCTGCTGGAGTAGGAATTGTCTTAGTTTCCCCGGGAAAACATATCATGCCCCGAGCTTATTCACTCACCGAACCGTGCTCCAATAATGTGGCCGAATTCAACGCGCTACTTATCGGACTTAGTTTCGCCAAAGAACTGGGGGTCGAGTGTTCGCGGTAAAAGTCGGTTTTGTATTCATTGCTTTGTTGAACTTGTTTACAGCTTCGTTGGCCTACAACAAAATTCAAACAAAAAAAGAAATGCCTTTTATTCGGTACAATGAAAACAAAATTACAACTTTTTCCTTTGTGAACAAGCGGCTCGGATCTCTATTATTCGGATCCTCGCTTGTGTGGGTTCTTTGCATCTTGGGGACTTGAATCGTCCGGTGGACCACCGCAATTCGATCGGTTGGAAGGAGTTACGAAACTATAGGCGTGAGGGGCTCGTTTCACGAAGAAGCGAAGCCTAAGGGGATCCACTCACGAAGGAGAGGATGCGCCGGGGATCCACTCCGCGAAGGAGAGGATCGGGGCGGGTGAGATCTACTAGGAGAAATCCTGGCGCTATACGTAGGCTGACCAATTAAGCTTACCTGTTGAAGATCGGCGTGGATCGAACTTGTGATACGGTGCTTTCGGGCAGTTGCAGGCGGCTCGTGAATCTCATGAGAATTCTTGAAAATCCCAAAATCTAATTTCAAAGCCTCAAATCTGCCGTCAGTCCAACCTCCCGAGGAGGAAGACCCCCATTTATAGGGTTTGGGGTAGGCCAAACCACAAAAGTGGCTGGCACTGGCGGGAGTCCTAGGTTGCCGGTTTGGCGTTTTCGCGTTTAGCCATTTTTCTCGGTCTTAGGGCTTAGGTCCTGCCTATTCGACTCTTGGTCTTCCCGGACTTAGATTTAGTTCGGAACTAACTCTTGGTTTATTCGGTTCAACAATTACGAAATCCGATCGTCTGTTCGTCGGAAGGCCGTGCTTGTGGCGTAATGGGTTTCCGTCGGGTTACGTATCTCAACGATTGATGTCAGTATTATCCGATGGGTTGTCATTTGCCGACTTCCGCCACGAGTTGGTTTCGGGGATCTTGTAAGTATTTTTCAGCGCCTGAGATACCCCTCCAAAGTGTTTGTCTTGTTCTTTTGAGCGAGCCGGAATACTTTGGACATGATAATTCCTTCGGTCGGCGGAGGGTCAAAGTTAGCTTCAAGTCTTTGATTGTTTGGATCATCCGGTGCTTTGTAGGTTTTCGATAAGGTCGCGGTCTTTGCATTTATTGTCAGGCCGCTTGTCAAAATCTTGATTTGAAGGCGGTGGGCGAGTTTTGTTTGTAACTTCGTGTCGGTTGGTTGTTGTTTAACTAACTATCGGACTTTTGGACTTCTCCGTATATCGGCGAACTCCTTGTTGGCGACCGTTGGTTGGTGTAGAATCGTGGAATTTCATAACCTTCAATCGGCTAATCATCCACGCGTCTTTGTTGGTTTGACCGGCGGGAGGAAAAATCTTTTCATGGAAATATCCTCGGGATTCCTTGTGCCAACAGGCAATTTGGATTTCGAAGGCATTGACGGCGTCGTTATGACCCTCAAATTTTATTGGCGATGATCGAGTTATCCCGGAATACTTTTATGGAATCAGGGAACTCCTCGTCAAAGCGAGGAAATGGTTTAAGCTCCGGGTATCCGCGGTGGGAGGAAATTGAGGTTATCGAGTTATCCTTAAGAATATGGGTTTATTCTCCGGAACTTCATTAAAATTGTGGAATAGTTTATACTCATATTCCTAATTGGAGTAGGACTAGGCTGACGATGGCGTCGATGCAATCCGCCGATCGAGTTATCCTAAGAATATTTTTATGGAAATATTCTTAGGGAACTCTCGACAAATTAGGAAATAGTTTATACTGTATTCTGATTGGAGTAGGATTAGGACGACGTTGATTAGCGTCGATGCAATCCATACGATGAGTTATCCCTAAAAATATTTTTATGGAAATATTTTTAGGGAACTTCGACAAATTAGGAAATAGTTTATACTAGTATTCTGATTGGGTAGGATTAGGTGCGTTGATTGGCGTCGATGCAATATACGATCGAGTTATCCTAAGAATATTTTTATGGAAATATTCTTAGGGAACTCGACAAATTAGGAAGCGGTTTATACTATTTCTGATTGGGTAGGATTAGGCGGGCGTTGATTAGCGTCGATGCAATCCTTACGATCGAGTTATCCTAAGAATATTTTTATGGAAATATTCTTAGAACTACAAATTAGGAAGCAGTTTATACTTGTATTCTGATTGGGTAGGATTGGCGTTGATTAGCGTCGATGCAATCCTTGCGATCGAGTTATCCTAAGAATATTTTTATGGAAATATTCTTAGGGCTCTCGACAAATTAGGAAACGGTTTATACTCGTATTCTGATTGGAGTAGGATTAGGCGGCAGCGTTGATTAGCATCGATGCAATCCGCTTACGATCGAGTTATCCTAAGAATATTTTTATGGAAATATTCTTCGGAACTTCGACAAATTAGGAAGCGATTTATACTCATTATTCGATTGAGTCGGATTAGGCGAGCGTTGATTAGCGTGCAATCATACGATCGTTATCCTAAGAATATTTTTATGGAAATATTCTTAGGGAACTTCGACAAATTAGGAGCGGTTTATACTCGTATTCGATTGGAGTAGGATTAGGCGACGTTGATTAGCGTCGGGGGCCTTCAGCGGGTGTTATCTGCCGAATAAATCTTGAGTCTTTCCAAATTTAGCGGAGGAGTAGGAGCCAATCAGCGGACTGATTTGGTACTATTTTGACATCTGGATAAGGTTCAATTAGGACTCCTAATGGGGTTGGTTAGAGTCCTAATTTGAATTGATTTGGGCCCATTAGGAGTTGCATTTATTTTTTCCTAATGTTTTCCCTTTCGGACTTCTCAATGGAAGACTTCGTGGAAGGCTGGTTTATCGACAATACGCCATGGATGATGCTACATGCTCTATCAGAGGTGGAGATACTCGTGGTGGAACCTTCTGAAGCAACTATCGAAGAAGGTATGAATTTTCTCTTGATTAATTATAGGACTAGCCATTTGGCCCATACTACTATAATTAAAGTGCGAAATTCCCTTTGTGTAGTGTGAGCACTCCTCTTCCGCCATTTTTGGTCGGCTACCATAGCGGCTGGCGAGATAGATGAGCACTGAGGGTCAGCTGGCGTAGATAGTACTCGAGGATAGGTACTCCTCGATAGATTCGCTAGTCCACGACTATCTTTGAAGGAGGCGGGTAGAGTCCTTTAGCGAATATGTCTTAGCTAATTTTTTGATGAAGATTCTAAGGTTCTCTTTTCTTTTGTGTAGAGCCTACATCTCGACTCCATGATCTGGCGAGGCGTGATCTTTGGATGAAGATCCATCCCATTTTATTATCTGTTGGAAGTATTTCGTTCTTTTCCTTGGTGAACACGGTGATCAAAAAGGTTCTTCATGGCGGGCTTTCTCTTCATCGATTAGAGCCTTGATCCCGGATGGCCTTGATACGGGATATGGGTTATCTGGTGGCTCGAGCCATTCTGGCGACCTCGCTCATCTGGAAGCTTGAGAGACTACAAGAGGCTAGGGCAGCTGGAGCTTCCTCATACATAGATGCTCGGAGGCAACGCGTTTAGAGGCATGGCCGATGCTTGTGTTTTCTTGGGCTTGAGGTCAGTCTGAAGACAGCGATCAGCTTCGGGCTGTTGTTCTTGAGACATATTCTTCCCTAAGCCATATCCAGACTGGTATTGTAGCGAGTGCGGAGAGGATAATACTGCTCAGGAGAGAGCTCCATGCAGAGGAAGATAAGATGAGTATTTTGGAGCTGGCTAAGGCCAACAAGGAAGAAGCTCTCGCCGTCGCGTCTAGGGAACTCGGATGCGAAGCGGCGGGTGAGATTGAAGAAGGCGGCGAAGACGAATACCGATGAGGAGTCCTTGGTGAGTTGCGCGGAGAACTCCACCGAGGCTTATAGTGATGAAGTATCTCAGCTCGAACAACAAATCCTTTGTCATAGACTTGATGTTTAAACAGTTGTAGCTCCTTCTATATTTACTTCAAATGAATAAGATCCATTCCTTTCATTGTTTATTATGATTCTTTTGCCGTGAGAAATAATTAACCATAATACTTATAGGATTTTGGCAAACCCTCGACCATCAGGTTTGATTAGCCGTTACCAACTACCGTTTGAGTTGGGCTAGCGTCGTGATTATCCGGATCCGTTCATGCGTGGCGTTGTGCTAAAAGAATGAAACTCTTCTAGACTTGTTGCTATGATATTGAATACATAGGCTCGATTACTCTTTTACGGGCAAGAGACCACCGACAATGCGTGTTACGTGACTCATCCCTTCTTAGGTTTGGGATAAAATACCCGAGTCGGACTCGGTGTCTTCTTCAATCGAGAAAAGACTAAACCGGCCAGCGTGTTAAGCGTCGGCTTTAGGGTTATTAGCTGACCCTCAGCGGGTTTGATGAGCCTTTACCAACTACCATTTGAGTTGGGCTGCATGTAGATTATCTAAATCCGTTCTACACATAGCGTTGTGCTAAAAGAATGAAATTCTCTTAGACTTTTTGCTACGATATTGAACACGTTGACTTCTTCTTTTCGCGGGAAGACTAACCCGGCGGCGTGTGAGGCCTCGACCTATCCCTGCTTAGGGTTAGGGATCAAATTCCCGAAGAATCTTGGATTAAGGAGTTTTGATTGATAGGATTAACTTGGTGAGAGAGGAGAACTTTATATTCTATTTCTCGAGAATGAAACCAATAGCGGGGGCTGCTATAGGAATCAAGAGGGTTGAGGCGTCCTTGATCGGACGACTTGATCCAACGATCTCGGCGCATACCATCGGTCGGCTACCTAAGATGTAAGATGGGACTAAGAGTGGGATCTCCACTCCGAGAGCGAAAAGACTTCGAGGTGACCTTGGTGGCGGCTGATGCGAAAACCTCGGCGCATACCGCCGGTCGGTAGCTACCTAAGATGAAGATGGAACTAAAGTGGGATCTCCACTCGAGAACCGAAGAAACTTCGAGGTGACCTTGGTGGACAACACAGTGCGAAAACCTCGGCATACCTTCGATCGGCTACCTAAGATGAAAGATGGAACTAAAGTGGGATCTCCGCCGAGAACGAAAAGACTTCGGCGACCTTGGTCGGACAACCTAGTCACGAAAATCCGGCGCATACCTTCGATCGGCTACCTAAGATGAAAGATGGAACTAAAAGTGGGATCTCCGCCGAGAACCGAAAAACTTCGAGGCGACCTTGATCGGACAACCTAGTCACGAAAATCCGGCGCATACCTTGGTCGGCTACCTAAGATGAAAGATGGAACTAAAAGTGGGACCTCCGCCGAGAACGAAAAACTTCGAGGCGACCTTGATCGGACAACTGATGCGAAAATCCGGCGCATACCTTGGTCGGTAGCTACCTAAGATGTAAGATGGGACTAAAGTGGGATCTCCGCCGAGAACGAAAAGACTCGAGGTGACCTTGAGGCGGACAACACGAGTGCGAAAACCTCGGTGCATACCTTGATCGGCTACCTAGGAGAGGATGGAACTAGAGTGGGATCTCCACTCGAGAGACGAAGAAACTTCGAGGTGACCTTGGTGGACAACTGGTTTGAAAACCTCGGCATACCTTCGGTCGGCTACCTAAGATGAAAGATGGAACTAAAAGTGGGATCTCCGCCGAGAACCGAAAAAGACTTGGCGACCTTGATCGGACAACCTAGTCACGAAAATCCGGCGCATACCTTCGATCGGCTACCTAAGATGAAAGATGGAACTAAAAGTGGGATCTCCGCCGAGAACCGAAAAGACTTCGAGCGACCTTGATCGGACAACTGATGCGAAAATCCGGCGCATACCTTGGTCGGCTACCTAAGATGAAAGATGGAACTAAAGTGGGACCTCCGCCGAGAACGAAAAACTTCGAGGCGACCTTGATTCGGACAACACGATACGAAAATCCCGGTATACCGCCGGTCGGTAGCTACCTAAGATGAAGGATGGAACTAAAAGTGGGATCTCCGCCGAGAACCGAAAAGACTTAGGCGACCTTGATCCGGACAACTGATACGAAAATCGGCGCATACCTTGGTCGGTAGCTACCTAAGATGAAAGATGGAACTAAAGTGGGATCTCCGCCGAGAATCGAAAAGACTTCGAGGCGACCTTGATTCGGACAACACGATACGAAAATCGGCGCATACCGGTCGGCTACCTAAGATGAAAGATGGAACTAAAAGTGGGACCTCCGCCGAGAACGAAAAACTTCGAGGCGACCTTGATTCGGACAACCTAGTCACGAAAATCCGGCGCATACCTTGGTCGGTGCTACCTAAGATGAAAGATGGAACTAAAGTGGGATCTCCACTCCGAGAGCGAAAAGACTTCGAGTGACCTTGGTGAGGACAACTGGTCACGAAAACCTCGGTGCATACCTTGGTCGGCTACCTAGGAGAGGATGGAACTAGAGTGGGATCTCCACTCCGAGAGCGAAAAGACTTCGAGTGACCTTGGTGGACAACTGGTTTGAAAACCTCGGCGCATACCTTGATCGGTAGCTACCTAAGATGAAAGATGGAACTAAAAGTGGGATCTCCGCCGAGAACGAAAAGACTTCGGCGACCTTGGTCGGACAACACGATACGAAAATCCCGGTATACTTTTAGTCGGTAGCTACCTAAGATGAAAGATGGAACTAAAGTGGGATCTCCGCCGAGAATCGAAAAGACTTCGAGCGACCTTGATCGGACAACACGATGCGAAAATCGGCCTTATACCTTGGTCGGTAGCTACCTAAGATGAAAGATGGAACTAAAAGTGGGACCTCCGCCGAGCGAAAAAACTTCGAGGCGACCTTGATCCGGACAACACAGTGCGAAAACCTCGGCGCATACCTTGATCGGCGCTACCTAAGATGTAAGATGGGACTAAGAGTGGGATCTCCACTCGAGAGAACGAAAAGACTCGAGTGACCTTGAGGCGGACAACACAGTGCGAAAACCTCGGTGCATACCTTCGGTCGGCTACCTAGGAGAGGATGGAACTAAGAGTGGGATCTCCACTCAGGAACCGAAGAAACTTCGAGGTGACCTTGGCGGACAACTGGTTTGAAAACCTCGGCGCATACCTTGATCGGTAGCTACCTAAGATGAAAGATGGAACTAAAAGTGGGATCTCCGCCGAGAACGAAAAGACTTCGAGGCGACCTTGATTCGGACAACACAGTGCGAAAACCTCGGTGCATACCTTGGTCGGTAGCTACCTAAGATGAAAGATGGAACTAAAAGTGGGATCTCCGCCGAGAACGAAAAGACTTCGAGGCGACCTTGATCGGACAACTGGTTTGAAAACCTCGGCATACCTTCGATCGGCTACCTAAGATGAAAGATGGAACTAAAAGTGGGATCTCCACTCAGAGAACCGAAAAGACTTCGAGGCGACCTTGATCCGGACAACACAGTGCGAAAATCGGCATACCTTGATCGGCTACCTAAGATGAAAGATGGAACTAAAAGTGGGATCTCCGCCGAGAACCGAAAAGACTTCGAGGCGACCTTGATTCGGACAACACAGTGCGAAAACCTCGGTGCATACCTTCGGTCGGCTACCTAAGATGAAAGATGGAACTAAGTGGGATCTCCGCCGAGAACGAAAAGACTTCGAGGCGACCTTGATTCGGACAACACAGTGCGAAAATCGGCATACCTTGATCGGCTACCTAAGATGAAAGATGGAACTAAAAGTGGGATCTCCGCCGAGAACCGAAAAGACTTCGAGGCGACCTTGATCGGACAACTGGTCACGAAAATCCCGTATACACCCGGTCGGCGCTACCTAAGATGTAAGATGGGACTAAGAGTGGGATCTCCACTCAGAGAACCGAAAAGACTCGAGGTGACCTTGGCGAGGAAACACAGTACGAAAACCTGGTGCATACCTTGGTCGGCTACCTAGGAGAGGATGGAACTAAGAGTGGGATCTCCACTCAGAACCGAAGAAACTTCGAGGTGACCTTGGCGGACAACTGGTTTGAAAACCTCGGCATACCTTCGATCGGCTACCTAGGAATAGGGTGGATAGAACCCTTCCGTTTATCCGCGAAAGGATCTTGCGGCTTGGAGAGGAAGAATTTTATATTCGTCTCGGCGTGAAAGAATTTTAGTGGGCCTCTTGTTCATAGAAGGAATCAAGAGGAGATTGTGGTAATGTACCCGAGAAAATTTGTAGGCCCACCGTCAAGGAATTTGATCGGTGGGGAAATTATGATGGAGGATAAATCTAGGGTTATCCTCGAGGAAAGTGGGTGAAACATCCCACGAGGAACTTCGTCGAAGCGGGTTATCACGAAGATACTAAGGGTAGTATTTCTTGAGGAACTTCCCATTATCGGCATTAATTGCGGTCGCCATTTTGGGTAATTAGGCGTCGCACCATTAGAGTGAGCCGTTTCTATTACAAGCGGACCCTCCCATTTAGGTTGAATTTACCTTTCTTTTGGAAGTGAGGATTATCGGTCGTCGGCGGCGAGGACCAAATCTCCTTCTTTGAAACTCCGTTGTCGTACTTTCTTGTTGAAAGCTCGACATCCTAGCTTGTAGAACTCAATGCATTGTTGAGCTTCGGGCACTTTTCATCCAACATCTCGAGCTCTTGAGGCGTTTACGATCTTGTTCTTCGATCGTCATCTCCGTTGTAAGAGGCGTCTTGGAGTGATGGAATCTGGATTTCCAATGGGAGCCTTCACACCGTGAACCGAGAGAATCGGGGTCTCTCCGTTAGCGTGCGTCACGGTTGTGCGATATGCCGAGTGCTTCTCGAGTTTATCATCCCAATCTAAGCTTGTTATTTTCACAAGTTTCGATAAAATTTTGATGATTGTCTTGTTGAGCGCCTCGGCTAATCCATTTGCGGTGGATTATAGAACATTGGCGAGGCGTCTTGTATTTTGAATTTCATAAAACGATGAAGGAATTGGCGATGAATTGGGGACCGTTGTCATGCGATCCGTCTTGGAACACCTTGTCGGTAAATGACATGGTGTTTGATAAATTAATGGCGGTACTTCGCCTTTACTTCTTTTAGCGGGATTGCTTGACCCACTTGGAAGTAGTCGGTGATCGCTAGAATAAACCGATCGCCTTTGGTAGCCGGAGGAAAAATGGGACCTGCGTCCATTCCCCATGTCTCGAATGGCGAGGATGTGGCGAAGGATGCAATTGCGGAGGCTGATGCATATAATTGGTGAATTTGACACATGGCATTTCCAAGCGTGCGACTCGTCATTAATCATTGTTGGCCAAAAGTAGCCCATTCGATTCGATCGTAGAGTTTGGGACGGTAGTGCGCACCACATTCACCTTCGTGTGCTTCTCGAAGGACCTCATCGCCTCTTTGTTTGAGAGGCATCGGATAAAGACCATCGTACCCGGCGATATAACATCGGGTCTCCGGTGTCGTAGAAGAATCTTGGAGCTCTTAGCGGGATTGACTCTCTCTCTTCCGTCTTGGCGGGAATACCATGTAAGCGTGTCGATGATAGAAGCGCCAATCTCGGGGCTCCAACTTAGTTTGGGTTGCATGCACTTCTTTGGTAACTATCCCTTTGTCTTCTTGTACCTCATCATATATTGAGTGCGAAGAGTTGGTGAGTCTGGCCGTAACTAGTTGTTGATTATCGGAAGGTTGTGCAGCGATCTCGCTAATGCGGCCAATGCATCCGCATAAAGCGTTAAGGCGTGGAATATATTGATGAAGAATTCTTCAAATGAGTCCTCCATTTCAGCGGCTATCGATGATAGGGGACGGATCGGGGTTCCTAACCGTAGTCACCGGATGCGCTTACTATCAATGCGAATCGCCGTGCGCTTTGAGATACTCGACCCCGGCTCCTTGGCGAAACTAAGTCCATAAGTAGCGCATTGTATTGGCCACATTATTAGAGCGGTTGGGTGAGTGAATAAGCACGGGGCATGACATGATTCCGGAAATCAAGACAACTCCGACTCAGTGGAGATTTTAGAACATCGGGGCACTTGCCACATTAGTGGCCCGAGCTCCGTCAAAATACAACCGCCATATTTGTTGGTGCGATGTAGTGTTGACTTCACGGACTTCATCGGAAGATATCATATAGCTCAAGCTGCGTCCGTTGTCGGGTTGGCACCAAGAGATCGCGGTCGCTTGTCCTTTGACCGACTTTATTGTTTGAAGTGCAAGTCATATTGGGACAAGAGCAAGGCCCATTTGCCAGCGCCAACTCATTGAGGCGGCTAGGTCATAAATATTCGGACGGATTTATGTTAGAGATAACATAAATCGTCGTCGGCTAAATAGTGCAGCATTTTACGAATCGCGAACACTAATGCAAGGCAACGCTTCACCATTGGGTATCGAGACTCGCACCGACTAATGTTATTTCGGGTAATACCTTGCTGTTGTGACGTCATCGTCTAGCGAGTAAAGGCTTAACAGTGATCCGTCGCCTTGGCGTAAATCGAAGCGGTTTTCCGACAGCGGTGCCACAAGAACAAGAGGTTTAGCGAGATCACGATTTGATCTCTTGAATGCTTTCGGCGGCGTCGTCCCAAATAAGCGACCGCCCTTCTTGTTCTTAGAGAGCGGTTGGCACTTCGGATAGGTTCGATATGAACCGTCGGATGTCATGTCGCCCTTGTAACCACGAGTTCTCTAGATTTCTCGGTTGCAACTCTTGAATCGCCTTCACTTTGTCGGGATCGGCGTGGATGCCCTTATTAGTGTGACAAAGCCAGGAACTTGCCTTTGGACATCCCAGGAAGGATTTGGCGGGGATTCATCTTTAGGCGATGGGTTAGCATGAGCTCGAATACCGTTCTAAGATCTTTGATGTGATCTCCTTTGTCCGCGGCTTTTCACGACCAAGTCGTCGGTAGCATTGACCGTTTTCGGAGATGATCACGGAAAATCTTAGTCATTGCTTCGTGATATGTGGCCGGCATTTTGAGGCGGCGGCATGGCCGATAGCAATATATACCGATGAAGTTACGAGCGGTGTGCTTGGCATCATCGGGGTGCATCTTGATCGATTGTAACAGAAACCATCCATGAATGACATTCTTTCAAATCCACCGCGTATTGAGCTATGACATCGGTGATTGGAAGAGGAAAGTCATCTTCGAGACAGCGGCGTTGGATCTCTATAGTCGACAGTCCTAATCGAACCATTCTTCTTCATGGTAGGGACTATATTAGCCACCCAATCCGGATGTTGAATTTCCTTGATGAATCCGATTCTATGAGTTTCTTCACTTAATTGCGATTGCACTGCAAGATTGTGGAATGGCCGTCTTCTTGATTGCTTGGCGGGTTTGACATCCACCTTGATGTTGGTGATGTGTCGACATTAGGGTCGAGTCTGGCATGTCCTCGTAGCTCGGTGAATACATCGATATACTCCACGATTAGGGTGATCAACTCTTCCTTCTCTTAGGGAAGAGTATTGCTGATGTTTATGAGCTTAGGATGCTCTTAGTCACCCATATTAACTGGACTACCTCGTCCTTAGTGGGGGTTCTCTTTGTTCGAATCTATCCCCAAAGCGCTCTTTGAGTTGATGGATCCATGGGTCTTCCCATGTTGGCATATCTTCATCACTCTCAATAGTAGCGAGGATCGGCCGTAACCATATTTGACATCAAAGCCTTGAAAGCTTCTCGAGGTGGTGTCGGAATCCCAAGTCGAAGAATCGGGCGAATGTCGTCTCCCTCATCGGGTGGATTATCATCAATCGACCATGAGCATTCATCTTCGAGGAGGTTGTCAATCCCGTCTAAATGCATAGTAGTTATCCGGCTTCCCTCTTGGGACATATGCGCTTTGGGAGGGACTCGAGGACCTCGCCCAAAACATAGACCTTCCCTTGTGTCAAGTTGTACCCCACTTCTTCATGATACCGGTGTTTTGGACTATATCTGAATGTGTGGAGGATAGGCCATTGTC
The DNA here is from genome assembly GCA_012295165.1 of Asparagus setaceus. Taxonomy (NCBI): domain Eukaryota; kingdom Viridiplantae; phylum Streptophyta; class Magnoliopsida; order Asparagales; family Asparagaceae; genus Asparagus; species Asparagus setaceus. Next base: position 2,167,968 of record CM022708.1, read on the forward strand.
ATCTTCATCTTCTTCTAAGAAATGATTGGCGTTGGAACGCATCTCCTTTTAAGTAAACCAAGTCTTTTCACTACTTGATCTTAGTGGGATGGCGAGTGTTGTCCCAAAGGAGTCGGAACTGTTTTTGTGTAAAGCAAGGCGGCCGAGTTGGTAAGTGCAACTCTGGATTGTTGTATAAACTGTCATCACATCATTCAAAGACAAAGATACTCTAAATCGTCATTTATTGATTCATCGGCAATTTGCCAATTACAATGTTCATCTGACGATTCTTCATCGTCAAGATTGATTACGAGGGGTACAATGTCATTTATAACAAAACCACCACTATAACCAAGCCGGCCCGGTATCGGCTTCTTCACGCTGTCGTGCCTTGGGCGATGATTGATTTAGGACTCATTACCGTAGAGGAGAGAATCGGTGAAATAATTCCCCATCCTTAAGCGGTTGTTTGTCGCGACCACCGTCTTGACTTCATTATTTGTGTCTACATATTTGAGACATTGATGAAGAGTAGATGGAACTATAGCGTTCTTGTGGATCCAAGTCGACCCAACAATAAGTTATAGGAAGTCTGCGTCAATCATAGCGGTGACTTGGACTTTAAGTCCCCATTTGGCACTTTATCCGGATTTTACCAGCGGCGAGACCCGGTGTTAAATCCATAGATCACCATGCTGTTGATGCCGCTTCTAGCGAGGATTCAAGGTGATACATGGGCGCAGGGCATGATGCTCACAGCGGAACCCGGATCGACTTGGATCCGGTTAACTTCACTAGAGCCAATGTACCCGGTGAAGTATGGCGGCCTATCGTGCTTGGAATTCCTTGTCTGCATATCCTCCTTTGTAAAAGTGATGCAGGAAGTGTTTAGCCGCAGGTTGCATTGTTGGGCCGACTCTCCTGGGCTCGGCTTAATCTGGGTGAGGAAGACCTCTGAATCGGCCAGGGCTTCTTGAAGAGCTTCTCTTGTCTCTTTTGATAACCGCAACAGCTCGTAAAGAGTGATCCTTGCGGGAATATTAATAGTGGGCCATAGCGTCGAGCGATATGGGAGTTGGAGCTTCGGTTTGTCTCTTCTAATCGGGTGATTGAGCGAAGGCGCCGGGGCTGAACTTCTTGCGGTTGCTTATTTGTGGCTTCTTTGGCGACCACTGGCTGTTAGCTTTCGGGCGAGTGAGGGTGTTGGTACCCCGGCTCGGCGTCTTGGCATTTGGGTCGGGGACTTCCGGGTACTTGTATTTGTACTCGTGTCCGCTCCTGGTGGCGTGGGCTTCGGGTTCCCCTTCGGCCAGCTGGAATGTCACCACCTACTCGTCATCTCCCTCCAAAATTGCGGAAGTAGCATGGCATGCCTTTGCCTTCGCTTTGACTTTTCTTCGATGAAGAAGCTACCCATTGATCATCTTCAAGCAGTGCGGGTGGATCCCGAGGACTTAGCCATTTGGGGCATTATCGATACAAGTCCTTTACGGTTGCTTTCGTGTGGGTCATCATTCATTGCGACTTTGACCAGGTTTAGGCTCAAACCATGTCAGAACTTGCGACCCAAAGCTTATAGACACGCATTTGCTCGACCTTCTTTTCTTTGAGCGGCTTCATAGTGATGACCCTACATCAATTAAGGCACGGATTTTATCCTTAAAGTGAAATAGGATTTAGTGGGGTGATGAGCGCCCTATGGTGCTTGTAGATATTTTGGGTCGTTAGTCCTCATTGCTTCCTCTTGATTACGAATGGGAGGGCTTGATCTTATTATTTTCACAAGATATTTGAAGAGGCCGAGGAATCTCATCGTCCCTAAAGGAATAGGACTTGGGAATCTTGGCTCACGAGACCTTCTATTCTGTGGCCACGGTTGCTTTGTGATTGTGCTGTTGCGGCCGCGTTGTTCTTCTTCTTGCTGCTCTTCTTCTTTGGGGTTAGAGTTGGAGCGTTTGGTTGCAACCGCCCGTCTTGGCTGCTCTTTCCCTTTGCCGTGGGACAAAGTTACGTTCGAGGTTCCGTGTCGGTGGCCTCTTCCGCTTTTTCCTCTTGAGGAACCTTTGGCTTGTTCACCCGGACCTTCAAGTCTTTCGGGTGTTGGGCGGTCTTTGTTCCCATTGCCTCGAGCGTCTATCGACAAGTTGTTGTGGCGGAGTGCGGAGGATGAACTCCTGTTATCGGATCCGGCGGTTCATTACCTTGTTCGAATCGTTTGACAAAGATATCCACGGTTTCTCCGTCCTTACGCTTTTAGTCGAGTAGCGTTCGATGGATGCCGGTATCGTCATCAAAGAAATTGGAAAGCGGGGACTCCATATCGTCCCGGTTGTTGATGCTCCCTGTTTAAGGCGGTACCAATGCGAAGCTGCCCGCGAAGGGTCCGCGAATGGCCAGAACCATCGGGGGCTCATTGCGGAAATAACTCCAGAGTCGCGACTTGAAGTAAATCAAGTCTTTGCGTCGGGGAACCCTTCCGATCAAGCGGTGTGAAGTTTATTAAGTTAAACTTAGATGGAGTGAGTTGATTCCCACTCCCTCCGGTATGGGCAAGGAATACTGTCTTCTTCACCTCTTGGCGGAAATCAATGAGTTGATTTTGTTCTCGAGGTCTTTGATCTTCTGCTCTCATGAGCAACAACATCTACATTATGCTCCGTTGCGTGGTTCGGAGGGTTATCATCCTCTTGTACTTCCTCACAGTGCGAATGTTGTCATCTTGATGGCGTCGATCGTGACTCGATTCACCTCGATGTTTTGTCAAGGCTTGGATCTGTTGGTCATGCATTTCTCTCATCGTCTACATGGCCAACTCCATCTCTAACTTGAAGTTTTCCGTTGCTTATTCAGCGCTTAGTCTAGCATTTTAGCCACTTGATGCAATGCGATCATAAAGCTTCTTGAGGGCACCCTTATTTGAATCTGATATTATCGAGGCAATTGAGGCCAACATCGGCGCATCATCCTCGCGGGTATCCCTCTCGAGAAGTTTGTCGTGGTGGACCGTCGGATAGTCGGACATAAGCGAGTTAAGCGTTCGATCGTGGAATAGTCGTGGCAATGGTTCTTTGCGGTCATATTATTAGTGACCTCGGCAAGTCATCCTCGAGGATGTCATCCTTCTGCGATCGCCTTGACCTGGTCTTGGCGTGTGGTGCTAAGTCTACGGTCGAGACTCTTTACGGAGTTTCTTGATGGCAATTGCACTCAAGGCAATGTCTTGATGAGCTTGGAGCACAAGCATGGCGTGTTAGTTTAGGGTAGCCTTTGAGATTTCTTAATTACCCCACGCATGGTATAGCTTATCGATGTAGTGCAGGGGCAACCCGCCGTGTGTCGGCCGCGATCCCTCGGGTATAGCGTCGTCGTCATCGGCCAGCGTCTCCTTAGAGAATGGACTTGTTCACGAAACTAAAGTGGCTTCGCCTTGACTTTCGCTTATGTGGCGTGAAGTCTCAATGGACTCGGACCTCGACCTTTAGTCGGTTGGTGGGATGTAGGAATTTTCCTATCTTTCTTGGGCCGGAGTCGACCTCACATGAGTGACGTGATTCTTTGAAGGACCCAAGCGATCCTTGATAGTTGGTTTGGTGGTGGTGGCGGGTTAGCTTCACCACGGTTCGAACTCTGAGCATGCTGACTTTGGCGCCGTCGGTCTTAGGCTTTGGCTGAATTTGAAATGCTGTAGCCTTGGCTTAAGTGCGGGATGAAGCTGGAATGTCGGCGGTCTTAGGTTTTGAAGCGTGCGGTGGGGTTAGAACAGTTAGATTTGGGCCTCAAACACGGTGGTATGTTGGCGGCTTCTTTATCACCTCTTTCTTCAATTCCACGAGCTTGTTGTACCAGCGCTTCGTGCTTGTACAGAAGTGCCGCGCGCTTCGAATCGTTCTGAAGCGTGGAAGCGGTTCCGTTTTACGGACCCTTTCGTTGGTTGGCGGCTTGGATGGACCGTCGATCACTTGGTGGAGCCTCTGCGTAAGTCTGGATCTTAGATCCGCCGTAGCGGACCCCATCCATGGATTGCGGCCTTGGCGTGTTTGCGGCGCCATGCTTTATCGTCGCCTTTGGCGAGCTTGGAAGTCGCGGGTGCGTCATTGGCGTTCAACTTCGAGCGCCGTCGTGATCACGGACTTGGCGCCGAAGGGATTCGCTACTGCGGCAGCGGGGTTGGACTCGCCGTCACGGGGCTCTACGCCGGAGGAGGCCCATCGGGTTCTCCTGCGGGGAGACTTTCTTGGAGCGGCGGGGAGGCTGATCACGGAGGAGGGTGAGGATAGGTACTCCTCATACTTCTTCGGTGAACTTCGAACTTCGACCTCTTCCTCCAGGGATAGGAATCAGCGGTTGCGGCCGGCGACCTCCGATTTGAGGCGGTGGCTCCCAGCGTAATCGCCCGGCTTGTTCACGGTAAAAGTGGGTTTTGTATTCATTGCTTTGTTGAACTTGTTTCACGGCCGTTGGCCTACAACAAAATTCAAACAAAAAATGCCTTTTATTCGGTACAATGAAAACAAAATTACAACTTTTCCTTTGTGAACAAGCCTTCGGATCTCTATTATTGGGATCACCAAGCTTGTGTGGGTTCTTTGCCTATGGGGACTTGAATCGTCAGTGGACCACCGCGCAATTCGATCGAGTGGAAACCGGGTTACGAAACTTCTGAGGCGTGAAGGGGCTCGTTTCCCGAAGGAAGCGAAGCGCTAAGGGGATCACACTCACGAAGGAGGATGCGCCGGGGATCACACTCCGAGAAGGAGAGGATCGCGGGGCGGGTGAGATCTACTAGGAAAATCCTGGTATTGCGTAGCCGGAATTAAACACCTCATTGTTGAAGATCGGCGTGGATCGAACTTGTGATCGCCGGTGCCGAGCGGTGCAGCGGCGGCTCGTAGATCTCGCGAGAATTCTTGAGAAAATCCCAAAATCTAATTTCAAAGCCTTGAGAAATCCGTCGTCGGTCCAACCTCGGCGGGAAGACCCCCATTTATAGGGTTGGGGGTAGGCCGACACACAAAAGTGGCTCGGCCCTTGGCGAAACCACCTGAAGTTGGCGAAGTGGCTCGACCATGATGGCGAGCCACCTCCATTCTGGCGAGTCCTAGGTTCACCGTTTTTGACTTTTTAGCCGTTTAGCCATTTTTCTTGGTCTTCGGGCTTAGGTCCTGCTATTCGACTCTTGGTCTTCCCGGACTTAGATTTAGTTCGGGACTAACTCTTGGTTTGTTCGGTTCAGCGGTTCGAAATCCGATCGTCTGTTCAAGTCCGGTTTAAGCCGTGCTTGTGGCTGTGAGTTTGCCGTCGGGTTCGTATCTCAGCGATTCGGCGTCCATTATTATCCGATGGGTTATCATTTGCCGACTTCCGCCATGAGTTGGTTTGGGGATCTTGTAAGTATTTTTCAGCCTACATCAGTATCTCAAAGCGTCTGGCGCAAGCGATAGTCAAAGCAGTCCGTGGAACTTCTGAAGTTAGGAATCTGATCTAGTTCCCTATCACCGGTAGCCATTGAAATAAGCGGACTCATTGAAGAGTTCTTCATCGAATATATCCAGCGCCGATGCGGCTTGCAGCGGATGCATTGGCGGTGTTAGCGATATCGCTAGCACAACCTCGAGACCAGCGGACTAGTTCGGTCGGGACTCATCAATTATTTGTACCAATATGTGATAAGGTACAAGAAAGGGTAGTTACCAAGAGGTATACATGACCGAACCAAATTGGAGCCGAGATTGGCTTTCCTATCATCGACTCGTCTTGCATGGTATTACGCGGAGAGCGAAGGAGAGTCAATCCGGCGAAGAGCTCAAGATTCTTTACAACATAGAGACCCGGATGTTATATCGCGAGGATATGATGGTCTTCTACTTTGGTGCCTTTCAAACAAGGCGAAGGAGGTCCTTCGGGGAAGCACGAAGGTGAATGTAGTGCGCACCAACCTGGTCCTAAACTCTATGATCGTTATCGGGAGAATGGGCTACTTCGGCCAATGATTAGCGGCCTGATTGCATGCATTTCGAAATGCCCGCGGCGTGTCGATTCATCACGAACTATATGCATCAACCTCGGAGCAATTGCATCGCCGGCTACATCACGGCCATTGAGACATGGGAATGGGCGTTGTAGGTCCCATCTTTCCTCCGTCGGTCAAAGGCGTCGGTTTATTCTAGCGATCGCGACTACTTCTCCAAGTGGGCTGAAGCAATCCGCTAAAAAGTGGCGAGTAAGCGTTATCAAGTTTATTAAACACCATGTCATTTCACCGACCGCGGTGTCCCAAGGCGGATCGTGCATGACAGCGGTCCTCAATTCATCGGCAATTCCTTCATCGGGTTTTGTGAAATTTAAGATCCAAGATGTCTGCGTCGGCGGCCTATAATCATTTGCAAATGGATTGGCGGCGTTCAACAAGACAATTATCAAAATTGTCAAAGCTTGTGAAGAATAACAAGCGAGGCTGGGATGATAAACTTCGGAGAAACTACGGGCATATCGATGCGACCGTGCGTCGCATGCTGGAGCGACCCATACTCTACGGTCTACGTGTGAAGCGGTTCTTCGTTGAAAATCGATTCCATCACCGCGCTCGCCCTCATAGCGGAGATGGCGATCGAGGAACATCATTAAAAGCGTCTCAAAGAGCTCGAGATGTTGGATGAAAAATGCGGAGGCTCAACAATGCATTGAGTTCTACCAGCGAGGATGTCGAGAGCTTTCAATAAGAAAGTCACGGTAGAGGAGTTTCAAAGAAGGAGATTTGGTCCTCATTTGCCCGTGACCGATAACTCTCAACTCAAAAAGAAAGGTAAATTGAACCTAAATGGGAGGGGCGTTCATAATAGAAGCGGTCTACTCTAATGGTGCATATCGCCTTATCACACAAAATGGCGATCGGCAATTAATGCCAATAAGCGGAAAGTTCACGAAAAAGTACTATCCTTAGTACATTGGGATAACCCATTGGATGGGAATTTCCCGTGGAATATTTCACCCATGTTCCTTGAGGATAACCTTAAATTATTTTGTTTTCCTCAAAATTCTCTCACCGATCAAATTCATTGGCGGGTCCACTAAAAGATCTTTACGGTCCAAGCTATCGAACCTTTTCAAGATTCCGGTGGAGACTCTTAGTTTCTTTTCGGAAATAGAATGCATTCTTCCTTTCCCACATTACACATCACATTCATCACGGAGATAGAATACATTCTCCCTCTCGAAGCAAGAGATAGAATACATTCTTCCTCTCTTGTCCTAGATTCTCGGTGGAGATCCCACTCTTAGTTTAACCTTTCAAGAGTCTCAAAGAGATCCACTTTTAGTTTCTTCCGGAAAGCGGACAAAAACCCTTCCTTTCCAACACAGGAAATAGGAGACTAGATCCTCCTTCTCCATCAATAGAGATAGGATACAAAATCTTCCTCTCTTATTTGATTAAGTGAGTTTTGGAGATAGACACAAAACCTTCCTCTCCCTTTGGCAAGAATGGGATATAAAATCTCCCTCTCTTATTTGGATTAGTCCCTTACTGGGAGATAGGAGACAAGATCCTCCTTCCTCTCCATCAGCAAGAGATAGAATACATTCTTCCTCTCTGTTTTAAATTTGATTTTGCGGAAATAGGATATAAAATCCTTCCTTTCCACCCTCGGAAATAGAACACATTCTTCTTTTCCCACATCAATGGTTCTTCGCGGTTGGTCATTCTCGGTCAAAGACACCAAGATCATCGGGGCATTTTATCCAGAAGCCTAAGAAGGGATAAAGCCAGCGTCTACCGCAGCGTTGCGGTTTAGTCTTTCTCCGATTGAAGAAGACACGAGTTTGATTAAGGGTATTTTATCTCGGCCTAGAAGGATAAAGCCAGCGCCTACTACAGCGTTGCGGTTTAGTCTTTCTCCGATTGAAGACACCGAGTTTGATTCTAGGGTATTTTATCCGAAGCCTAAGAAGGGATAAAGCCAGCCTACTGGCGTTGCGGTTTAGTCTTTCTCAGATTGAAGACACGAGTTTGATTAGGGGTATTTTATCCAGCCTAAGTAGGGATAAGCCTATGCCTAGTAAGCATTGCGGTTAATTCTTAACCATTGGTGATATTCCGTAAAGATGACAAAGCCTCATTATTCAACATCGTAGCATTAAGTCTAAGAGAGTTTCATTCTTTTAGCATAGCGTCACATGTAGAGCGGACTTGGATAATCTACATGCTAGCCCAACTCAAGCGTAGTTGGTAAAGGCGATCAAATCCGTTGAAGGCTAGGGGTTGGCCAATAACCTTAAAACCAGCCTCACTGCAGCGTTGTCGGTTAGTCTCTTACAGTAGAAGATGATAAAGTATATGTATTCAAACATCATAGCATTAAGTCTAAGAGAGTTTTATTCTTTTAGCACAGCGTCCGTCTTGAGCAGTTTGGACAATTCCGCGCTAGCCAATTCAAGCGGTAGTTGGTAAAGGCTAATCAAACCCATTGATGGTGAGGGTTTGCCAAAATCCTATGAATATTATGGTTAATTATTTACGGCCAGTAAAAGAATCATAATAAACAATAAAAGGAGCAAATTTTATTCAATTAAAGGGAAAGATAAATGGAGCTACAATTATTCAAACATCAAGTCTATGACAAAAGATTTGTTGCTCTAGGCAGTTCATCATCACTAAGCTGGTGGAGTTCTCCACAGCTCGATCTGAAAGACTCTCATGGTATTCAATGTCTTTGTGGTTGCCTCCTCAAGATCAACTAACCGCTTTGATAGTTCGAATTCCTTAGGCAGCGACGGTGAGAGCCTCTTCCTTGTTGGCCCTTGTCGGCTCAAAAGCGCTCATGTTTTCTTCCTCTGCTTGGAGCTCCCTCACGGCTGCTATCCTCTCTTCACTTCTGCTGAAACAAGAGTTGAGGTGGCTTAGAAGAAGATGCTTCGGCGACAATGGCTCAATCTGATCCACTCGATCTCTGCATCACGGACTTCAAGCCCGGTAAAATCTGAGCATCGGCGCCATGCCTCAGCGTGTCGGTCACGGCGGCTACATATGAGGAAGCTCGGCTTGCGCCGGTTCTTGATCTCTGAAGCTTTCTCTCGGTTAGCGAGTGCGTCGGCAATGGCCTGTAGGCGTTGAAAAATGCTCACAAGGTCCCGAAACCAACTTCGTGGCGAAGTGGTAGTGGCGACCCATCGAATAATCTGGACGTCGAGCGGTTGAGGCGTGAACAGGCGGCAAACTCACAAAGCGTCACAAAGCGGCAAGCCGGACAAACGGATGATCAGTTGGAGACCGTTGAACGGAGCGAACCAAGTGGTTGGAATCAATCTGAGCGGAACCGAAGTCGAGAGACAAAAAGCGCAGGAAAGCAAAGCGGGAGCAGCGAAAACGAAAGCAAAGCGAGGCGACACCTCGACCGGAAGTGGCGAGGTGAAATCGGCCTTTGGTAGAGCCACCGACAAAACGCGCACCGGCTCGCTGACCGCAGGAGGCTCGACCGCCGGTAGAGCCACCTCGACCAGCTTGGCGAGGTGCCTGCTTGGTGAGGAGGCTCGACCACTTTGTAGAGCCACCTCGACAGCGGTAGAGTGCCTCGACCAGCGGCAGGAGTGGCTCGACCAGGAGTGAACCACTCTCCGATTTGTATAAATGGGGGGTCTTCATGGGGAGGTCGGGTTTTGAAGGTCTTGGATTTGGGGAATTTCAAGGCTGGGAGGCTTGGATTTTTGGTGATTTGGAAGGCCGGACTTGAAGAATTCTTGCGAGATCTCACAGTGTCCGGCGATTCAGAGCACCGTGACTCAAGTCGATCGGCGTCGGATCTATAAGCAAAAGGTAACTTGGTCGGGTCGAACTCTGAGATACCCTCTAGATTAAGCCGTCTTAATCTGAGGGGATATGTGATTTCTCCTAGTAGATCTCACCGCTCGAGTGATCCTCTCCCGTGAGTGTGATCCCCTCGGTAACCGTTTCCTTCGTGAAGCGAGCCCCCATCTGTAGTTCGAGCCGGGTCTCTACTTGGATGAATTGCTTGGTGGTCGGACACAAAAGTCCGACACAGGCAAAGAACCCATGGCGAGGACCTCGACATAGAGATCCCGTGTTTGTTTAGGAAGAAGTCGCCAATCTTTTTTGATTTTCATTATGCGCTTAAAATAAAGCGATATTTCTTTTGAATTTTGTTGTAGGCAAAAGAAGGCGTAAACAAATTCAAATCAATGACAATCATCCGACTTTTACAGCGAACAAGGCTGGCGACCTGATGGGAGCCACCGACCTCAGTCCGGAGGTAGATGGTGCATAACAGCGGATCCCTATCGGTGGAAGAAGAGTCGGTTGAGTTAGACCCGAGGAGATTCGAGGAGTACTGTCCTCACCCTCCTCGAGATCCAGTTCCCCGCCGCTCCAAGAAGGTCTCGTACAAGGAGAGCCGATGGGCCTCCGATGTAGAGCCCGGGGCCGAGTCCAACCCAGCTACTGCGAGGCGAAATCCGCCGGCGCTGAAGTCGAGATGGTGCCGAGATGAAGCGCCGGCGATCGCGGCGGCTCTCAAGCGAGCTTCGCCAAAGGCGGCGACAAAGCATGGCAAAGCTTGCCAAGGCCATGCAATCCGTAGATGGGGTCGCTTCTGGCGGATCTAAGATCTAGAGCTTACTCGAGCTTGACCTCAAGTGATCGGCAGTCCATCAAGCCGTCAACCAGCGAGTGGATCGTGTCAGCGGAACGCTCCACCAGGCGCGCTCCGGGCGCCGCGCACTCCTTGCGCGAGCCGCGAGCTGGTGCTGGCGAGGCTGCGTGCGTTGAAGAAGGAGGTGGTAAAAGCCACCAGCGTACCGCCCGGTTTGGAGGCCCAAGTCTAATGGTGCCCTAACCTCGGTTGTCCACTCATCTCGGCACCTAAGCCAGAAGGATCAGGCGTCGCGGCTCCAGCGGGCCCAAGATAGGCGGCGCCTCAAAGTCAAAGCGTCTCGGGTCGATAGTGGAGCCAACTCGTCACCACTACCAAGCCGACTATCAAGGATCGTCTTGGTCCTCGGAGAGAATCACGGGTCACTCCTCATGCGAGGAGAGTGCGCACCCGTTCAACAAGGACAAGAAGATTCCTCTGCCTCCCTATCGGTTGAAAATGAAGTCAGAAGTCGAACCGCTCATCGTGAAAGTCTAAGCGAGTCACACCGGAAGTTTCGATGGGTTGATCCGTCCTCGGAAGGAGGCGTTTTCATCGATGATGAGGATGTTATACAGAGATCAAACCGACATCACGGCGGAGTAACAAATTACACACCAGATGGGCGTACTACCGTGCAAAGTGCGAGAAAATCTCGAAAGAATTCCCCAATTGACACGGTCATGCTTGTGCTCCAAGCTCATTAAGGCGATGCTCTCGAATGCAATTGCCATCAGAAACTCGAAAGGGTGTCGGTCTTCGAGACTCACCCACGGAGATCTGAGACCTAGGTCAAAGCGATTCATAAAGGATGACCTTAGAGAGGGTGAGTTGCGAGAGGTCACTAATAATATGACCAGCAAAGAATCATCGTCACGGGCTATTCGGCGCATGCATAGCGGCTAACTTCGTTTGCGGTCGGGGACTATCCGGCGGTCGAGATCGATAAGCTGAAGGGGTTACCGGCGGAGGATGATCGTCGGATATTGGCTCATGTCGCATCGATCATCTTGTATCTAGCGAAGAGCCCCAGCGCTTATGATGTCTGTGAATCAAGTGGCCAAAATGCTAGGCGAAGCGTTGAATAAACAGCGGGAAAACTTCAAGTTAGAAATGGAGTTGGCCATGCGGCGATGAGAGAAAATGCGACCAGCAGATCAAGCCACGACAAAACATCAAGGTGAATCAAGGCAGTAGCGTCAACATCGATGAAGATGATAGCGATTCGGATCGAGGAGAAGCACGGAAGATGATAACCCCGAACCGCGGCTGCTGTTGCTCATGAGGCGAGAAGATCAAAGACTTGGAGAGCAAAATCAATTCATTGATTTCCGCTCAAGTAAAGAAAGTATTCCTTGCCCATACAGGAGTGGAAGCAATCCTTACGTCAAGTTTAACTAATAAACTTCACACCATTTGTGGGAAGGGTTCCCGACGCAGCACTTGATTTATTTCAAGTCACACCGGAGTTATTTCGACAGCGAACCCTTGATGGTTCGGTCATTCGTTAGCACCCTTAGGTAGGCGCCTTGAATGGTACCGCCGTCTCAAGCGGGGAGCATTCACGGTTGGGGGCGACATGGAGTCTAGCTTCCTTACCAATTTCTTTGATAGCGATACCGAGGTATCGATCGGGCGTTACCGGCGAAAGCGAAGCGGAGAAAGCGTGGACATCTTTGTTAAGCGATTAGGAACAAGGCAATGAAGCTGCGGGATCAATAACGAAGGAGTTCATCCTCAAACTGCCACGGCAACTTATCAATAGATGTGCTTGAAGCAATGGGTGCAGCACCATCGATAGCGATGGAAGGACGAAGGTTCGTGGAGAGCAAGAGATTCCTCAAAAGGAAAAAGCGAGAAGGAGTGGAGAAGCGGAAGCTCCGGCGTAACTTTGTCCCAGTGGCAAAGAAAAAGAAACAAGCCAGGCAGCGGTTCGCGAACAAGCGTTCAACTCAACCCCGCAGCGGCGGCCCGGCGGCAGCGGCGCCAGCGGCCGCCAGCGAGCCTGATCAGCGTGGCACAGGCCACAAAAGCGAAGGTCTTAGGCCGAGATTCCAAGTCCTATTCCTTTAGGGACGGCGAGATTCCGGTCTCTTCAAATATCTTGTGGAAAATAACAAGATCAAGCTCCCTCGATTCGAGAATCAAGAGGAGGCGATGAACACGAATGACCCAAGATCTTGCGTACCATAGGCGGTTCATCACCCACTAAATCTGTTTACCTTAAGGACAAAATCCGGGCTTTAATTGATGTAGGGGTCATTACTATGAAGCCGTCAAAAGAAAGAAGGGCGAATGCGGTATCCATAAGTTTGGTTCGGTGCGTTGACATGGTTTGAACTGAACCGGTGGTCAAAGTTGCGGTGAAAGGCGGTGAATGGCGACCCGCACAAACAGCGAGAAAAGGACTTGTATCATTATCACCCGAATAAGCGAGAATCTTGTGGAGTCCACCGAACTTCTTGGAAGGCGAGCAATGGGTAGCCTCTTCTTGAAGAAAAAGCGAGCGAAGGAAAGGCATGTCATGCTACTTCCGCAATTCGGAGGAGAGCGATGAGCAGGTGGTAACATTCGGTTTGTCAGAAGGAACACGAAGCCGCATACCGAGGTGGACACGGTACAAATACAAGTATCCAGGAAGTCCCGACCCTAATGCCAAAGGCGGCTCAAGCTGGGGGGTACCAACAAATCCCCTCACTCGCCTGAGAGAAAGCGCCAGCAGTGGCGCCAAAGAAGCTCTGACAAAGCGGCGCATGAAGTTCAACTCGGCGGTCTCGATTGTCGCCCGGTGGAAGAGATAAGCCGGGAACCGAACTCTCCATACGCTTTGATGTAATGGCACAATTGGCCAATATCCCGCAAGGATCACTCTCTATGAGTTCTGCGGTTATCAAAGAAGGCGAGAAGCTCTTCAAAGCCCTGCCCGATTGAGAAGTCTTCACCGAGTTAGGCGAGTCGGAAGAGTCGGCCCAACAATGCAACCTTGCGACTAAGCACTTCCACCATCACCTTTACAAAGGAGGATATGCGGGGAATTCAACACGATAGGCGCTATACTTCACGGGTATATTGGCTCTAGTGAAGTTAACGGATCCAAGTCGATCCAGGGTTCATTGAAAGCATCATGCGCCTCATGTATCACCTTGGAATCCACTTGATGGTAGCGTCAGCGAAACTGATAATCTACGGGTTTAACACCAGCGGGTCTCGGCCACTTGGTAAAATCGGATAAAGTGCCAAATGGGAGACTTAAAGTCGAAGTCACTGCTATGTGATTGATCGAGACTTCCTATAACTTATTGTTGGAGTGGACCTTGGATCCACGTAATGTTATAGTCCCATCTACTCTTCATCGGTGTCTCAAATATGTAGACCACGAATAATGAGTCAAGGCGGTGGTGTGGACAAACAACGTTTAAGGGGATGGAGAATTATTTCAGCGATTCTCTCCTCACGGTAATGAGTCAGCGAATCATCGGCCCAAAGATGCGGACAGCGGTGAAGAAGGCGTCTGCGAGCGGGCTTGGTTATAGTGGAGGTTTTGTTTTAAATGACATTGTACCCCTTGTAATCAATCTTGGCGATGAAGAATCGTCGGATGAACATTGTAATTGGCAAATTGCCGATGAATCAATAAATGGCGATTTAGAGTATCCTTTATCTTTGAATGATGTGATAGCGAGTTATACAACGATCGAGTTGCACAGCTTCGATCATCTTGCTTCACACAAAAGCGGTTCGGGATTCCTTTGGGACAACACTTGTCATCCCACGAAGATCAAGTAGTGAAAAGACTTGGTTTCACGGAAAAGGAGATCACGGTTCCAGCGAATCATTTCTTTGAAGAAGGTGAAGATGACAATGGGCCTATCCTCCACATTCGGATATAGTCGAAACAGGGGTATCATGAAAAGATGGGGGTATGACTTGACACAGGGAAGGTCTATGTTTGGGCGAGGCCCTCGAACCCTCCTAAGCGGCATATGTCCCAGAGGAAAGCGGATAATTACTATGCATTTAGAAGGGATTGGGATCACGAATCCTCCTCGGAAGATGAATGCTGCGTGGTGATTGATAATAATCCACCCGGTGAGAGGCGGACATTAGTCGACTCTTGACTTGGGATTGACACCCGACCTGGAGCTTTCAAGGCTTTGATGTCGAATATGGCCCGCGATTGATCCTGCTACTATTGAGGGTGATGAAGATATGCCAACATGGGAAGACCCATGGATCCATCAACTGAGTTTGGGGATAGGTTGAACAAAGAGAACCCCCACTAAGGATGAGTAGTCGAGGTTAATATGGGTGATGAAGAGCATCCCAAACTCATAAACAGCAATACTCTCCCCTTGGAAGAAAGGAAGAGTTGATTGCCCTAATCGGGGAGTATATCGATGTATTAGCTGGAGTTACGAGGACATGCGGGGACTTCGACCCTAATGTGGCAACACATCGCCTCAACATCAAGGCGGATGTCAAACTGTCAAGCAACGGCAAAGGCGGTTTAGTCCACAAATATTGGAGGCAATTGTTGGCGAAGTGAAGAAACTCATAGAATCGGGATTCGTCAGGAAATTCAACATCCGGTTGGGTGGCGAATATAGTCGGTCATGAAGAAGAATGGTTCGATTAGGATGCAGTATGCACTCTGAGAGACCTCAGCGGCTTGCGAAAGATGACTTTCCTCTTCCAATCACGATGTCATAGTTGACAATACGTGTGGATTTGAAGAATGTCCTTTATGGATGGCTTTTAGGGTATAATCAAATCAAGATGTACCCGATGGCGCCAAACACCTGGTTGAAGCAGCCCATCGGCATATATTGCTACGGTCATGCGTTCGGCCTCAAAATCTTGCCGTAACATACCCGAGCAATGGCGGAAATTTTCGGGACCATCTCGGAAAGCGGTCGAATGCTCGTCGGCGACTTGGTCGTGAAAAGTGACAAAGGATCACATCAAAGATCTTAGAGCGGTATTGAACTCATGCGAACTCATCGATAAAGATGAATCTGCCAAGTCCTTCCTTGGGATGTCCGTGGCAAGTTCCTTGGCCGTCGTCACCAACAAAGGAATCCCGTCGATCGACAAAGTGAAGTTCAAGTTGCAACCTCAGAAATCGAGAGAACTTCGGGGGTTACAGGGCGATTGGCGTACATCCGCGGTTTATATCGAACCTATCAGGAAGTGCCAACGTTCTCTAAGTTGAACAAGAAGAGCGTGTCATATATTTGGGGCGGCCTTTGCCGGAAAACATTGAAGATCAGTCGTATCTCGCTAAACCTCATTCTTGTTGCCGCTTGATGGAAAAACCATTTTGATCTCGTCAAAGCAGCGGATCACTTTCGTTAAGCGCTTTTCGCGCAAAGCGGCAATGGCCCGATCCGCGAGCAGGCGGTGTATTACACGCGAACATTAGTGGTGAGTCTCTCGATATAATGAAGCGGTGCCTTGCATTAGTGTTGATTGAGAAAAATGCGGCACTATTTAGTCGGACGGGCGATTTATGTTATCTCTAGCGTAAATCCGATCCGGATATTTATATTGACCCGGCCTCGATGAGTTGGCGTTTGGCGAAATGGGCTTGCTCTTGTCTCAATATGACTTGTATTTCAAACAACGAAGTCGATCAAAGGGCAATATTTGTGATCTCTTGGTACCCGGACAACGGATGCGGTTGAGCTATATGATGATCTTAGGATGAAGTTGAAGTCAACACTACATCGCACCAACAAATATGGCGATTGTATTTTGATGGAGCTTCTCGGGCCTGATATGGCAAGTACCCCGGATGTTCTAAATCTCATTTGGAGTCGGAGTTGTCTTGATTTCCGAGGAATCATGTCATGCCCGTGCTTATTCACTCAGAACCTGTTCCAATAGCGTGGCGAATGGCTACTTATAGGACTTAGCCGCCAAGGGCGGGGGTCGAATATCTCGAAGCATCGTGATTAGCAATTGATAGTCAAGCGGGTTCGTGGTGACTCACAGTCGAGGAATCGGATCTAATCCCCTATCGGATGCTGTTGAAATAGCGGACTCATTGAAGAGTTTTCATCGAATATATCAGCGCCTCCAAAAGCGCTACGGATGCTTTGGCGGCATTAGGCGTGTCGTTAGCACAACCTTAGAGACCAGAGCAACTAGTCGCGGTCGGGACTCACCAACTCTTAGTACCATTATACGATGAGGCACAAGAAGATAAGGGGTAGTTACCAAAGAAGTGTATACAACCCAAACCAAGTTGGAGCCGAGATTGGCTTTCCTATCATCGATTCGTCTTACATGGTATTCTACCGGAAGGCGTAAAGGAAAGTCGATCGTGAAGAGCTCAAGATTCTTTTACGACAGACCCGGGCGTTATATGCGTAGGAGTGCGATGGTCTTTACTCCGATGCCTTTCAAACAAGGGCGAAGAGGTCGCCGGGGAAGCACGAGGGTGAATGTGGTGCACACCGACTGGTCCCAAACTCTGATCGAATCGGGAGAATGGGCTACTTTTAACATGGTTAATGGCGGTCAGTCCATTCGAGAAATGCCGCGGCGTGTCAAATTCCGAATTATATGCATCGGCCAGCGGCAACTGCATCCGGCCCACATCACGGCCATTGAGACATGGGGAATGGACATTGTAGGTCCCATTTTTCTCCCCGTCATCAAAGGCGTCGGTTTATTCTAGCGATCACCGACTACTTCTCAAGTGGGCTGAAGCAATCCGCTAAAAGTAAAGGCGAGTACCATCATCAAGTTTATCAAACACCATGTCATCTATCGACATGGTGTCCCAAACGGATCGTGCATGACAGCGGTCCCCGGTTCATCGGCAATTCCTTCATCGGTTTTGCGAGAAATTCAAGATACAAGGCGTCTGCGTCGGCTGACCTATAATCCGGTGCAAATGGATTAGCGAGGCATTCAACAAGACGATTATCAAAATTTTGCCGAGCTTGTGAAGAATAACAAGCGAGGCTGGGAATGATAAACTTGGGCTTACTCTGGGCATATCGCTGTGATGCATACGCATGCTGGGCGACCCGTACTCTACGGTCACGGGTGTGAAGGTTCTCCCATTGGAAATCAGATCCGTCGCCGCATGCGCCCTTTCAGAGAGATGGCGACCGAAGAACAACATCAAAAGCGTCTCGAAGAGCTTGAGATGTTAGATGAGAAAGCGGGAGGCTCAACAATGCATTGAGTTCTACCAAGCTAGGATGTCGAAGGCTTTCAACAAGAAAGTTGACGAGAGAACCTTTAGAAGGAGATTTGGTCCTGCTCGGCGGTAGATAATCCTCACTTCAAAAAGAAAGGTAAATTCGAACCTAAATGGGAGGGCCCATTTGTAATAGAAAGCGGTTTACTCTAATGGTGCATATCGCCTAATTACCCAAAATGGCGGCAATTAATCTTAGATAAATGGGAAGTTCTGAAGAAATACCCATAGTATCTTGGGATAACCCGTTGACGGGGAAGTTCCTCGTGGGATGTCTCACCCGCTTGCGAGGATAACCCTAGATTTATCCTCCATCACAATTTCCCCGATCAAATTCCTTGGCGGTGGGTCTACTAAACTACGGTACATTACCAAAATCCCTCTTGATTCTATGAACAAGAGGCCCAATCAAAATCCCTTTTCGTGGAGATAGAATATAAAATTCTTCCTCTCAAGCGTAAGATCCTTCGTGATAAGCGGAAGGGTTCCTTCCATCTTTCATCTCGGTGGCGCCCATGAAGGTATCTTGGGATTTTCGGACAGGTTGTCCGTGAAGGTCGCTGAGTCTTTCGGTTCTCGGTGGAGATCCACTCTTAGTTCCATCTTCATCTTAGGTAGCGTGAAGGTATCTTGTAGGGATTTTGAGACCGGGTTGTCCGTGAAGGTCGCTGAGTCTTCGGTTCTCGGTGGAATCCACTCTTAGTTCCATCTTCATCTTAGGTAGCCCGTGAAGGTATCTTGTAGGGATTCAGACCGGGTTGTCCGTGAAGGTGCACGAGTCTTTTAGTTCTCGGAGTGGAGATCCACTCTTAGTTCCATCTTCATCTTAGGTAGCGCCGTGAAGGTATCTTGTAGGGATTTTCGGAACCAGGTTATCCGTGAAGGTGCTTAGTCTTTCGGTTCTCCAGTGGAGATCCTACTCTTAGTTCCACCCTTTTCCAAGTGGCACCGGCGAAGGTAAGCCTTTGGAACTTTCATCTTAGGTAGCGCCGGTGAAGGTATCTTGTAGGGATTTTCGAACCAGGTTGTCCGTGAAGGTCGCTGAGTCTTTTCGGTTCTCGGTGGATCACTCTTAGTTCCATCTTCATCTTAGGTAGCGCCCATTGAAGGTATCTTGGCGGGATTTTCGGACAGGTTGTCGGTTGAAGGTGCTGAGTCTTTCGGTTCAGTGGAGATCCACTCTTAGTTCCATCTTCATCTTAGGTAGCGCCGGTGAAGATCTTGTAGGGATTTCAGACCAGGTTGTCCGTGAAGGTCGCTGAGTCTTTCGGTTCTCGGTGGAAGATCCCACTCTTAGTTCCATCTTCATCTTAGGTAGCGCCCGGAAGGTATCTTGTAGGGATTTTCGGAACCGAGGTTGTCCGTGAAGGTCGCGAGTCTTTTAGGTTCTCGGGTGGAAGATCCTCTTAGTTCCATCTTCATCTTAGGTAGCGCCGGTGAAGGTATCTTGTGGATTTTCGGACAGGTTGTCCGGTGAAGGTGCGCTGAGTCTTTGGTTCTCGGTGATCCTCTTAGTTCCATCTTCATCTTAGGTAGCGCCCATTTGAAGGTATCGTAGGGATTTTGGAACCGGGTTGTCGTGAAGGTCGCTGAGTCTTTAGGTTCTCGGTGGAGATCCACTCTTAGTTCCATCTTCATCTTAGGTAGCCCCGGTGAAGGTATCTTGTAGGGATTTTCGGACCGGGTTGTCCGTGAAGGTGCTGAGTCTTTAGGTTCTCGGTGGAGATCTACTCTTAGTTCCACCCTTTTCCAAGTGGCACCGGTGAAGGTAAACTGAACTTTCATCTTAGGTAGCGCCGGTGAAGTCTGCGCCGGGTTTTCGGAACCGGGTTGTCGTGAAGGTCACAGGTATTTTTCGATTCCTCGGTAAGGAATCGCTGTTATATCATCGGGAAATAGAACACATTCTTCTTTCCCACCTCAATCAATCTGCGGCGGTTCGGTCATTCTCGGTCAAAGACACCAAAGATTTGGGGCATTTTATCGGCCTAAGAGGATAAAGCCAGCGCCTCACTGGCGTTGCGGTTTAGTCTTTTCGATTGAAAGACACGAGTTCAATTAAGGGCATTTTATCCGAAGCCTAAGAAGGGATAGCCAGCGCCTTATCTGCGTTGCGGTTTAGTCTTTCTCGATTGAAGAACCGAGTTCGATTACGGGGCATTTTATCCGAAGCCTAAGAAGGGATAAAGCCCAGCCTCCTGCAGCGTCTTGGGGTTAGTCTTCCGCAAAAGGCGAAACCTCGTATTCAACATGCGTAGCATCAAGTCTAAGAGTTTCATTCTTTTAGCACAACGTTGTGTGTAGAAGCAGTTTAGATAATCTACATGCTAGCCCAACTCAAGCGGTAGTTGGTAAAGGCTCATCAAACCCGTTGAAGGGGGGGTTGGTAACCTAAAGTCAGCCTCCCGCAGCGTTGCCGGTTTAGTCTTTCTCCGTGAAGAAGACACGAGTTGATTAGGGCATTTTATCCGAAGAAGGGATAAAGTCAGCGCCCTCCTGCGTGTTGCGGTTTAGTCTTTTCCGATTGAAGAGACGGAGTTCGATTACGGGGTATTTAGTCCGAAGCCTAAGGAGGGGCGAGTCTACGTGTTAACTGCGGAGTGGTCTCTTGCGTAAAGTCTGGCCTATGTATTGATATCATAGCAACAAGTCTAGAAGAGTTTCATTCTTTTAGCATAGCGTCGCGTCTTGGAGCGGATCGAGAAATCCATGCGCTAGCCCAACTCAAGCGGTGGTTGGTAAAGGCTAATCAAACCCGTTGATGGTGAGGTTTGCCAAAAATCTATAAGTATTATGGTTAATTATTTACGGCGAGTAAAGAATCATAATAAACAATGAAAGGAATGGATCTTATTCATTTGAAGCAAATATAAAGGAGCTACAATTGTCGAGACAATCAATTCAAGCAAAATTGTGATGATCATAGCGGGCGTGAACAAAGAAAGCGGAAATCGAAACCAAAGCAACACATCGGACTTCATTGGCGCAATCTGAATGCTTGTGAAGGCGAGGTCGGCTTTACGGCGGCTAGTTTTCCTTTCCCGGCAGAACGAGCTTTGGCTTCCTTCAGTTCCTCTTGATTACGCGGCAATTGCGGCTACATGTTCGACGCATCACCTGCGAGGACTTGTTTCACCGGCGTTGATGGCGTCACGGACTGGCGCTCAGCGAAACTCTTCGCGTCTTCTCCCCTTGAGTCCACGATTCCCATCGTTGACGAAGCGTGAATGCAGCGTTTATCTTCTTATTTACCAAGCGAATCGCTCATATGAGTTCCCAAAGATGACCTCTTGCTCGATATTCTCCTCTCGTTCGAGAAGCGCAGTCAGAGCCTCGTCGGCGAAGTCGCATCACCTCATCGTATGGTTCAAAAGGCTAAACTCTCACCACGGTATGCGAAGTCAGCCGGCTTGTGAGCTTACGCTCTAGCGGTTGGCGAGGTCCACCAGCGAATTTCCTCAAAGCTACTCAATATGAATGGGCGAAGTCCATAAAAGGTCGCCCATCCAACCCAGAAATAGAGATCGCTGTTTCAAACCATTCTCTAATAGGCTGAAGAAGACCCATTCTGAGCGAATCGGGGAGCGAGATGTTTGGCCGGGCAATCTCGGCGATAGGTTGAATCGTGGAAGGGTCCGTCAAGATCAGCGGGGCCTCCACCCGCCTGAAAGAATCCGGGAATCGGTTTCGACCAAAGTGTGAGGCGGTGGATCGGATGATAGGCGATCCCTCGTTCGTCATCGAGAAATTACGATAGTCGGCTCGAGCTTATTTGGTTTCTTCTAGCGGGTATTACGCCCATTGCGGTTGGCTTCCTCGGTGGAAAGAAGTTCTCTCGGATGACCTTAAGAATCGAGACTTGGCGTTTGGAGCCTTGAAATAGGCGAATAATCGTGAACACCCGCCTACCACAGAGAATAAAGGGTTAACGGATCATTTAGGAGGAATATCTTGAAAAAGGAGCGGTATAAAGGCGTGAAACTCTTCGAAACCCATGAGATCAGTCCGCGACCTTATAGCTGACGATTTCACCGTTATTAAATACGGAGAAGCGATAAATATAGCGCGTAATCAAATGGCAATATATTCCGTTCTCGAAGCCGAAATGGTGTGAAATCGCTCCGTTAAAAGCTGTCGAGCGGGTGATCTTTGAAGCCTCAATCCTCACGAAGGAGAATCTCGGCTCTTCAATCGCCTCACAAGGACGGCGGGGTCATGCGAGCGTGCACAATTTGAAGCCTCAATCCTCACGAAGGAGAATCTCGGCTCTTCCCAATCGCCTCACAAAGGAAGCAGGCGGGGATACAAGCATATATGCGAAATATGATTGGCGCACCAGCAGAAGAAGGGCGTGCATTCCGCAGCGCCCGTGCGGGATTGTCGACTCCTGAAGCGCGTGATCTCCCGGCGACATCGGAAGCGCAAAGAAGACAAATCAGATATCGCGGTTAAAATCAATAAAAAGGCATCAAGTAAGACCGAAGCGCGTAGAGCATAGCGGACGGTATACCGACAACAAACACGGCGGAGCCACGGCCTAGTGCATGGCGCTACCAGCAGCGCCCGAGGCAGCGCCAGGCGCCAGACGCTGCCAGTAGCTATTACTGGCCTTGAACCGCCGGCTGGATCGCCCGAGCAACGCCAGTAATACTGAGCGCCCGAGCTGTATGATGCTACTGGCCCGAGCAACCCCAGAGAAGCTGTCCTCCGTCGGCCAGAGCCGCGCAGTGCATTGACGCCCGCCGCTGACGCCCGCCCACCTGCAGCTCCACCGGCCAGTCCTTCTCCCCTTGTGGTTGTCATCACCTACATACACAAGAAAGAGAAAGAAAGAAAAAAAAAAATTTTACAAGACCCTGATACACATACCTCGTTGATCGGAGGAGGCAGGCGGGCCTTGAATGAGAAAACAAACAGGTAAGGGGGCGGCCTAGGTCAAAGAAGAGGAGGATTTATGGGTATTTATACTTGACCCTATATGGACCCAATCCTCTTTGAATAGGACTCTTATTTGGCAAAGTAGAATTCTAATGGGCCCAAATTAATTCTAGTGGGACTCTAATCAGCCCCTAATTAGGAGTCCTAATTGGAACCTTATCCGGTGCCAAAATAATGCCAAATCAGTCAGTTGATTGACCCCTACTCCCTGCTATATTTGGAAAATTACGAAGATTTATTGATAACACCCAGCCGGATTACATCGGCCCGATCAGCGTGCCCAATCCTACTCAACTAGGATTACGGTATAAAGCTGTTTCCTAATTTATGAGAAGTTCGGAAGAATATTTTCACAAAAAATATTAGGGATAACTTTCGATCGGATGCATCGGCGTAGATCAGCAGCGTCGCCCAATCCTACTCAACTAGGATTACAGTATAAATGTTTCCTAATTTATCGAGTTCAGGAAGAATATTTTCACAAAAATATTCTTAGGGATAACTTCGATCGGTGGATGCATCGGCCAGATCAACGCGTCGCCAATCCTACTCCACTAGGATTACAGTATAAGCTTTTCCTAATTTATGAAGTTCAGGAAGAATATTTTCACAAAAATATTCTTAGGGATAACT
Source organism: Asparagus setaceus (assembly GCA_012295165.1). Taxonomy (NCBI): domain Eukaryota; kingdom Viridiplantae; phylum Streptophyta; class Magnoliopsida; order Asparagales; family Asparagaceae; genus Asparagus; species Asparagus setaceus. The sequence continues at coordinate 2,191,374 of CM022708.1, forward strand.
TCGATCGGTGATTTTATCGGCGCCGATCAGCGTACTTAATCCTACTCCAACTAGGATTCAGTATAAGCTGTTTCCTAATTTTCGAGAAGTTCACGGAAGAATATTTTCACAAAAATATTCTTAGGGATAACTTCGATCGTCTTGGATGCATCGGCCCCGATCAGCAGCGTCATGAAATCCTACTCCAACTAGGATTACGGTATAAACTATTTCCAAATTTCAGCGAGGAGTTCACGGAGAATAAATCCATATTCTTAAGGATAACTTCGGCAGCCCTCAATATCCTCACCATAATCTCCAGAGGATAATCGATGAGAGTGAAAGTCATGTTGACATGGATAATCATATCCTCATTTGTGGTTAAACCAACAACACCGTGATGATGAAGGAATTAGCGAATAGGGTTATGAAATTCCATGTACTTTCGACCGACCAATGTATGCCAACAAGAGTTCGCCGACATGGAGAAGTCCAAAGTCGATGGTTAGTCGGACAACGACCAGCAAACACGAGTTACAAACTCACCCGCCGGCTTGAATCAAGATAACAAGCGGTCGGACAATAAATGCGACCGTGATCTTATGAGAAATCCTACAAAAAGCTGGATGATCGAAAGAATCAAAGACTTGAAGCTATCTTTTGGGACCCTCGGCGTGAAGGCAGGAACCATCGTGTCAAAAGCATCGGACTCATCAAGTCGAGGCGAGGCGGCTTTGGAGGGTATCTGTGGGCGTTGAAAAATGCTCACGGTCCCGAAACCAACTTCGTGGCGAGTCGGCCAGTGGCGACCATCGAATAATCTGGACGTCCGAGCGGTTGAGGGCGTAACGGCAGCAAACTCACAAAGCGTCACAAGCCGCGGCTTAAGCCGGACTTGAAGCGGATGATCAGTTCGGGACCGTTGAACGGGCGACAAGTGGATACGGAATCAAATCTGACCAGACCGAATTAAAACAAAAAAAGCCGAGAAAGCAGCGGAGCGGCGAAAACAACGAAAAACAAGCGAGAAGCGACACCTCGACCAAGAGTAGCCGAGTGGCTCGGCACCCCAGAAGAAACCTCGGCCAACAGCAGAGGTGCCAGCAAGCGGCAGGAGGCTCAGCCATGGTAGAGCCTCGACCCAGCTTGGTGCCTCATTAGCCAGGCTGAGGGAGCTCGGCCACTTGGCCCGAGCCACCTCGACCAGCAGCAGTGCCTCATTGGCGGCGTAACAGGCCAGTGTGAAACCACCTTCCCCGATTTGTATAAATGGGGGGTGCTAATGGGAAGTGGGTTTGAAGGTCTTGGATTGGGAATTTCAAGGCTTGGAGGCTTGGATTTTTGGTGATTTGGAAGGCTGGGACTTAGAAGATTCTTCGAGATCTCACGAGTAATGTTGCAGTTCGAGCACCCCGTGAGCTCAAGAATCGATCGGCGTCGGATCTATAAGCAAAAGGTACTTAGAATTGGTCGAACTTCAGATACCCTCTAGATTAAGCCGTCTTAATCTCGGGGATAATGTGTGATTTCTCCTAGTAGATCTCACCCTTCGAGGCGATCCTCTCCATTGAGTGTGATCCCCTCGGTCGTTTCCTTAAGTGAAGCGAGCCCATACATCTGTAGTTCAGGCAGGGTCTCTACTTGGATCGGGTCTTGGTCCACGGACACAAAAGTCCGGCAGGCAAAGAACCCATAGCGGGACCTCGACATATGAGAGATCCGTGTTTGTTTGGAAAAATTCGCAATCTTTTTTGATTTTCATTATGCGCCTTAAAATAAAAGCGATTTCTTTTGAATTTTGTTGTAGGCAAAATTTGTAAACAAATTCAAATCAATGACAATCATCCCGACTTTTAGCGAGCGGTATGCTTGACTTCGGGATAACCCATATCCCGTATCAAGGCCGTCAGGATCAGCGGTGTCGGAAGCGATGAAAGAAAGCACATGGAGAATCTTTTCGATCAAGTGTTCTGAGGAAAAGAAACGGCGTACTTCAAGCAGGAGGATAAAGGCGGGATGGATCTTCATCGGCATGCTCGGCATCCTAAGCAAATCATGGATGAGATGTAGGCCTACGAAAAGAAAAGGACCTTACAATCTTCAATCAAAGATTGGCAAAACACTGATTAGAGGACTCTTACGAGTCTCCTTCAGCATAGTTTTAGGGACTAGCGAGTCTGCTCGAGGAGTACCTATATTTGGAGTACTATCTACGGCGGTGACCCCTCGGTGTGCTCATCTATCTCGGCGGTCAGCGCGTGGTAGGTGATTAAAGCGGCGGGAAGAGGAGTGCACGCCACTGAAACTTCGAGGTCCTTTAAATTATAGTAGTATTAGCCAAGAGGTTGGTCCTATAATTAGCCAAGGAGAAATTCATACCTTCCTTGAGGGATTGTGGCTTGGGTAAATCTTCACCAGAGCGGCCAAATCTGTGACAAATGTAGTCATCCATGGAAGTGTTGTCGTATAAACGGCTTCCACGAAATCTTCCATTGAGAAGTCACGAAAAGGCATTAGGAAAAGCGAATGCAACTAAGAGTTGGCGAACAATAGGTAAAGCTACTTGCTTCTCTGACGGAGTAAACCCTCTTAGTCTCGGTTCGTACATTTGTCTCCTGCAATTTCTCTAAAGAGCAAAAGCGAAGAGCAATTAGAGGGTCACGAACTCCAGTCGTTTAATTCCGCATTAGCCATCTAGAAGAGAATTCGATGTTAGATGTTACGGATTAGCGGTCGGTCCTACATTAGTATTCCGGTCTCCTCGCCATAGCTCATTACATTTGTTGAGTAAAACTTGGCTCGGCATGAAGGGAACTAGGCGGTCATGGTGAGGAAAATCAAAGCCCGGTCATAATCTCTAAAACCCCATGGAAGCGAATGTCGGTCTTCAAAAGTGAAATTTTAAAAAAAATCAGATTACATTATGGTGAAGTGTTACCTCGTCACTACGGATCATCATTTGGTCAAGTCAATATCAAAGGACCGAGGATTCCGCAGCGAGTCTTATGGGCTAACTTCTTTAGTTTAACACCTCATGAAGGCCACCATATGCTTGATATAATTGCCTAATCCTACTCCAATTAGGAACATGAGTCTAAATTTGTTTCCCTAATTAGGTAGTTCGGGAAGAATATTTTCACAAAAAATATTCTTAGGGATAACTCGATCATATAGATCATCGGCTAATCAGCAGCGTCGCTAATCCTACTCTAATTAGGAACATGAGTCTAAACTATTTCCTAATTTGTAGAAAGTTCGAGGATATTTTCATAAAAATATTCTTAGGGATAACTTCGACGAGCGCTTATGAAATAAAATTATGGCGGCGTCGACCAACCGCGTCGCTAATCCTACTCAATTAGGAACATGAGTCTAAAATTGTTTCCTAATTTGTATTCGGGAGGATATTTTCATAAAATATTCTTAGGGATAACTTCGGCTGACGCTCATGAAGCGTAAAATTATGAGCCAACACATCGCTAATCCTACTCCAATTAGGAACATGAGTCTAAGCTGTTTCCTAATTTGTTAAATTCAGGAGAATATTTCCACAAAAATATTCTTAGGGATAACTTCGGCGAATGCTCATAAGCGTAAAATTATGGCGGCGATCGACCAACCGTCGCCTAATCCTACTCAATTAGGAACATGAGTCTAAGCTGTTTCCCTAATTTGTTAGAAAGTTCGGAATATTTCCACAAAAATATTCTTAGGATAATCATATGGCGGCGTCATTAACCGTCGCCTAATCCTACTCAACTAGGAATCTGGTATAAACTATTCCTAAGTTTTAATGAGAAGTTCACGGAGAATATTACCATATTCTTAAGGATAACTTCGATAGCAGATAATCACATTTTAATGACATTTTAATAACCTCATTATCTATTTTATATCAATAAATATGTTACTAATAATATGTTTTATCTTATTTTGAGAATAATGGAGTATTAATGAATAAAAGCTCAAATGACTCAAATTCTCAATTTCTACCAATTTTGAAGCCGCGAAGCGAAGGTCCAAGATACCAAGGGAATCAAGAAGAATTAGTGCAAAATATCAAGAAAAGACAAAATCGTTTGGAACCAATCGGTTGACCAACGGTTGGCCAACGGTTGGCTAACGGTGGCTAACGATCACCAACGATTGGTGGTAATTCGAATTTAGGAAAGATTTCTCTTCCTTTTTGGCCAAGTTTGATCCAATGGTTCACATCAACTCCGTTGGGGTATAAATAGGGGTAGTATCTGAGGGTTTAGAGGTGTGAAATATTTTGTAAAACTCCTTTTGGAGAAAGGGTTGCTCTTGTTTTAGAGTACCTTTCATTGTAATAATTTTTCTCAATAAATAAATATTTTAAGCCTTCAATCCCATCTTCTTCTTCTTGTTCAAGGACCAAAGGAGGATGAGTTGATGATGATGAGTTCAGAGTTTCTCTTTATTTCTCTTTATTATTTCTTTTTTCTTTCTTGTTATTTATTTGCTTTGTAGTTTAGATTTAATAGCTTTTGTAGTTTAGATTTATTTGCTTTGTAGTTTAGATTTAATAGCTTTTGTAGTTTAGATTTAATTGCTTTGTAGTTAGATTAGTTTAGAATTTTTCTTTTTTCTTTTATTTTCTTTTTCTATTTGTTTGAATTTCCCAAGATGTTGAACTAAACTCTTGTGGGGATCTAGGTTGCATGAAACTAGTCTAATCTCTTTTGTATTTATGAATCATCTCTCTTATGCTTAAAAGATCATGTTTAGGTTAATCAACTAGAGAACTAATCGATAGAAAAAGAATTTGATAGTTTATGCTTTCCTTAAGTGGTTTGATAGGCTATGCTTATGAATTCTAGGATTATTATCTTGTTATTACTCTCTTCATGAGTTTGAATTTCAATTAGGTGATAATTTGATAAGTTATGCTTTCCTTAAGTGGTTTGATATCTTATGCTTAATAAATCTAATATGAGATGTGGTAAAAGAGAATTTTTCATAGATTATAATTTGAGTTAGCTAGTGGATTCAATTCTAGATTCCTTCATCTCTCTTATTGAATTCTCATCTTTTTAATTGTGATTCCTTTCACACACAATCCAAATCCACTCTCTCATCACTTCATCATATTTTCATATTATCTTGAATAAAACCCTAATTGTCACATAATTTGAGAACGAACTTGAATCAAACACTTCCTATTTCCGTTCCTCGTGGGATCGACAATCTTAAATACTATAACTTGACAATGGTTGTGCACTTGCGACTATAAAAGGTAAACACTTCGTTTTGCCCATCAAGTTTTGGCGTTCTTGCGAGACGGTGTTAAGTAGAAATTTTTTTTAGTTCTTCAACTTGTGTGTTTGTCTATTGTGAATGACAAAAGGAGCTTGAAGGCAAGGAGTTGAAGATTCGAGATTGAAGGTTGCCTCCAGCGAGGCTTTGCATTGCTTTTTGGTGGTAACTCTTCTCTCTAGTATTTTTAATTCCACCTATAGGTAGTTCATCACATTAGAGACAATTAGGTTAATATAAAAAAGCCGACTTTCTTTCTTCTTGACCATAATTAAAATAAAAATAAAAATATTTTCTTTCTCATCCTTTTTAGTTGCTTTTAATTTCTAGTGCATTGCATATAATAGTAGGAATTCACCAAAGTGATTTGAGCATTTTGAATTGACACTCACTTGAAAATATTTTTAAGGGCAAAACCCATTAATCAAGATAAGGTGAGGGATTTCATCACCCTTTCCTTAGCCAAAATCCTGATTCCTCACTACACAAACCCAAGCCTCCTAAAAGAATTAGGCGTTGGCCTAAGGATTCGAGCTCAATAAGGAACAAGAAATTCTTGAGTGACGGTCTAAGTTTATTTGGATTAATTGGTGTCTAAGGCAAGGTTTAGGGGTTCGCGTGGGCATACAGAGCAGGTACTTAATTGATCTTTGATCTCCCTCTAGTACTATCCTTACGGCTAATTACCCACGTAGCTTTTTTTTTTTCACTTAGGGAGTTTTGGTTAGAATTTGGTCTAGGCTGAGTTTAGGCTTAACCCTAGAGTTAGGATTGAAAAGTGATTGCCTTGATTTGTTAAATTTTCTTTTCTTCTTCCCTCTTCTTCTCTTTTCACCATCTCACTAACTTTTTCATTTTTTTATTAAAAAAAAACTCTTGATTTTGGTTTATGCAAACTTGGGTTAGGAATAATACCAATCGTTTAGTTAAGCTCGATTCAACTTCTCAACCAAACGAAATGGCCAATCCTCCGTTCTTCAAGATATCTGCTACCCAACTAGGAATGCTATCCCTTCATGCATTAAGCTTCCCGAAGCAAATGGAACTAATTTGAACTCGACCACATTTCATCAACATTCTTCCAAAATTCTTAGGAGCGAAACGAAGGCATATATATTTTCATCTCTGAATTTGTAGAAGTCACGCCTCATGATTAAAATGAAAGACCTAGCGAGGATGCAATTAAGCTTCGATTTATTCCCTTCACTCTTAAGGACAAAGCAAAAAATGGTACATGCAGCTTACCCACAGTCGATTTCAACTGGGATGATTTTGTAAAAGTTTTTCTAAAAAATTCTTCCCAATTCACAAAAGCGGTCAAGCTCGAAGCAGACATTCAAAATTTTAGGATTGTCGGGTGAGCCATTACGATGAAGTATTCGATAGGTTTAAGGATCTCCTCATCCATGTCCTCACCATAGTGCGGAAAAATGGCGATTGTGCCAAATCATTTCTGAAGGATTGGACTATCTGCAAAAACTTCCTTAGAGTCTATGTGTCAAGGGGATTTTATGAAGAAAAATGCCGATGAAGCATGGGATTTCTTAGAGAGTCTGTCGGAAAAACCATGCAATGGGAACCTTGTGATGACCGGGTGCATCGGTTCCTCAAGCCAAATCTAGTGGTCCTTCGTAGGAACGAATATAGCCGAAGCGAAGATGGCGGCGATCATGCGTAGGCTAGAAGCTCGAAATCAAAACGGCGCTCTGCTCAAGTCAATCAAATCTCGCCTCGAGGTTGTCACAATTGTCGGTCCCCATCTCATGTTGCCGATGAATGCCCTCTTTTAGGATCCGATCAGCCACTAGGTCGGGGTTAGCAGCGCATTCGACCTCCTAGGAATGATCCTTTGCTGACCTACAATCGGTTGGCGGAATCATCCCAACTTTGCGTGGAATCAAGGAAGTTACCCGAAATCAAGCGTCAATCCACCTCAAACCAACAAATTCCTAGGGGAAACCGATTCGTTCAATCCACCAAACAATTTCCATCACTCAAATCAACCTTTTCGAATTTCCCTCCTCATCAACCGGCGAATCTTTCTAACCCGGATCACGGAAAAGCGTCTTGGTGTCATAGAAAGGGTTTAGAAGCCATGATCAAAACCACCACCAACTCGTTGACTCAATCATCCAACACTCTAAATTCCTTCATGCAAATAACCAACCAAGCGATCCTTTCGAACACTCAAGCCATGCCGGGATAGAAACCCAACTAGAGAGACTAGCAGGTGGTGAAGAAGAAAGGAACATTTCGAGTCAACCCGTGACCAATCCAAGGAACTTCGGGTTCAACTTTTCAAGATCAAGTGAATGCAATCCATTCTATGATCGAGTAACCAGGTTAATAATCAAATCCTTGAGCGAGAGAATTATGTTGAATACATGCATCTGATACCAACATTTGAAGAACCCTTTGTTAATGAACCTAGGTTTGTAGAAAATAGAAAACAACAAGATTTCATTTTGATGAAATTTTTGTTAATAATGAATCTAAGTTCAAAAGCATACAACCAATAATACCTACCTTCCATTCTTTTACACATCACTAAAACCACGAAATTTTGGAATTTAAGCACATCGATAATTATATCATTTTGAAATTCTTTAAATTTGAGGGTAGACCAAGGCCGACCCAACAATAAGTTATAGGAAGTCTCGTCAATCACATAGCGGTGACTTGGACTTTAAGTCTCCCATTTGGCACTTTATCCGGATTTTACCAAGTGGTAGAGACCGGTGTTAAACAGTAGATCTTGTGCACTGTGGCCTGACTTCTTGGCGGGGATTCAAGGTGATACATGGCCTGAGGCATGATGCTCCTGTGGACAGGATCGACTTGGATCGGTTAACTTCACTAGAGCCAATATACCGGTGAAGTATAGCGGCCTATCGTGCTTGGAATTCCTCGTCTGCATATCCTCCTTTGTAAAGGTGATCACGGGGAAGTGCTTAGTCGCAAGGTTGCATTGTTGGGCCGACTCTTACGGACTCGGCCTAATCTAGGTGAGAAGACTACGAATCGTGAGGGCTTCTTGAAGAGCTTCTCTCGTCTCTTTTGATAAGCCTGGCGGACTCATAGAAGTGATCCTTGCGGGGATAT